>CM060831.1:161842500-162380000 GCA_030762175.1 Metallyticus violacea
AATACATGTGTGCCAAAGTAGGGCTCTGTTTTCAATAAATTCTGCACTCAGAAATAGTTAAATTTCTAGTTGAAATGCAAAACCATGAAATTAATTATCACGCTTACGCCGGGTAAAATATTGGTGCTGTCACGTTGGAATATACAATTCCTTCTTACTCACGCCAGAGAGATACTAAAACTGCGATAAGAGAAAAATTGTAAAGAGAAGAAAAGAATTACAGAAATAAGCAGCAAACCACAAAAAATTGTAATAAAAATAATTTTGTCAAAAAAAGTCTATTTCCGCATATCTCTGTGGTCCGATACACAAATTTGAGTAAGACCCTTACTGGTTTCAGCAACTTTAAAAATTTTCTTATACCCTTTTTGCATTTATAATAGGTGATAGCATTACGAGATTCGTGGTATTTATTACAGTATGTATAGACATGTGCTATAAAAGGAAATGACCCCCAAATTTAAACATTTTTAAGAGCAGCCCAGATGATTAAAGCCTAGCTCTGTTTATAGTACAAAAATGGGCTGTTTATATTAACCATTATTTGTGAATAATTGCATCTTCACTCTGAACACATGTTCTTCCTAGATTCGAACAGAAACACATCTGGATGACAGGCTCATATTAATCACGGCACTATGCCTTTTCTGCTTTCAAACCGACAGTTTTACCACTTTGCCCTTTTCTTGCAAATCGATCCCTGGACTCTGTTCTCAGACGTCGTCAATCTCTGGCAGAGAGTGGCGATGTCTTCGAAGACAAAAAGGCGCATGTGCAAATTAAGAGGTCTGCGAGTAGCATCAATCTCTTGCTCGACAGACCGCGCCTACTTTGCACATTGCGCCTGAGCGGCTGCAACCCACCTTACGTCACCTCTAAACACTGGCCTTCATTGCGCCCACATTGTGACGGCCTACATGCATTGAGCCTTATTATCTATCTTTACAAAGTGTGAGAATTGAAAATATTGTGCAACTTTTTGAGTGGAAGCGCCACTTTACGTTCAACGGCGGTTCGTAACAGCACTAATGAACGAATAAATATTTATTTCACTAATAACATTTATACACAATTTTACACGTTAGGTTAAATTACAAAAGTATGTAAAGATATTACTATTAATAACATTTAAATTTTCTTCAGTATCCCACTACAATTAATAACAGGTTTAGTATGAAATGACAATACATATTCATTCCTAAATAGTTTCATTCAATATTGTTATTTCCACAGCCATTTTTAGCTCACTTTTCCCATGTATTTTCCTAGTTCTTTTATATTTTCATCTCAGTGCTATTCTAGCTAAAATCACCAAGTAGACAGGAAGTGTTCATTTGTTCGGAAGTAAATGTGCAGATTATTTACTTTACTCGTTGCAGTTAAGTCTTGTAAATTCATCATTGTGCTCTACGAATATCATAAATTCATGCGACAAAAGGCACCGTACTTAGTAATTTTGAAGTAATTTATTCAATAAATCGTAAACTCAACATACTCAACACCTCTTCCTATCCCATTGACTCAGTGTCAATAAAACAGGCAGACTTTCCTGATATATCTAGTATTGCTAATTGGGACGGGAGTAGTAGGTAAACTACAGCAGCCAAGGCATCACACCACGACAGGAATCGACGGTACGGCCACACACCACCAACAATTCCACTGTCCACTTAGGAACATCTATGAAAACTAAGCAAAGTCCTTTAGTCCCTTTATTGTCCGAACTAGTGAAAAACAGAAAGAGAACTTAGATAAACAGGTTGCAAATTTCTGTAGTGCTACAAATAGTTCCTTCCGCTATATTATTCATCCAGAATTAAAAATACCTGGCTACACCTCTCCGTCGTCTGCTGCAGTAGCTGGACCCCTACTGGAAGAAATTTATCAACGTGAGAGGGATAAGTGTTTCAAGGATTTATTTGAGAGTACAGTTAATATGAACTTAGATGGGTGGTCATTATGTGTGATACAATGACCAGTGAAAAAGAGGACCGGGTTGGTACATTTGAACATCCCCACGCGCGACTACATAATAAAATTGCTATAAATTCGGTGAGTTAAAGTGTAATGGGCGAAGTTTTGTTACATACAATGCAAAGATAAGGAGAGCTCTCAAAGAAAGTGAAGAGATTGATGTAATTACAATGGCTTTCTACTCATGTTTTGAAAAGTCTCTCCCATGATCGCTTCTCGAACATAAAGGAGTTCTACAATAACTATTCTGACAATGGAGTGAAGGAGGACAGCATTCATTAATCCTGCCTCAAGAAATTAGACGGAATACGTTGTGTGACTGCCTTGAATCATAATCAAAAACTGAGACAATATTCAAGATTTTCGATCAGGATAAAGGTTAGTGACCTTCATATAAGGAGCAAAGATGAAGATCTTTTAAATGTGTTAAAAACCACGACACTGACTCTTGGTCTAATTATTGAAATTTAGACTTACAAAAATCTTATAAACTTGAAATGCCTTTAATTATATTGAAATATATTTAAACATGCAGACATATTTGATTAGGTTAACATGTATTTATTTAGGTTGGTGAGTATATTAGTTGGGTCGAAACGTATTAAACTATGTTACCATGTTTTAAATTATGTTAAAGTGTATTTGATTAATTTAGTATGTATTTAATAGTTAGTTTGAAATGTGTCTCCTAGTATGTAATTAGAACGAAATTTATTTAATCATATTGAAATGTATTTAATTATGTTATCACTTGTTTAATTTGCTGGACTTGTATTTCACTAGATTGACTTGTGCGTAATTAAGTTGCCATGCATTTGATTGATACTTATATAATTAGATTGGAATGTATTTAATTAAGTTGGCATATATATGATTATAATTGACATGTTTATAATTAGACAGAAATGTATTTAATTATGCTCTCAAGTATTTAATCAGATCGATTTGTGTTTAATTAAGTTGAAAAATATTTAATTAGATTGACATGTATTTATTTAGGTTGAATGTCATTATCATCACATGTATTTAATTAGTTTGACATTTATTTAATTATGTTGAAATGTATTTAATTAATTTGAAATGTATATTCTTAGATATAAATGTATGAAATTATATGTTCGTGTATTTAATTAGATATACTTGTATTTAATTTAGTTGACAAGTATTTATTTTGGCTTAATTTTATTAGATTGACTTATATTCATGTTGCCGTATATTTGCATTAGGTTAACAAGTTTAAATCAGGTGTCACGTGTTTTATAAACTTAATTTGGTAGACATAATTTTAAACTAATATGTATTTAATAATGTTTCTAAGTACATACAAGGTGTAAATATTGTAATCCCACTATTTCTCCCCCACCACTACCCTATTTCAGATAGAATAAATACATACAAGGTACATCATGAATATATACGACCTCTGACTATGAAATATAGACTCTTACCGGCTTCATCACACAATTCTCATTTGACACATTTAATAATGTTCTCAAGTATGCTAAACCTCCCTCAAACTAATTACAAGCTACTACATGCACATGCATTACAGGCCTTTACTATTGCTTCTCCCAGTAGGTAGCCGCTCTCTGTCGACTCGTAACTAAAAATAACAAATTTCTATTACTTCTGTTACAGCTTGTGTTGAACTCTATGCACAAATACCAACCAAGGATACATCTGGTGAAGAGAAGCGACTCGGCAGGTTCCACGCCGATCACGGACCTGGACCAAGAGGAATTTAAAACGTTCATCTTCCCAGAATCCGTCTTCACCGCGGTCACTGCGTACCAAAACCAGCTGGTAAGTTAATTCTGATAACAAATAAATACATTTATCTTCTAAAATGAAAACACACAGAAATAAACACAAATTAATATCAGGTGTATCAACCTTCAGCATGTAAAACTGCCCTCAATCTTCGGGGCATAGACGATGTCACATTTCTACAAGTGTGGACGAGAGGCTATAACAACCCAAGCTTCTTGAATTTGTGCCCATAAGTCGTCTTTTGTGCTTCATGCATGTGCAACATATCGCATTTATATAGAACAAATACTGAAGGAAGCATTATAATATATAGTAATAATAAAAGTAGATAAGGATAAAACACTGAGAAAATGTCACACTTGAAATTGCAATTTTCTAAAAGACTTTATTGTTTATTATTGTTACATTGTCAATAGTGTTACTTTATTTTTATTTTTCATTTATTTTTGTTTGCACCTCTGGTGTTGCTTTTAACTTTGCTTATTAAGCTTTATTTGCTTTTGCGTGTTTTGCTTTTGCTTGTTTTACTTTTGACTTCTTTACTGTTTATCTATTATTCTTTTATTTTATTTCTTATTTTCTCTGTGTTTTCTAAAATACTTTATTGTTTATTAATGTAATTTCAAGTGTGACATTTTCTCAGTGTTTTATCTTTATCTACTTTTATTATTACTGTTAATTTGTTACATTGTTAATAGTGTTATTTTATTTTTATTTTTAATTTATATTATATATATATGTTGACGTTAAAGCTAGCTGTGAATGGAAACAATATTACGGCACTAATTTGTTATAATATGTTACAAAGGTTTATTATTAAAGAAAAAGTATTTCATGCCAGGAAGCGAATCTGCGCTCTTAACCACAGCATCACTGCACACTCTGCCACAGAGCTAACGGAACACATACACTAGACAACGTCTTTAGTGTATGTCATATAACACAACTGCTGCAGTGACTACACAACTTTGCTGTTACCTTGTGAACCGCGCTCTGTAACGAGTAGGAATTTGAAGTATTTTGCTTCAAGAAATGACTCTTTTGGGGGGGGGGGTGAAAGAATGTACAACCTTTGAGCAGAGCTCCGCTGTGGGCAAATGTATGGAATTACAAAATATTTATAAAGAAACCCTCAACGCCAAGATGCAAAGAATGAATTCTGGTACTACAGCATCTCAATCGCTATCACGATGAAGGAATAGGTTAGCCCGACATCACAGATAATGAGTATTGGCTTCATCATTACCAGATGAAGACAAAGCGTGTCAATGCGGGGGAATCATCTTGGGTTGCCTGCTAAAGAAAAATTTAAAGTGGCATTATCGTCAGGAAAGTGATGCTGACAGTCTTCTGCGCTCACGAGGACATACTGCTCACCACATTCCAGTCTCGAGGAAAAGCCGTAAATGCCGATTTCTACTGTAACATCCTCGGGAAATTTCTAAGAAACACTTTACGGAAGCTACCAAGATTCATCACCAAAAGTGGTTGCTCTTGCATGACAACGTACATCCTTATACTGCCAATCACACAAATGAAACGCTGCAAAATTTCAAGTGGGAAGTCCTTGAGCATCTTCCATATAGCCCCTGACTTGCTCCAAGCGATTTTCGTTTGCGCGGTCCTCTTAAACATCTTTAGGGTGAACATTGCCCAGAATATGAGGCTGTAGAAATGGAAGTCATCGCCTTGTTCCGACAGCAGCCTGAAGCCGAAAATATTCGATTTAAGGCCCTAAACACTCATTGGTAGCAGTTATTTAATTATAAAATTAAATAAGTTCATTTGCGTATGTTTTATATTAGGTAAAGGCTATAATGCTCAATATAAAGCCACAAACATTTAATAGTAATAGCTATTTAGTTATGTTAATTTAAGAAATCCATTTACGTATGTTATTACGTAAGATAAAGGCTATAGTATTTAATTTAATGCTCCAAACATTCGTTGATAGTGTTTTTAATCATATAAATTTAATAAGTTCATTTTCATATGTTTAAATGTTAGGTAAAGGATTTAATTTTCATTTCAAATAACAATATTCGTGGGTAATATGTTTTAAATTGTATACATCTAGTAAGCTCATTTGTATAGATTTCGTGTTTCACACAAGGGCATTGCAATGTATGTCTTAATGTTTGTTTGTTGACCTTTATGACAATATTTATAATAAAAACGTAACGATTCAAAGGAACACATACATAGCCAAGAATACGAAAAGATTAAAACTACAGATAGAAAAATTGTAATGCTAACTGAATCAACCAATGGCAAGCGTAGTAACATTAACAATGTGTACCAAGAATGAAACACGAGACAGACAGTTTTGTTGCGGATAAATAGAAGTTAACGAATTTCTTTCTCTTAGTATACTTATGTTGAAAATAGTTCATTGTGTTGAATAGTATTATTACAATCCATTATAACAAGAGACGGTTTATATTTCAAAATATTTAGTTAGTTATGCTTTGTATTCCGTAGGGAGAAATTGTGCTTTATGTTCCATTACGTAAAGATAAGTTGTGATTGATATTTCGTGGGAAGAAGTTATAAATTATCAGTCGTGGTGAATAATAAGGGTCAAGAGTTCGAATTAGTATCCGTATAGGAATATATTTTATGATTTATACCAGTACACAAATAAAATAAGGCGTGTTAAATATCCATTAGTAATAAAAAGAGAATCCAGGTGGAATATCAAATAAAATCAGATCATTGTTGGTATTAACAACCACAAAAGGAATATTGCCACTGAAGTACATTTGTTGGAAGAAAAATATAAATTCCGTCACGTCTGTCTCGTATTCAAAGTTCATTTTATCAGAAAGTTGCGTGTTAATGACAAGACATTAATAAACTCCGTAGATTACTATCCAGTGTGATTTTGATATACTTAAATTCACATTCCTCTCACCGCAGAAGTATCAATCTGAAAAATTCAGCTAAAATAGCAAAGAGTGAGCTAGCCGTGTATATTGCGACGGTAGTTGTGTACGTTGATGTTGATGACGACACACCTCCAGATCCTGATGACCGCTGCAATCCTAAAGAAGTTTATGCTGCTGGATTTCAGGGGCTTGTGAAACAATGAGACATGTGTCTCAATGCAGGTCCAGAAACACGCGTTCTATAAACATTCGTAATGCATTTGGATATATTTATATGTCCGCCACATACATTCTCCTTTGTTATATTCTTTATATAGGTGCAGTATATTAATTGTTTGGAAATAAATTCAATCACTCATGCTGCATCGTGTACAATTGTCGAGATATGGATTGATGCATTTAAACGAGAAAAAAGGAACGTTCATGAAAATGTCACAGTATAAATGCTGCAGTATAACTTATCTACAGAACACATAAAAGAATATTTACTGGAAGAATTATGTGCAAAGATGTTTGCTGACACCAGAGCAAAACCACGTTCAAATGACTGTTTCAAAGTAGTTTTGGGAAGTGTTTGAGTGAATCAAGCATACTTTTTTCACACCTCTAATTGTGGATGAAACATGAATTCCAGAGACCAAAGAACAATCGAAACGATGAAAACAACACAGTGTTTCTCAGCACAAGTGGTTTCGTCATGGCCGCCGCCTTTCCCAATCCTCAGGGCATTATTTTCTCTATTATTTTGAAAATGTAAAAACAACAAACGACAAGCATTATGCAGGCTTACTGCAACGCTTGAGTGAAGAAATGAAAATAAAAATGTCCTTCTTCGGTGAAAAACTAAGTGTTGCTTCATCAAGGCATTGCACTGACCAGCAATCTGTTGTCATATGACAAAAATGAATGAACTGACATTCTAATTGTTAGTTTGTTCGTCTTATTTGGTCCACTTCGAAAGAAACTTTGACCCCAATAAAAATAAATAGTTCAGATGTTGTGTGGCGATGATACTCATAGCTGCGGTTAACAGTTTTTTTTTTTTTTGCAGAACTTTGGGGGGGGGGGGGATACACTCTGTGGAAGTCTCATAGCATAAAATATTTCAGAGTGTTTATATGACGATAATTTTGAAAGTTATTGGAATGACCTACAGATTACAGCAGTCCTTCCAAACAAGTTACCATATCAAAATCTTCCATCTTCCTCAGAAACAGCTGTGCGACATGAAAGACGGTAATACAGTGGTGGAAAAATATATTGCATCATTCTTTAATGTATTCATTTTTTTATTTTCTTCATATTGTTCTCGTATTAAAGTATTCAGACATTATTAGTGTGGACTTCAATAGTTTTAGTATATATGTTTATTAAAAATAGAAATTAAATATTGCCATAAAGAAGAAGCACAATCTATTGTGATTAAATGTGCTTATTTATTATTTTAAAATATTCATTATATAATGCAATTAAAACACATTAATGAGAAAGTGTATTAATATTATTTTTGTAAAATCCAGCTGGCTGGCTAATCGACTACATTGATTTTATTAGTACTTTGTTGGTCCATGAAGTGGTTTAATCACTGCCTGGCATTGAAAAAATCAAATTGTTAACATATTCCTAAGTCAGTTCGTGAAACACGCGCACGCAATGTCTCCTGGAGTTCAATTTTATTGTATGAGTTGTTTCTAGCAATCGCATTCTCCAAAATCTTCCAGCAGTTCTCAATCGGATTCAGTTCCGGTTATTCCCAGGTAGTCTAGCACCGTCACTCTGATTTTTCTAAGGAGTGCTTTCACCCGAAATGTTTGAATGGTATAAATTGCATCGACGCTACCTATATTCCAATTTAACACAAATATTAATGAAAATAATTACTTTCAAAGCTCTGGAACAGGATGAAGAGTCATCCTGAAAAATGCGGTTAAAAGGATCACCAAAATGCTCTCATACTGTGGGCATCAATTTGTGTTCAAGGATGCAAAGTAGACGTCCGCATTAAAAGTGCAACTTACGAAGCTCCTACGACCTATGCCAATCATGTGACCTTGTGGTTGCTTCACTGTTTTGTGTTATGCATGAAGACAACAGTTCTTCAGCACTTTTCCATCGGAGCCATGCAGGTTAAATTTAGAACTCATCTTAAAAAAATTAGCCTATTCTACATCTCTACTGTCCATGCTGCACGTTCTTTTGTCCTGTCTCATTGTTTTATAGCAAAGGTTTCTTTATGGGTCGACAGGTAGGAAGTTCTTCTTCAAGGAGTCTATTGCTGATAGTTCTGCTGGTAACTGAGATGTCACACTGTCCCTTCCGTTCTGAGGATGACAGCCAACGATGATCACTGAGATAAATTCTTTTTAGTATTCTGTTTTGGAGTACATGCCGTTTTCCTGCCTCTTCCTTTCACCCGATCAACATTTCGCTTCTCCCTGTGTTTCTGTAGCACTCTTGAAGTGGTAGACAGTTCTAGAGGCTGTGTCTAGTGAAGAATAACAAGAATAGCACTTTTCTTCCTCGGCGTTTATTCCACTTCTTTCTTGTCCCCACAATGTAAACTGAGAAAATGACAACAGACAGTGTAGCATTCTTAGCTGGATACCTAAGCTTTAAATAAATCATGGTCTAAGTCATAATCACAAAGGCGAAGGGGATTGATGCAATAATGTTTTCCATCACTGTAGGTGTTTCTCTTTGTTTTTGTAAAGGGAGCGTTCCAGGCCTAAGTTTAACTCCAGTTGTCCCAAATTCAACTAGATATATCCACGTTATGTAAATCCATTCATTAGAATAGTTTTTTATGACCTCAAGTAGCATTTATTGTTTTTGCAGCATGAGATGTCCTGAAAACTCTTCTATGCCGTTTCATGTGCCAAAGACCACATTTCCGTGCTGGACGACGATAATGTGCGGCCAAATATCTTATTGCTGAATAACTCATAAATTGAAGAAACACCTTCATTTTTCATAATCAGAAACAGGGGTGAAGGCTATGGAAGCATTTCTGAAGACGTGTCAAAAATGATTTTCAACATGTCTTTGAAGACTGGCATAAACGTAAGGACCTGCAATAGGAGAAAGATCATCAAAATTATGAGGATGAGTAGAGGATATTGTTAAAAGTAGCATGACAATTCTCTCTCTGAAAACATATAATATACAACTTGTGAAGATTTCGTAGAATTAGTTGAAGTTTTATCCAGGACCTAACAAAAAACGAAAACACGTCTTTAACAACGCTGTTGAGCGAAAAACTGTAAACCACACTTTCGGCAGCTAGTGATAGGTGAAGGCTAGCAGAACCCGACCGCGAGAATGTTGACAAGAGCAACAAGGTTCGCTTCAGCGATTTGAGCCAGTCAAGGGTATCTCCTCTGCCAAAACGTTCGTCACGATCCTGTCGCGGCGAAGCTGCATCACTGCCGCAATGCAGTTGCACTACAAAGTACCTGCCGGGATGTTTGGTTCCGCTAGAGTGGACAGCCTGATGACAGGTTAATGCTTCGGTCGACCGCCGTCAAAATGGCCGGAAACAATGGCAACTTACCAACTGTACAACCGTACATCGCTTTGCTGTAAATGTCACATCGCTTCCCGCGTGGGAAATGCCACTCCAGTTTGGTCCTGTGTTTGCCAAGATCGGGTGCCACTTAAAGAACATGCCACAGTTAAATGACTTTTGAAAGAAGTAGAGAAGATATTTATTTAACAACCGGTCACCTGTCTGATCTTTTCAGTCTTAAAGATTCCTTTCTTGACGCTACTCTGGCACAATAAACCCCTGAGGTGCGATCCAGAAGTTTCCGACCTGACATAGACGGCTATGATTTATTGTTGAAATTCTTTAAGTGTGACTTGCTTAAATTGATGTTCAAATCTCAATTCAGGTTACTGATTACATTATTAGCCTAAGAAAGAGATTCACACAAAGAATTAAACAAAGCCTTGACGGTGTGTATGAGGAAGTCTCCCATTTTATTTATATTATATTTTGATTCTACTGTGAAGAAGTGGCCAAAATTATTTCGTTTAGGCAGAGAGAGTCTTGAAGTTGACACACATGAGGTTAGACTGATGAAAGAAAACAACTCCCTTGTCAGGAAGAGAGTTATGAGTGACAGAGCTCTGAAGAGAAAAGAAAAAGCTGCAAAGATGAGGCTTTCTAAAACAAATGTGCTTCTTCCTTCATCAACATTTGTATGTGCATTAGTACAGTGATATGAATTCTTTCAGCAGTTCAGATGTAAGTGCGCGTGGAATGTTGTCAGAAGATTTTGATTTGTAGAATCAATGTAGTGGCGGAAGAAGAGTGAAGCTGCCTTAGAAAGACAAGATGAAGCTCATGACGACAGTTTTTTTGAGACGAAGAGGGATTATGACTGACGTCAAAAATGAAGGTATATACTGAGCTACTGCATCAAGAAAACAGGCTTGGAAATCTGAGTCCTCATCTACCGTACAGCCCAGAACTAGCCTCCAGCAACTATTACTGTGTTTAAAACTCTTCGAAGGTAGAGGTTTACAATAGCATTTCGTGTACAAAATCGGGGTTTTCACTACTCCAGCATCTATTATATTGTGTAACATAGCACTACATGGTCATGCAAATAAAACCATGCTCCGTTCGTTTAAAAAAAAAAAGAGGGTCAATAGAGCGAACATTAACATTTCCAACTAATTACAGAAACAAACTCTACTCACTATTCGCGTGGTTGCAATTCCTGAACTATGTTTATATTATAGGATTTTAATTTTAAAAATTTACTTGAATTCCAAGCCGAGGTTTGTATTATTACTGCGCCCTGTGCAAGCTTTCTAAGAGATTTCTTTGAACTTTCGTCTAACTCTTCTTTAATGTCGTCGAGTTTTTCCTCTGTAAGAAATTTCTTCTCTCGGTTTCTTATCAAGAACAGATTTCGTTCCCCTAAATCTATTCACAAGATTACGAACCGTTTCTCTGTAAGGCGCACGAACAGCAGGGAAACTGTCTATAAATCGCCTTCTCACTTCTCTACAGAGTTTGTCACATAGGAACCATACATGAAGATTCTGTGTGTACTTTTTGGCATTATAACAGCACCAACACACTATAACACTGAAACACGCGATTTCACAACGTTCAACTCCTGTACAGCACAAAGACTTCGCGTCAACACACGGAGAGCCGGGAAAATGGAGGTGGTAATAGAACAGGTTAGAAACAGGACAGGTAGATCCCCGTTAAGCCGGACATATGTACAAATTTGTATGGCCACATTAGTGATAGGTGAAAATTAGTTCTCCGTGATGAACTTAGCACTGAAACGTGCTCCATGACTTAAAATATTTGGAAACCTCTGTTATAGGTAATTGAAAGGCATGTTCCAAAAAATATTTCTGCGTTTAATTCAATATAATATTTTCCTCTAATCTTCAGTTTTGGAAGTTATCAGCTATAACTAAACTTTGTAATTTTAAAGCGTTTTAAATGTTCGAAAATAAGTATGCAAGTATCCATTTTTTCAAAAGTTGTAGGTTTAGATGTGTGTTCTTTGTACATTTATATTAATGTTTAAGAAAGGAAGCTTCATTTTATGTAACAGTCTCAATGTGGAATGAAATTATTCCCATCTCGAGCGAGTGACTAAAAATGAGCAAACGTCTGGCTTGACGGAGACCGCCGAATACACCGAGAGAGCTAAGCGGTGTTTGGGCGGTTCCGACAACGAACCCTGGCCATTTTTCTGCGGCTCGTTAGCTCCAGTCCGTAGGGCTTAAGTTCCTGACAGCGCCCTGATGCCGTGTATCGATCACGGACCCTGAGCGGCCCTGGCGTAAACCAACACAATTTGTCGTACCGGCCTGTCGTCGCGAACAGCTCGCAACTCGCCATATGAAGTTCAACAAATTGATAAACGTATGCCGTTCAGCGCGTTCTCGTCATATATTTGCAATACGTGCAAGGTTTATCACTGACCTTCTTTAATAACATTTCACATAGACTTGAAACATTTCGCTTCAGAAATTAGAGAGAGGTGTTTCCTGTATGTACACCTTCAGAGATCAAAAAGTGAACATTTTGCGCCCTAATTTAAAAAAAAAACCCTCAAATATATGTTTGTGAAATAATATTTTCCATACCTACAAAACTGATCGATTTATGCATTAAAACATTTTAGGGCTCGACCAGAGTCTTTAAATGCCGCCACACTTAAAGACTTGAAAAATGTACTTTTGCATACATTTCATCATAAATAAATTTAAAATGAAATCTCTTTATGATTTCTCGATCCCTTTTCAATATTAAATATTTAATGTCATTATCACACCAGCGGTCTCTCGCAAGCACCGCGCAGCGTGAATGTGCACAATTATAATTTGAAGAACGGCCATTTGGTTTACTTACGGACGCTCTTTAACAGCTCAGATCATCAGCGTCCCATTCAATTCAGCACGTGAAACGGCCGACAAATTTTGCTCAGAGACCTCTTCTTTCAGGCTTGAGGTTCTTTTATGTGCCATGAATCTGCGACAAGGTAGCCACGGGGAGTCATACTTAGGAGTTTTATGCCCAAAAAATTCATCGACCCTGGTCGGAATTGAACCTGCTATCTTGGGTTTGCAAGATTATCACTAGATCACCAGGATCGATAAAAATGAACTCCATAGTATCGTGTGATTCCTACACGGCTGGTCCGGGTTCTATTCCCGCTTGGATCAGTTTCCTGCCTGCCCACCGCCACGGGTGGTCGAGGTCGTTAAGGTGTGAACTCGTGAGCGAGCGGACCGTGGTTCGATTCCCACCAGGACCATGCTACCTTAGGCCCCATTCACAATGAAAATAAAACCTAAACGTAAAAGCTAGATGCTACGTATCGCAATGGAATCATTCACAATGAATCACGTAAACATAAAAATAAACGTAAACTTAGAA
This sequence comes from Metallyticus violacea, assembly GCA_030762175.1. Classification (NCBI taxonomy): domain Eukaryota; kingdom Metazoa; phylum Arthropoda; class Insecta; order Mantodea; family Metallyticidae; genus Metallyticus; species Metallyticus violacea. Next base: position 161,856,049 of record CM060831.1, read on the forward strand.
ACTTGCAAGGTCCAAAGTTTTGCATCTTCGTCTAACTATAACTTAAGATATCAGCCAATAAGAGCACAGCTGCTCTGTTTGTAGAAAGAGCTGAAGATCAGTGACTCTGTACACAGAGTGGCGTCAATAGACAAAAAAGAGCAATTGCTTTATAAGAAAGCTATCCTTGCTTACATTACTCCAAGCAGATTAGTTACTGCACTTTTCACTAGTCATTTTCAATCATCTGTTAGTTGATCTTCGCCTGCCTTCCTTCCTTCCTTCCTTCCTTCCTTCCTTCCTTCCTTCCTTCCTTCCTTCCTTCCTTCCTTCCTTCCTTCCTTCCTCCCTCCCTCCCGCCCTCCCTCCCTTTCTTTCTTTCTTTCTTTTCTTTCTTCCTTTTCTTTCTTTCTTCCTTCCTTCCTTCCTTCCTCCCACCCTTCCTTCCTTTCTTTCTTTTTTTCTTTCTTTCTTTCTTTCTTTCTTTGTTTTTTTTTTTTTGGCTAATACTTACGTTTGCGTCTTTCATTGTGAATGCCTGCATACTACAAAGTTTACGTGTTACGTCTTATTTTATTACGTTTGCGTTTAATTTTCATTGTGAATGGGCCCTGACTAAAGTTTTTTTTCCAGATTTTCCCCAGTGCTTATAAATGGCAAATGCCGGGGAGGTATCCTAAACTTAGGCCTGGAACGTTTTCTTCCTTAAAAAGAAAATCCTCTCCCAATTTATCATTTTATTTCATATATCACCAGTGTTCACCACCTATGGTGCCTCAGCAGAAAAAACGGGCGTTAAACACCATTAAAAATAAATAAATAAACCGCCTGTGATGTTTTAGTAGTTAAAAAGGGCGTTGTACACTATTAAAAAATTCCTAATTGAGTTTCTTTCTTGAGGCGAATGTGTGGGAATTCAGACCACAAAGTCCCTTGAGCGCATTTCTCCGAATTATATCTTTGGAATAATATAGCCACGCTTTCTAGGCATCCCAATCTCAATAGTTGGCTACACTCTCGCCAGGCTAGGGGAGTATATCAGTGGCACGAAAGAATAACGATCTTATAAAAACATTCTGAGGCGTAATAACAATTAAAAATTGCATCCCAGGAGAGATGACTAAAAATATATGCTGATAAAAATAGCTACCCCTTAAGTCATGTATGTAATTTCGACTTTTTAACTGGGACATTTCCTGATAGATTAAAATATTCTATTGTTACACCATTATATAAAAAAGGGGAGAAAATCGCTAATATTGAACTATAGACCAGTATCATTATTAACACTTTCTCTAATTATTTGAAAAATGAAGATTTAGGGAAAACATTTCAAATAAAGATGGCAATTTTAAGTTAACTAATGAAGTTTTCAAATCTCTTGATAATAAATTTAATACATTAATTAGGATTATTCTGTGATATATCAAACGCCTTTGACTATGTAAATCATAACATACTCGCTCTTGTCAAAGTTATCCTATTGTAGCTTTGAGAGCAAAGGGTGTCAATCAATTGCATCAACTTATCAAACAGAAAATAAAAAAGCTATAATAAATATTTTACATCATTGCAACGCATAATTGGAATAGCCGTAGTAAAGCATGGTATTCCTTAAGGATCTGTTTTGGGACTTAATATTTTTACTATGTATTAATGACTTCTACTCAGTAATAAACAAACATGCTTATCCAATTCTTTTTGCAGATGATACTAGTATTCTCATTTGTGTCGGAGCACAAAGTCAGTCACCCAAGATTGATCCAATTATATTTTCAGTACACTTAATAACTGGTTTCACAATAACAGACTTTATATAGTCACCAACTGCTTCGGTATAGCCATCTTGATCGACGCCCTTCATGAAAGTAAGATGTTTATATGACTCAAGTGAATTTGATAGTAAATGCGTTTTCAGTGTATATCTCGGTTCCTTATTTTCCTGTTTTTATTTGTTTCTGATTAAGGATAGACCGAATGCTATTAGATATGTAGGTATTGTGAGTTACTTCCCATATCCCATGATGAATGTGTAAAATTACTAGTTATTAAGGTGACTCTACCAGGGGCCGTGACATATTTGGTGGAGGTACCGGACAGATTCCGCGATATATTGATAAGAGACGCTACAGGTAGATTTCGTGACATATTTGTGTGGAGGTGCCGGGCAGATTTTGTGAAATATTTGGGGATGTGCTGGGTAAATTCCGCGATATATTGGTGAGAGACGCCGCCATGGATTCAGTGACAATATAAATTATGGAAAAAAATTAATAAATAATTATTCACAAACATTACAGACCTAAAGATACAACATGAAGAAGGCAATGAAAGCATCACATCTAGTAATACAAAATTATTCTATAAGTCATTAAGGAATGGAAGTAAGATAAAATACTGTTTTTGTATAAGAAATCTTTTTTTAGCGTTTACAGATTTTCCTCAGAATATTATTCCATAAGTCATAATATGAATTGAAAAGACTACATATTGACTACATACTACCCAAACTAAGCTTGGTATGTTTAGCTGTTAGATCATTAATTCATTTTATAAATAAGAACACCCTAAAAACTTTGAAAAAAATAAATGGCAGAGACAAAAAGATCAATGCATTGTAAACCACCATTCAAAACATTTGGAATTTTATCATTAGCTTGCGAGTACATTCCAGCTGTTCGTTTATTTGTAGCAGAGAATTCAGAAGTATTTATAGAAAAAAAAAGAACTCAGATATACACAGCAAAGAAGCTGGATACAGGCTGGACTTCAAGTAATAAGTTACAGGCACTCCATAAAAGTGTGATCAGTTTGTTTTCCCCCGAAATGTTATGCCTATGGGCGAGCGCGCTGCAGGCAGTTAGTCGGCCAGTTGGGTCTCAGTGATTAGCGGGAGGATAAAACAAATCATCCGTACAACAATACACAAACTAATTTAAGAGGCCATTACTTATCAAATTATCAAATGAGGGGTTGAAATGCCCGCCTTCATTCTGCATACATTTTTTTTGCATCTTTTTAGGAAATTATTCAACACTTGCAGTGGTTCCATTTAAGAAATTCGGATAATTTCCTGACGAGTATTATCTTTGAGTTCTTATATGGTGTGCAGGTTTGTCTTGTACACGGCATTTTTTAATTTACCCTAGAGATAATATCAGCAGATTGTTATATCGGGGACCTAGGGCGCTATAAATCCGTACTAATAACTCTGTCATGTATAAACACATTGTGAATTGCTCTCATGAAATTATTTGCAGTGTGAGCAGAGTCCTGTTGAAAAATGCCTGATTACGCTATCTGTCGATTAATTGTTTACTATGATTCTTTCACCACAGAGTTGACACATATGAATCATACATAAAGACACACTGTGCAGTTGTAAACACATGTGGCATAACTCAATTTATACATACTGTCGAAATAAGAAACGAACACAACACACACTTGGGAACAGCTGAGCCACGACTGCAACAGTCAGCAAGTAGGCTTGTGATCCCTTCCTTGCGCATCTACCGAGTGCGGATTCTCTCATTGCAAAAACCGCGCGCCGCGGTGTAAAGCATCACTGATCACACTGTACAATGGTTCGGTGCTGTTTGATTCACTTCAATCGTCTATAAAGAAATTGCATATTAATAATAATATCCAATCAGCATTAAAATATCTTATTACTCATACACAGAGGAGAATTTCATACTGTTAAAAAATAAGTGTATTAACTTTTCTCCATTGAATCAATTCAGCTTTGTAAATGTAGTGAATGTTTTTTTTTCTAAGATGACATTTTAACTATATAAAAAGACCATCTCTGACAAAAATAGTTAAAATTTGTAGATATGAATAATGTGATATTTTATTAAATATGCATGGTATATGTAATTTCTGACGAAATTTACATCCTGGACTTAGATTAACTCTTTTAGAGTTGGCTAAATGCATTACATGATCCACAGATTGAGGTAATACGATAAAGTCTTTATAGCTTATGAACTAATTAAGCTTGTTTTTGTATCTTCATTAAAATTCGAAACCATATGCATTTTAACTGTCGATCACCATAAAATCCTTCCTGTCTCGACACAAACACCCACAGGTAGGGAGGCGTCATAACAACTGTGCCAAGGGGTGCTACTTAAACAAAACGAGAAAATAGATTCGTTAGGATTACAAAACTCATCAACAGGAGCAGAATTCCCAGGTTGGTGGGAGTGAGTCGTAAGGCCACGGCAACAAAATTCCGCACTTGTAATTTATTTAGTGTTTAATCAAATTAACAACACGATACGCTCTGGGTAACAGTTTCCCGGTACGAACACTCTGAGTTGTTAATTGAAAGATTATTCATCTGTCGTTTTCTTTTGGCAGTAGCCCAGCTAAATGTGCCAAGTTGCTCTCCCAAACACAGTACCACGACACCTCGATAGTTACATTTTTAACAAGTAACGGCGTAAATACAATTTTATAAAAATACCAGGAGCGTTCTACAAGTTCTCGGCCTGATGTAAGAGAAATGTTATTTTAATTTTTATAAAGCATTCACCTTGTAATCCAATACATTTAATTTAACGACTTTCCAACTTTTTTTATACCCTCAGCAAAAAAGATTTGTTCACCTGTGAAAAACAAGCGTCTGTCTCGGCTCCAACCTCATCATTTGATGTGAATCTTCGTCTACTTAGCCATTTCTTCAGGTTTGGGAACAACATGTAATCACTGGGAGCCTAATCCGGCGAACATGATGGATATGGAAGTAGAGAATAGATCCAAAGTTTCCGGCCTCGCCGATAAGGATTATCGCCTTCACAAAACCCTTATATGCTGTCATACCTTATCTGTTAAGTAAATAATTGCAGCTATAACCTCCGCTCTGCTGTGTTCAGTTATTCAGATAGTAGCTGCATAAAGAAGGCTATGTGTAGAAGATTGTGACATATTCAAAATGGAGTTTCGAGCTGTTATTAATTTTTTCACAAAAGAAGGACTTACTCCAAATGAAATTAAACAGCAATTGGACGGTGTATATGGAGAAGCATCCTCCTCATATTCTACCGTAAAAGACTGGGCCAAACTTTTTCGAATGGGTCGAGAAAGCATGGAAGACGAAGAACGTGCAGGCTGGCCCTTGGAGGTGCTCATTCTTGAAAACGTCGCTCTTGTGGAAGGAGAAATTATGGAAGACCGGCAGCACAAAGTTACAGAAATAGCAGCAAGGTTGGGCATTTCTAAAACAACAGTCCTTCGAATTATTCATGAACATTTAAACATGAATAAGGTTATGGGTGTCTAGACTTCTTTTCTCAGTCCAAAAGCAGCAACGAGTCATCTGTTGTCAGGCAGTTTTGGAGCTCTGCCGTTGCTACGAGAGAGAAGTTCTGCAAACCATTGTTACAGGAGATGAAACTATAGTCCTCTACTATGATCCCTTGTCCAAAAGAGAATTAATGGAGAGACGGCGTAAACCTGGCAAAGCATCACCTATAACGGCCAAGCTCAGTCAACCAAGAAGATCATGGCCACAATATTTTGGGACTGTGAAGGAATACTCTTCATTGACTTCAAGGAGAGGAACACCACAGTAAATGGGGAGTACTATGCTGACCTACTGCACAGATTACGTGCTTCCATCAAAGAGAAAAGGCGAGGAAAGCTGAGTGGTGGTGTGCGCCTTCTTCACGACACACAGCTCTTATTGCAAAGGAAGCTATGAAGAAATGTGGCTATAAGGAGATCGACCATCCACACTACAGCCCAGATCAAGCTCCCAGTGACTATTTCCCCTTCTCAAAACTCAAAAAGGATCTTCAAGGAAGGAAATTTAAGTGTGACGAAGAAGTGATGAATGCTGTTTATGCCCATTTTTCAGACAAGACTTCTAACTATTTGAGGGGGGGTGTTGAAATGTTAATTCAAAGATGTGAGATGTATTATAATAAACGGTAAATATATTAAAATGTGAAATATAATTTTTGATTTTATCATACATAGAAAATGGTTAGTCCGGAAACTTGTGGACCAACCTCGTACGTCATTTTCTCAGTCACTCGAAACGCTTGTGTTTAAACAATGAATTAACATCAGAATGACTAGAAAGCACACTTTCTGATCACACATACAGCTGTTATCACTGCCCTCTATTAGTATACGAACTAAGTTACTTATCGAATCAACCTCGCAGTTAAAGTGAATTAGTATCAGAACTTTAGCACAAATTCTGACGCAATAAACCAGAACTCGGGCAAGTTTCTTTGTCTTGTTCAATACGATAAACAGAGCAACAGTCGCTGAGCGCGCCCTCCTTGCTCACATTGTTGGTGCCAATAACGCAGTCGGCATCGGGAAGGGACGCTCCAATTCCTGTTTAAGGAGCTGGAACTGACGTATTTCACATCGTTAGCTCAGTACTGCCAGGGGCTCAGCTGTGTCAAGTTTGATTCTATTCTTAGAACTGTTAAACGAAAATGCGTTACGTTCCCTGCAGCGTTTACAGTCTCGCCGAAGAAACGTGCACTTTGTTCTCTGTGTGGACATAGCAGACCAAACGCGACTTCCACTTGGTGTAGCGGTTTGGGAAGTCTAGATGGGTGTGCTCTGTGAGTTAATATATCACCAAATAGAATCCCTTCCAACGATATAAAGGTGGTCTCCTACAATTTCACACTACATGGTGTAAAGGCTTTAAATAGTTAAATGGATGAAAAATAAACTGCTTCTTTTGATATCATCATATTTTATAATAATGTATTTATTTTACTTTCGCAAAGACCTTAAGGTTCTATCTTCCATTTCATCAGAACAACTGCTATTTCACTATACACGTGGTTCATTTGAAAAGTTTACCGTCACGGGTGACCGAAGTCATTAAGGCGCGGACTCGTGAGCGGGAGATCTGGGGTTCGAGTCCCGCCAGGACCGTTTTCCCTGACTGAGGTTTTTTCCAGTTTTTCCTCAGTCTTCATAACTGCCAAATGCCGGGGAAGTACCCTAAACTAAGACCTTTAACGTTTCCTTCCTTAAAGTAAAAAAAATCCTTTCCCAATTTATCATTTCATCTCATGTATTATCAGTGTCGACCGCCTGTGGTGCCTCAGTAGTAAAAACTGGCGTTAAGCACTACTCAAAAAAAAAAAAAAAAAAAAAAAAAAAAAAAAAAAACCTTGAGCCAGGTACAGTAAAGTGAGGTATTCAAATACAGAGTTGGTAGATGCTCATATGATCTGTGGATTAGCCGTAGAGTCTTCGTGCTCGTATTCTGCAAAACTGTCAGACAATACGAGATACTCCAGGGGTCAGGGAGTCATGCGGCGGCGGGTTGATGGATACATCCATGCTAACGGAGGACACCTTGAACATTTCGTATGATTTTCTGTTTCCCCACAGTTCTGTTTTTGAGTACTCTGCTATGTGATACAGTTGTATAGGAACGGCCCTAACAGAGAAATAAAGCAATATTCGTATTATATTTTTTATCCTGTATATGTGAGGAATGTAACCACAAAGGTTTGACATACCTGTTTTGTTACATCCTGTATACGCAGACGACCTAGAAATATATACACACTCACGACCCGACTTTAAACTGAGTATCAACATGGGCTAGACAAAACGACTTTATCATAAATCAGGGGAGATTGCATCATAATAGGACATAAACCATTATTGAACTAAAGTAATCTTAACAGCATTCATTTGCATGAAACTTAATGAAACAAAAGTACTAAAATCGTTTAAAGTGTGCGGGATCTCTCTGTAAACGACCCAACTTTTCTGAAGATTTGCACTTGAGTCAGTAGTCGCAGCACCATCTTGCCGGCAATTTTTTCATGCACAGTTCTTTCCTCAAAATGTGAAATGCTGAGCGCTTCATCAGTTTCAGCGAGCCTGTACAATCACGTAGAGGATCTTATCGATAATTTCTGATGTGACGGATTTCGGTCGTCCGCTGCGTGGATCATCTTCCATGGCCGCGTGTAAACTTCGTGGTCCATTTGGAAACGGTTGAAAATAATAGCACAGAGTTCCCCCAGAGTGTAAGTACTTAATAACCGCATGATATTCCATGTTTGTCATTTTTTCCCGTACACACGTCCACAGTGCAACAATCAGCTGTAGTTACTACAATTCTTGAACAGTCTGTGTATTGTTGCCCAAATGCTTCTGTAGAATATGGCGGGTTTTCATAACAAAACTGCTTTGAAAGTGGCACTGCAAACTATGGGTCTTCAATTTTTTTAATAGTGTTTAACGCCCGTTTTTACTACTGAGACACCACAGGCTGTGGATACTGTTGATACATGAAATGAAATGATATATTGGGAAAGTATATATTTTTTTTAAGGAAGGAAACGTTCCAGGCGTAAGTTTAGGGTATCTCCCCGGCATTTTCCAGTAATGAGGACTGAGGAAAACCTGGTCTTGGCGGGATTGAACCCCAGACCCCCCGCTTACGAGTCCGTGCCTTAACGACCTCGGCCACCCGTGGCGGTTCTCTACTGGAATATACTGTAGTCGGCTGGAGAGATAGGGTGAAGCCATTGGATCAAGTCCTCAGAAAATACACTGACTTAAGTTTTGAGTCAAACGCTCTAGAAAAGTCCAAAAGAGTTAGGACAGTCAGTTTGCTTAGCAATAAAGTTGATTCATCAAGCGTGTACAACATAAACGAAGTGATTGAGGCAAGACTCAAGCACATACACGATACCATTTGCTAGCAGTTTTCTCTGCACGTTAACAGCTAACACAAGTCCTGCAATTGAAATAATATCACATCTTAATGAACGCAATGCTTTAAATTTTCAGCAAAGAGGTGCTGGCACTCGTGCATGTAATGATAAATTAGTTCAGGAGACACAAACAGGACACCCTCGGATTCCCTACATCAGGAATCAGCCGTGTGATGAATCGCGCCGCGCCAACTTAGTAATTTTAATTTGCCACACTCCGATTGCATGCATCAAACGTTTCTTCACGCGCGATTTCCTCAGCGACATGTGGACGCCTTCATTACTGAAATGGCGCGAGTAGCAACACCTGGCTATCCGATGATTGCTAACCTGCTTTGCTTCATTAAGCAGTTTCTCTTCATCAACGTTAAGTTTTTCAAAAGGCTAACACAAACGTCCCAAACAGCGAAAAAAATTATCAAAGAAAAATTGGTGTGTATAAATTTCTTGAGCTAGAATAGACACACGTATCTGTAGAATTAAACAGAGATCATAGGAGGTGAGTCAAGCCATAGAAAGGCTTGCATCTCTCATTCAATTGCTCAATCTGTTTTTTGCCTCACTAAGGTTTTTCGTGTTTATTAGAACAAACACTGGACTCACCGCTTCCTCCCAAAAAGATTACTTACAGTAGCTACTAAGTTTAAATATAAATTTCACAGTAATCCAGAATTAACATTGTACAAACATTACACTTTACTAAACTTGTAACACATCATCTTACTATCAATTTTGAGATAATGGCCTTCATAAACGAAAAATATACGCGTTTTGTCAAAAGGTTCACTTAACTTTTATGCTCAATATTAGTCCAAACTTCACTAACGTTGAAAATGGAAGCGTTCACCCTACAAATAGCAAAAGAAACGTTCAGTATCTGGTGTACCTCCTCTAGCCTTAATTACCCGTCATTCTCTCGGGCATGGTTTCGGCTAGAGTTCTGATTCCTCTTGGAGTGCCTGTAAGGTCTCGGGGATAGGATTAGACCTCGGATGTGCTACCCACGTATCCCAGAGATGTTCTATAGGGTTTAGGTCGGGCGAGCGGAAAGTCGAGTTGAACAACCCGCTCGGAGTGAAAATTATCATCATGAATACAAATTCATCTCTAACAAATGAAGCATAGGGCACGACGTAATCGGCGAAAATCTTATTGATATAGTGGTGAGCGTTAAGGCTACTGTTCTCGATGAGCACTAAACCGCTTCAGGCCTCTATAGAGATACCACCCCACACCATCAGGGAACCTTCGCTTTCCGAGAATGTGCACTCTCCCAACCGCTCTCCAGACTCTTTCCGTACCTTCTGGAGGTTTCAGAGAGAACCTGGATACATCCGAGAACAACACAGAGCTGTATTGCTGTACATTCATTGGACGTGGTAATGAGCGACCTGCAGATGGGCAACTCTGTGTGCTCTCTGACGTAGCAGGTCGTCGTGACTGAAGATCTTGTTCTGGACAGTTCTCTCGCTCACATTAACACCTCGCACATGTTGTAAAGTACCGCCACGGGTGGCCGAGGTCGTTAAGGCATGAACTCGTGAGCGGGAGGTCTGCGGTTCGAATCCCGTCAGGACCGTCCTCCCTGACTGGGGTTTTTTCCAGGTTTTCCTCAGTCTTCATAACTGGCAAATGCCGGGGAGGTACCTAAACTTAGGCCTGGAACGCTTCCTTCCTTTAAAAAAAAAAATCCTTTCCCAATATATCATTTCATTTCATGTATCATCAGTGTCCACCGCCTGTGGTGCCTCAGTAGTAAAAACGGGCGTTAAACACTATTCAAAAAAAAAAAAAAAAAAAAAAAAACATGTTGTAAACGATTCCCAGCCTCATCCGCTGTTGTATGGCGGTTTCTTAGAACCTGGGAGACGAGAAAGCGACCATCTCTTGATGTATTCTTCCTTTTCCTGCCAGATCCAGGTCTTCTGGAATAACTCTGCGTTTCTCGGAAGCGTTTCACAGTCTCTTGCACCCGGGTATAAGGCGCGGCTATAGTTGTAGCTGCGTTCGTCATCAACAGAGCGACTGTCCTGGCAACGTCTTCAGTACTTAAAGGCATGAACTCAACAGAACGTAGCCATTGTTGTTCGGTTCAAATAGAAAGAGCGCTAGTTTTCAAAAGTAAGTGACGCAACAAAGTTTCGCTGCTGTTCAGCGCGGTGACATCCTCAAGCGGGATAACACGCATTGTTAGTTGAGATAAAAAGGGACCAGGCATTCAAACTCTTAACTAATGCATCTACGAAAACAATTAACCATAGAATGAATACCTATGGTACACATTCATAACTGAACTGAAAATTACATTATACTTAAAAAATTACCCAATTACATTTGCTGGTGAATGCACGTGATGTTAGTAGCGTTTTTGTTTGTCAACACAACACTGCATTGCTGTTTAGCTTGCAATGCGCGAGCTTGGAGGGGTAACAAACCTCTTTGCTAACTTGTTGACCTTACTGACTGTCGCAGTCATAGCGCAGCTATTCCCGGGTGTGGGTTGTGTTGTTCGTTTCTTAATTGGACAATATACACAAAGTGTATTATGCCTCGTGTGTATACAATGGCACAGTGTATCTTTATGCATGATTCATATGTGTTAACCCAGTGGTGAAAGAATTATAGCACCAATTTTTTTGATCATACAGTTGATTCTGCTATAACTTTTTTTTTTTTTTTTTTTTTTTTTTAAGAAATTAATTGACAGGACTCTGTCGCTGCTCACATTGTGAATAATTCCATGGGTGTGTCTTAAATTGGTTTGTGTATTGTATGGTTGGTTGTTTTATTGTTTTACACCCCCCCTAATCACCGAAACCAGGCAGACCTCCTAACAAAACACGGTAGAAAGAAATATCTAGGGATAGTTTGACATTAGTGATTTGCCACGTGGAAGACCATCCGGCTTTAATGAAGGCCTTCTGTGCTTTTCAATCCATGATTAAGCAAATCAGTCAATCCGAGAATTATCAGATGTAATGAGTGTGACCATTCGACCATCGTGCATCATTTGGATCCATGGGCAAGGCTAAAAAATCCGGTATTTGGTACCGCTCGCTTTAAGTGAAAACAACAAAAATCAAGCGGGTGGGCATTTGTGCATCTCTGCTTGCTCGTGACAAACCTCGACCATTCCTTTCCAAGATACTGGTGACAAATACTTAAAAAGAAAAAGCACTCCATGCAAAAGCTTCTGTCCGTCCATAGAAGACGATGTTCTGCATCTGGTGGGATAAAAAAAAAAGGCTTCAAGTACCACGAATTCCTTCCCAGGAGTGTAACCATAACTGTTGAACAATTCAAACGCAAGACCGAGAAAACTGCATCAAGACGCCCATAACGAAACGGCTACCACAACGAAAGCAGCTATCCAGGATTGATTTGGAGGTAAATCCACATCCCGTATATTCTCCTGTTCTTGAGTCCCCAGACTTTCAACTTTCCGTTCTTTGTCCAAAAATCTTCCAGGGAACTCCTTCCATAACGAAGAAACTTTACAAATTTGCCTTTGCGACTTCTAAACCAGTAGATTTCTTCATAAGTGGAATCAAAAAACCTACTCCAGCTATGGGAGAGAGTTCATACCGACTAATTTCTGTACGATATTTATTCGTAGCAAAGAAAACTTTTTTATCACAACACAAAACGCTATGAACTCAGTATTAATATAAAGATAAAGATAGTCGTTGGGTCCCTTAAGGACAAAGGTCTCCTAACAAGTAAGGAAAGCTTCCTTTTTCCTAACATGGTGAGCTATTCCACGTTAGTTGTTCGACACTGACTGATTTGTTCTTTGGTTACTTCATTTCTCGCTGTACTACTCGAGAGATTTCCATTTTTCTCTTCCTCTCGCTACTCTTGGCCAATCTGGACCGGCATGTTCCTTGATGAGGTCTGTCCATCTTCTTCTGGGTCTGCCTTGTGTCCTTTTTCCTGTCGGGGAATCCTACAAGGAGATCTCGTAGGTCCTGCATTCTTGCGATGTGACTGCCCCATTGCCATTTACTTCTGGTAGCTATTTGTGCATGTCTGTTGCCTTAGATAACTGGTTTATTAATACTGTAAGTATTTTGGGCTTCAAAGCTTTTCCAGGATTTTTAATGTTTGAATACACACCATGCTTACGTGTATCTTTCCATAGCTTCTTGTTTGGGTATTTTCTAAGTGAAGACAAACGACAAACGGAATTGAAGGCAGTGCTGATTTGTTTCTCTGCATCACCTAGGCGTACCCCGGTACCTCCAATTTAAAGGCGGTTTGCCACTCATTAGGTGCCTATCTCCTTCACAGTAGACTTCCCATTAAATGAAGCCTGGCCAGGAGTGTTTTTGTATATCCTGCCAAGATGCCGACTTGAGTATCTCGTGTTTTGGCTCTTGTCATACTTGTATGTTGCTTCATGGCTCACGATTTGAATCAGGATACTATAGTTACCTTTTGGCACTTAGACTCGAATCTACGTGATGCAACTTTAATATCATTTTCAAACTTCTGTTTGTAACAATTTATTATACTCGTAATAAATTATAATAAATATATGGTAAAAATAGATTAGTGTTCATATAAATTCTGGTCAAGAGATTTGGTTGGAAGAGAAATATAGTCGAGTTATTTGTTTGTGCAACATCGAATTCAAACTCATTCCAATCTGCTTTAAATTAAGAATAAATTAAAGTTTGTCGTATCCATGATCGTCTGCCTTATATACATGGTGTATAACTTACCTTTTACAAATACCATATACCACACTACACGGATAGTGAAATGATATTGGCGATAAAGGCTTAAAAGTACCCGAAATTGAAGGACTTTCAGCTAATTTAAACTCCCTTTATTAGACGTCCTGCTAATTGCATTTGATGCATTTTTTATTGAAGAAAAGTGTCCAGGAGCATGTCCAGTGACGAAAATACAGCTGATGTGGGTAGGTTGCCCTCGGTAGCCAGAGAACTACAAGGGTATAATTACCAGAGCCTGGAAGTTAAGTTAGCAAAATATATTTAAGAGTCAGATAGAATTGATCTAAATCCAATTTTTATTTTTCTTATTTTGGCTTATTGTCAATTTTATGCATGTTTTTGGATCGTTATGGAATTTTTGCGATCATTTGCAAAAAGTACATAAATAATTTCAATATATCGAAATGAAAGAAGCTATAAAAATTAAATGGCATGCTCACCTCATAAAAAGATCCATTGGTAATAACATATATTTATTTCTTTTCAAGCAGTCAAAAACTTTCTCCTCAACCCATTCACTTATAGCAGAACATTCATTAGTGAAAGGCAAAGACATACGAATAGCAAAAAATAGAGCGGTTGAGAGAAGTACTGTAGTTTTGAATAGTCCTGGCGAATGACCCTGTATCGATCTGCGCGACACAATTCTAGGAAATATGTGGTGGGGATAACTTCTCAGCTACATAAATGTAGCAAACAATTGCAAGCGAGAAAGATGAGAGCGGCACAGCTGTGCAATAAACCGTTCCTACAATGTGTTCAGTACGCAAGTAAGAGAGATGCTAACCTGATTTCCCTATAACAGCATAAACAGAAAATGAACTCGATCAGAAACCAATGCATATCTTTTGCCAATTCGCCAGGACTATTCAAAAGTACTTTACTTTGTCTTGATCAACATTTCCTTGATGTCCTGAAAGGTGAATGTTCTGTTGTTACTGGTATGAGTTCTTCCGAAATAGCTAGTTTTTTTATATATGCTTCAATCACTTCAGTGAAAGTAGAACGTTCTTTTTCCATGATGAAAAGTGTTCTCTCTGACTATGACAGCTGAAACCTTGAAAAGCATCTTGTAGTTGCTTGTAACCAAGAAAAGTAAGCTTAATACTTTAAGTATGTGATAAAAATTATGAAGTATCTTAAATATCTATTTTCATTAATAATGAGGTGACATTAAGATCTGTTTTCACTTTTAATGAATGCGTATTTTAATTAAAATAAATACCTGAGCTTCCGAGCTGTGTTGATCTCATTTTAATCACATCAACTAATTCTCGGGTTGACTAACGTGGATAATCATGGATTTAGAGAACAGGAGGCCTTCATCAAAGCCCGATGTTCTCCCTGAACGTAGCAATTCGCTCACATCAAAGTGTCCCACGGGTACTTTCTCCAATAGTTTTCTCCCCATAAGTTTCGAGCCGCAACCTCTATTAAATTCAAGAAGAAGATTTTGTCCGTTTTTTCCCCCCACTTAACACTCCACAAAATCTAACTCATAGATAGCTCAAACTTCCTTCATATCTGCAAAATTCAAGGTGTTTTTACTAGCACAGCGCTTCAAATAACAGCTGACAAATGACAAACGTTAAACCTGCCCTAACAACACAGTTGCGATGACGAACAAAAAACTTCCCAAACTATTAAAAATTCTCACTAAAGACTCAATAAAGGATATGAGTTGAAGGCGATGAGTTATGGATGTAAGACCTACGGCACTACAAGCCCCACCTGTCAGTTGTCCAATACCAACCACCTCTAAAGAACCCATATCACTTCGGAAACCTCACAAGGGTGTCTTGGGCATTAAGTTCTTCACAATTACCATTCTACAGATGAGGTTTGCAGCTGTCTTATTCCAAAGGTCTAGGCTAAAAGGGACGGTCAAACAGGAAAATAATACAATCCACAGTAGATATGTTTGATTGCCGTTTTATGTTCACCGGCGCAGTTTCTCCACTCTGACAGTTTTAAGACGCGATGAATACAACTCGTAGGTGACCGCAACGATGAAGCGTAAAGGCAAAAACATTTACCGCTTTTACGACTTCTGCATACAATAGCATGCCTTGCTATAAACGACTTATTGTCATTGGCTCTAATGGTTTCATCCTAAACCCACTAACTCAAGGATATAATTTTCTACTCTTGTCTATCCACGTTACCGACAAACATAGGTAAGCATTTAACGACAAATATATAAAACTACATTCTGTATCTAAAAGAATCCCACAAAGAGCTTATTTCATTAGCTAGAATGGAAAATTAGCAGCCATTTACAAGTTATGTACGTTTATTAACCATATTTATTTGTAAACTACTAACACCTTATTTTATGTAATTGTATAACAGGTAGAAGGGGTACAATATTTATATATTTATTTACCCTAGCAACTGTTAGGCCAATGGAACCTTCTCATCCATTCTACACGGCGGGGGAGGGAGGAAAGCAGCAAAAATATAGAGTACAATATAATTATATTAAATACAGAAAAATATCAAATTAAAGATACACGCTGCATGTAAATATTACATAATTTTAACATAGTCCGAAAGCTAATAAAGATAGTATTAGAATTCCACTTATTCTTCAATCATTTTTCTGGAGCACAAAGGGGGAGGGAGGGAGAAGTAGGATGGGGAGAAGAAGAAAAAGAGGAGGGAGAAGAAAAAGCGAGAGGCTAACAGTTGTGATTCCTAGAGCTGAGATGACTATTAATGTGCCTTTAAATTGGTTTATTCTCCGACAATCTCTGACTTTAGGAGGAAGGGAGTTCCAGATTCTGGGAACTGACACGCTGAATGAGATTGATTTACAAGTCAAGAGCTGCAAAACACCCTCTGCCTATACACCTGTGACTTATCGATCTTGTTTATCAGTACGGCTGCTTATGGCTGGTGTGCTTAATAAATGTTCTTTGTTTTTTTAATTTCCCACAGATATATTCGTAGTCCTTCTTGGAACAAAAACTAATAACAATGCATTCTATCACCTCTGCTTCGATTTGATTATCTCACTGCCTCCCAAAAGAAATCCTCATTAAAATAGTAGCAAACGATAATTGTTATAATAGTGTTCAATTGTATTTTATTTCATTTAGATCTCCTGCTTAGGGTGAAAGCTAATCAAATTGGTGTATGTTTTCAGGTAATAAGTAAGTCAAATTACTCCAATTATTATACTAAAAATACAAAAAAAAAAAAAAAAATAATAGGTCCCTTGTTTTGTTTATAATATTTCTTGCGTAATTTGTTTGAGTTTTCAAATTCATGCTAGTTTACATTAAATAATTATTTCGAAACAACAAACATTATTTAATCTCAATTAAATTGCCGAAAAATTATCAGAATTGTAGTATTACTAAAGCTAGTTTATGAGATGGCATCAAAAAGTTCCCGGAATGGATCTGTGGCGCGTAGTACAGAGTTGTGCGCTCAGCGCTAGGCACCTGTAACCTTGAACTAGCAGAATGCCAAGCGACGTCGTTGTATTTACATTGGAAGTATTGCAAACGGTGTTTTTGGTAATCCGTGCGTGTAATGGATAGCAAGTTGGAACAGAGAGCTTTATGAAATTGTGCGTTAAAGTTGGGAATCCTGCCACAGAGACATCAAACATACTCCGGCAAGCTTTACGACGATGATGTGATGTTTTGAGTGGTACGTACGCTTCAAGAGTGGCAGAATGCCCCTGGAAGTTGAGGGAAATTGTTCATGAAGATCGTAAGAAATCAGAAAACTACTGCGGAATTGCTCCATTTTCGTCTCTAAAGTCATCGCTTCAGCACCATTGAACGAGATACAGCATGAAGCGCACATATAGCATAACTTTCAGGACACACTCCAAAAGTGACAGCTTGAACAGGTGTATTGCTGCATAAGGAAACTAATTCGAAAGAGATTATGTTCAAACTTTGATAAATTAAGCATTTTCTTTGTACCAGTCCGGGAATATTTTGATAGCGCCTCGTATGTCTATGATATTGAACAATTTTTGCGAAATTTAGGACACGTAGCCTTTTTACGTTGTCTGGTTCAAATGATAAAAAAAAAAAAAAAAAAAAAAAATCATTCAAAGTGCCATGCCTGAATGAGAAAATCACGCAAGATGTGAAATTCAACAGTAAAGCAACAGGAAACAGAGTTGAGAAACCCACTCTAGGCAGGTGGAATGCGTTGGAACATTCAAACGACCCAAAGGTGAAAAACTCTTACACCTAGGTGCCCATTATTCAAATGCGAAGATGCTCGGCAGCCTGCAATTGAATAAGAACAACCCCAAGGTAGAATTTAGAACGCGTTCTCAATAAACTTGGAAGCCTGTACCCGACACGCTTAGAAATTTAATTAAACCGGATTGACACTAATAACACTCCGCCTTGCCTCGCGTTTAAATGCTGGTAATTGTAGCCTGTGTTTAGAAACACCGGAAGCAGCGAAAAATTGTCTGTGCATCTGCTAATTTTAATCGTCTACAAGTGTGCAATTACTTCTCCAACCATCACCACCTGAGTCAGGCATTGAAAACATTCCTCGGAATACCTGAGGTGGTGCAATAAACAATAATTTCTGGGGCTAAAACGCAACTTTAGAATATATAAAATAAAATGGCGGCGACACGCGACAAAAATGTGCCGCACTGAAATTCTGCTTTCGTTACAACAAATCTTCAGCTGAAATCTATACACTATTACAGAAAGATTGATATCTTCTATAGCCCTTCGAAGATGATTTAAAATGTTTAAAGAGGGAAAACAATCAATTTCAAAAACGGTGGACCCTGCTACTCTATCGGAAGAAAACATTAACACGCTGGTGTGTGTCGGTCCTTTTGGTTAGTTGTAACCATACTTGTCTCGTAAACTCAAGATCGAGGGTTCAATCCCGACCAGGATCGATGGCTTTTTTCGGGCGTAAAAATTCTAAGTATGGCTTCCTTCGGAAGGGAAGTAAAGCCGTGGGTCCCGTGTCGTACATTTACGGCACGAAAAAGAACCTCAAAAGCCTGAAAGAAGAGACCTCTGAGCAAAATTTGTCGGCTGTTTCACGCCCTGAATTGAATGAGACGCTGATGACCTGAGATGTTAAAGAGCGTCCGTAAATAAAACAAATCAAATCAACCGCTGCTGTCATTGTGAGAGTAACTTTAAGAGCACTTTCAGAAATACTGAAAATTTCACTGGATGCCACCCACACTTTGGTAGCTGAAAAGTTGCACTCGAGATCTGTTTGCACACCGATGATATACGAGATGAAAGGATTTTTTTTAAGGCAGGAAACGTCCCAGGCCTAAGTTTAGGGTACCTCGCCGGCATTTGCCAATTATGAGGACTGAGCAAAACCTGGAAAAAAAACCCAGTCAGGGAGGACGGTCCTGGTGGGATTCAAATCCCAGACCTCTGGCTCACGAGTCCGCCTTAACGATCTGGGCTTAACGTCTTAACGATCGAGCTATCGTTTGACGGAAATCTCAGGTAAATAACCAATAAGATGTATTTAACAGACTTCTGGAATATACAATGATCTCAGAAAAAAAAATTGTAGTGTTTTTTTTTTGACCTTTGTGAATGTGGGTTTTCTTCTCTAACTTTTATTAAGACAAGTACAGAAATAAATTAAATGTTGATCCCGATTTAAGACTATAATTAAGTTGAAAGCGAATATTAAAGAAATGTGTTTATCTAAATAAGCAGAACCTTCGCTCTGAAACAAAAGTGAGAGTCAGAAGTTAGTTAAATTTGTAAAGTTAATAGCTCTTACCAGTATATGGTATGTATATATTTTAACCCTAACAAAAATTTATTTTTAAAACATTTTACAATACAATCCATTGAATAGGAATAGACTGAACATTTTTCTACAATAAATATCTAATTCTAAATACAATAAATAATTAAATAAATCACTTGTATTGCTATAAATATAAGTAAATGTTTATTTTGACGTTTGTACCATAAAATCAGTATTTCCCTAGTAAAATTTGATATCTTGCGTTAAATGTAATGAATAGTACATCACTGGAAAAGGTTGAGCACCCCGATCTATTGCACTCGTAACAGATCTGAATAACTCCAATACGAATTCGTAAAGGCTAAAAATTAATGTCTGAAAATAGCTGCATCTGTCCAAACTCTATAGTCAAAACAAATACCTACATAGCAAGCAAAGTGTAATAACTGACCCAGCTCTAGCTGAATTTCTGTTGTGATTGGCCAGTAAACAGAAAGACTTAATCTAGTAACTGATGCTCAAACAGTTCCGTCGACTTCGATGTGAAGCCCCCAAGTTTCTCGTTTCCAACTGCTACATTTTCCCTATTCCCCTCCTGCACGATTTTCCTCCCTTTCTATTGGTGTCTCTCGCATACTTTTTTTTTTTCACACCAAACACATTTGCGCCCCTTCGTTTCCTTCATCATTACTACCATTTCCTCTCTTCGGAAGGCGTCTTTCTGCCTCTCGCGAGGGTTTTTATTTTTACTTTTATTTTTTTTTTCTCTCCTTTCTTTCCATTTCCCAATTTTTTCATCACTTCGAGATGCGCCTTCAACTTTTTCGCGCCTCAGCCAGCCAAGGCAAACATATATAATAGTTTTTAAATGAGACAGGACGTGTAAGTTGACAAGTGAACATCGCACTGCCTAATCCCTCCGCGTTGCTAGGTGACATACTTTCCCTTCCGTAATGCGAGTGCAGTCATTTTCATGCCGTTGTTAAAATAACCCTCCAAGACACGAGTGGCCGAGATTTAAGACACAAACTTGTGAGCGAGAAGCCATGTATTCGATTCTTGCGAGGACATTCCTCTCTTATTGAGTTTTACCTCTACGTTTTCCCCATTCCTCAATAGAAAAACGGGATGTAAACTTAAAAAAAAAAAAAAAAAAAAAAAAAAAAAAAAGCAGCTGGATGAACTAAGAAAATTGCTCAGAAAGTTGAATTTGTGAACGTTATTACAGAGCCCTAGGACAGAGAATTTACATATTGAGTTTACAGAAATTGAGAGGAATCAGTATCTACTACCAGGAACCCACAATTCAAAGCATTCACCCCAAATCATTTCCTTTCTCTTGTAGAAGACGGGCCAAGCCAGTTTAATTAGTGGCTAAATTTTCTGCAAAGCCTTTGAAAATATAGCAATAAAGACTCTAATAATATTTTGCCTTCAGTCAATAACAGTCTAGAATTTAACAGCAGAAAATTCCACTTGGAGTGATCTTGAATGGCAACCTATATTCGCCACATTTTCCTCAGAGCCTTTCAGATCAATTGTTTGGCGAGAGAAATTTTCTGTCTTAACGCACCAATAATATTTTAGCTTTAGCAATAACAATATAGGAATTTAACTGCAGACAAGCTCCATGTGGAGTGCTGTAATAGCTTCAGCCAATAGCAGTTTAGGATTAACAAAAGGCAAACGTACAGCTGCGAGAGAGTTTATCAGTGTTAATTGTTGGAATATCGAGTAACGGTCACAACGAAGTTTGCCGCCTCTTTTGATACCGGCTGGATATACTGTGAGTGTGGCAATAATAGATTAATATTTCACATTTGCTATCTTCACAACAATAATTTTGTCAAAAATAAAACATATGCATCGTTATAAATTATGAGTTAAATTTTTTTTTTTTATAATTTTAGTTTTCAGGTATACCCCTACCCCTAATGGTCCGATTTTCCTAATTTTCAGAAACTATTTTTCTTATTTTATTTAAATAGTAAACATGAGCTTTTATTGCGAAAAAAAAAAACATTGGTGTCGCTAGAGTAATATTTAAATTTTGGGTAACGGGCAAACCCTCACCCAAATAGTCAGAATTCAATGATTTTCAGAAACTATGTTTTGTTATTTTGTTTCAATGGCACATACAGAGTTTCGTAGAGGAAAAACAAAAATTGCAGCCGATAGAGTGATTTTTAAAATTTGGGTTTTAGATAAACCCCCACTCCTAATTTTCTGATTTCGCTAATTTTCAAAAAGTATTTTTTTTCCCAATGGCATATATTAAAACTTGTTGAGAAAAACAAATATTGGTACCCATTTTTAAATTTAGAATTTTAGGTAAAAGCCCCTTTTAACAGTTTGATTTCACTGATTTTCGGAAACAATTTTTCTTATTTTAATTCAAAAGCATATACCGAGTTTTGTTGAGAAAAAAACAAACATTGCGGCCGCTATGGCCTTAACAGGTATATATATATATATATATATATATATATATATATATATATATAAAAAACTTTTTCCATCGTCATGATAGGATCGATGGAGATTTGAAGAAATTTCAAAAATCTTTTAATGGACAACAGCAATACCTCCTACATACCTTTGGGAGTCACCGTGCGTTGGTAATTTCATTTTGGTATTTATAATTTTACTGCAATTTTAAAATTGTACTGTATTTAATAATAATAATAACAATAATAATAACAACAATAATAACAACAATAATAATAACAATAATAATAATAACAATAATAATAAAACAATAATAATAACAATAATAATAACAATAATAATCATAATAACAATAATAATAACAATAATAATAACAATAATAATAATAACAATAATAATAACAATAACAATAACAACAATAATAACAATAATAATAACAATAACAATAATAATAACAATAATCATACTCATAATAATAACAATAATAACAATAATAATCATAATAATAACAACAATAATAACAATAATAATAACAATAACAATAATAATAACATTAAAATACTAACAATAATAATAATAATAATAATAATAATAATAATAATAATAATAATAATAATAATAATAATGTAAGCATTAAGGTGAGCTTTAAGAGTTGTTACAAAACGGCATAAACTTTGCAGAAATCTGTGTAGAAAATTGCTATGAGTCATTTAATTTTTTCCCCCCAAGAACACGTTTCTTGTCATTGAGAGATTCTGTCTCTCGTCACATTTTTATAGTTTTAACATTTTCTCTGCCTAAAACACGATTGCCAGAATATTTTATGGCAAATCGCCTTATTTTTACTTTAAAAAAATTCTGTTTTCACATAAATATCACCAGAATGTGTCAATTAGCTCTGTTAGCCGGTCTTGAGAGTGTAGTGGTAACCATACTTTCCTCAAGATCGTGGGTTCAAACCCGGCCAAGACCGATGAATTTTTTCGGACTCAAAATTTTTAAGTATGGATTCCTTCAGAAGGGAAGTAAAGCCGTGGGTCCCGTGTCGTACATTTACGGCACGAAAAAGAACCTCAAGCCTGAAAGAAGAGGTCTCTGAGCAAAATTTGTCGGTCGTTTCACGCCCTGAATTGAATGGGACGCTGATGATCTGAGATGTTAAAAAGCGTCCATAAATAAATCAATCACAGGTAATAGGAACGTGCATGAAATATTTCATTCAGCTATACTTTCCAAACAAAACATTCAAAGGTGCTGAAATTTTACAACATGAAAGATAAACTCGCAAAATTTTGATATCCAACGCCATATACCATTTTAGTTCAGCTGGCGGTTACCGGAAGCGCTAATTCAGAATAACAAAACTTGCCCATACGCGCAGGACTGAAATCACTAAGGCTGCTAGTGCAAGTGTTGCTGCTGGCTGCAATCCCGAGCGGCATTAGAGAGAGCGTGTACTGTTTGCGTGTTCGCTTGTAACAGTGAAAATGTTGGAAGTATTTTTTACAGTTAAATATAAATTGATAGGAGAGTAAAATATTGTAATGGTGGCAAATCTCCTCTTATTGGAATTCGAAATAAATTCATATACACACACCTTAATCCTAAAGCTAACCTCGGGTACATCTGAGAACTGGTGGCCTATTTCGCATCCTTTTCGTAAATATAAATTGATTGGGGCAAGTAAATCACTATAATGGTGGCAAACCTCCTTTGATTGCAGCAGAAAAAAAAATATATCAATTTAAATTCATTCTAAACATGGCGCTATGTTAGCAATAAATCATTCCAATGGGGGTAAATCTCCTTTAACTCCGACAGAACAGAAAAAATAAGCGTGAACGTCAGGATTCGAAACCTCCGTCTTCATAAATATAGCATGACTCTCTAAATGTCTGAGTTATCATGCCTTGCACTTGAAAGCCTAATTATTTAACACATATGCGTTACTACCTTCGGCTTTCTTCGCTGTCGCTTGGGAATGCAGCCTGCAGTATGGTCGCACTAGCAGCCCAAATTATTACCGTCCTGCGTGTAGGGATAACTACATCAAAGTGTCAAAACCTACTACAAAACGCAAGTGTTATACGTTCAACTCGTCGATTCCGAGTGTGTTGTACGAGGGTAGGTTCGTAAGATTCCGGCCTCGCCGATAAGGATTATCGCCTTCACAAAACCCTTATTTGCTATCATATCTTATCTGTTAAGTAAATAATTGTAGCTGTAACTTCCGCTCCGCTATGTTCAGGTCAGATATAGTCGCATAAAGAAGAAAATTACGAAATGCTCAAAATGGAGTTTCGAGATATTATTAAGTTCTTCACAAAAGAAGGACTTACTCCAAATGAAATTAAACAGCGATTGGACGGTGTAATATGGGGAAGCATCCCCCTCACAATATACTGTAAAAGAATGGGACAAACTTTTTCGAAAGGGTCAAGAAAGCATTGATGACGAAGAGCGTGCAGGTCGGTCCTTGGAGGTGCTCACTCCTGAAAATCGCTCTTGTGGAAGGAGAAATTATGGAAGACCGGCGGCTCAAAGTTACAGAAATAGCAGTAAGATCGAGTCTTTATAAGACAACAGTCCCATATTTAAACATGAATAAGGTTAGTGCCTAGACTTCTTTCCTCAGCCCAAAAGCAGCAACGCGTCCTCTGTTGTCAGGCATTTTGGAGCTCTGTCATGGCAACGAGAGAGAAGTTCTGCAAACCATTGCAACAGGAGATGAAACTATGGCCTTCTACTATGATCCCTTGTCCAAAAGAGAATCAATAGAGTGACGTAAACCTGGCGAAGCACCGCCTCTATAGGTCAAGGTCACTCAGTCAACCAATTAAGATCGTGGTCATAACCTTTTGGGATTGACTTCAAGGAGAGGAACACCATAGTATGCTGGCCTACTGCACAGACTACGAGCTTCCATCAAAGAGAAAGGGAGAGGAAAGCTGAGTGGTGGTGTGCGCCTTCTTCACGACAACGCGCCTGTGCACACAGCTCTTGTTGCAAAGGAAAATGTAAAGAAATGTGGCTTCAAGGAGATGGGCCATTCACCCTACAGCCCAGATCTAGCTCCCAGTGACTATTTCCTATTCTCAAAACTCAAGAAGGACCTTCGAGAAAGGAAATTTAGTGTGACGAAGAAGTGATAGATGCTGTTTATGCCCATTTTGCATTCAAGACTTCTGACTATTTTGGAGGGGAGGGAATTTAAAGATGTGAGAAGTGAATTGCAATAAAGGGTAACTATATTGAAAAGTGAAATATAGTTTTTATCTTCATCATATCTATAAACTGGTCGTATATGATGTACGCATAATCATTCGCTGACAAAGTCTTCCTTTAACTACTACTCGCTACGTGCACTTACTTCAATAAGATCAGAGTTGTTGCCGCGAAAAAAGGTGCCTAAAATTCGTGATCACAGATCCATTTAAGTATTAGCCCAACAACAAACGAAGGTTATGTTTAACTCCACACAGTCGAACGCTCCTAAGCTCTCAGTTCGGTAATGAATGGTGCATTTTGTTAGCTGTAAAGAGCGCTTCAGAGCAATTTGCGCACCTGAAGAAGGATCTGCGTTTCGCCTCTTAATTGCTTCGTCACCTTTGGAAAGCTGCGCGTTTTGAAATTTAATGGTGCAGGAAGACGCCATCCATAAGTCAAGGCGGTCGTGCGGGTTGGGAACAAAGCGACGCATCCGTCAGACAAGGTTCGTCGCCTTCCCAAAACTTGGCAAACCTCCTGCACCAGGCTTCTCATGTGCAGCCTCCAGCTTCTGTTCCTTTGAGCAGAAGAATGAAAACAGCCCGGTGTAAATCATTCTTTCAACTGTCAAACCTGCTCTAATATCTCAGATCTATCAGGAAATTGATGACAATTTTGTGATTTAAACTTGTATAGAGCTGACATATTTTCGCATTGAACATGAAACATAATTGAAAGCTATGATAGAAGTAGAATTTGCACTGAAGTATTGGGGACATGAAACAATTTGAGTAAATGATGTAAATAGTAGTAATTTAAGTATGATCTCATCATAATTTCCATTCATTGATAGGCATTTACCTGCTTCCACAGCAAGCTATACTCTCTGGCTATCTTGTCACTGTGGGCGAACTCGGGAGCGGGAGGTGACGAATATAAATCCCATCAGGACCGTCCTCCCTGACTGAGGTTTTTTTTTCCAGGTTTTCCTCAGTCCTCATAAATTGTAAATGCCGGGGAGGTACTCTAAACTTAAGCTTAGAACGTTTCTTTCCTTAAAAAACAAAAATTACCAATATATCAACAGTGTCCACAGTTTAAGGACTATTAGGTAATTATAGTTCTAAGCATCCACAGATAGCTGAAAACCTCTGTGACGACGGTATCTGCGGATCCAGTGCTGACATGCCATTCCCTGAACAGAACTTGCTTTTTTTATCAGTTAGTGTTATTTTATGAATCGTACTAGTATTTGAAAATGATTGGAAACTGAGTTTCGGCGTTCATTATAATTGTCTTATGAGAATTCCAAATTTATATAAAAAAAAATTATGCTTTTTAAGATTTAGGATGCTAAGTTTAAGAAAAATAAAACATATCAAAAGTTAAATATTAAATTTAATATCACTACATACAACAAAATACTTTTACGTATATTTTTATGGGTTTTTCTTAACCTAACAATAAATGTATTTAAAACTTAGTAACGATGAGGCACATATGTTTACTGTCCGGACCCCAGAGAGCTTGGGCAATAAAGGAAGGCATTCCCTGAATTCCTGTATGGCAAACAGACGCTAGCATCTGTTGGGCGCCCCTTGCAGGGACCCGTAACGTGCATTGACACTCCCTCCGTGTAGCAGTAATTGGCCCACCCTGGGAGAGAGTCTGCTACCAGCTCAGTGGCGTGCAGCTTCATTACACTGCTCCCCTCCCTTCCCCTTGCCGTCTTGCTTTTGACTTTTGTAAACCCAAGATCGCGGGTTCAATCCAGGCCAGGGTCAATGGATTATTTCGGGCTTAAAAGTCATGTATGGTTTCCTTTGGAGCGGACGTAAAGGCAGGTTTCGTGTTGTAGGTTTACGGCATGGCTTCTGAGCAAAATTTCTCGGCCCACCATCTTTGAATTTAGGTTTTCGGGTACAGCCCTACTCCTAATAATATGATTTTACAAATTTTCAGAAACTATTTTTCATATTTTATTTCAAGGCATACACCGAATTTCGTTCAGCAAAAACAAAAATTGTGTCCACTAAAGCGGTTTTTAAAATTTTCGCTATGGGTTTTAACCCCATTTCTAATGGTCTGACTTCCCTAATTTTCTGAAATTACTTTATTTTATTTCAATTGTATATACAAAGTTTCATTTCCTAAAAATAAATATTGGTGCTGTTAGAGAAATTTTTAAATTTTGGGTTTCAGGCAAACCCCCTCTTCTAATAGTCTGGTTTCACTGATTTTCAGAAAATATTTTTATTTTATTTCAATAGCATATACAGAATTTCTGTAAGGAAAAAAAAAATTTACGGCCGTTAGAGCACTTTTTAATATTTTCTTTAGGTTAACCTCCATTCCAATGGTTTAATTTTGCTGGCTAACGAAACGGATGAATCATTTGTAATTTGATCGTTATATGCCGAGTTTCGTTGATAAAGAACAAAAATTGCGGCCACTAGAGCATTAACAGGTATCATTTTTTCATTGTCATTTTTGATTACCCAGTAAGTAGAATCGATGGAGATTTGAAGACATTTTTCAGAAATGTTTTCATGGGTTTAAGCACATTCCTTCAGAGTTCGCCAAAACCGAATGGACGAAGTTGAAATATTAATTTAATGCACGTCTGCGTAATAACTTCATTTCGGATAAACGATGTTCTAAATTTGGACCTTTTGCATCATTTTACGAGGGGCTTCAAGGAAATCAATCCACATGATCTCGATGTTCAACCCTTTGCCAGGGAAGTCGTATAATGCGGAGGAACACCATCCTGTTAAAAATGTTATGATTTCAACATATTTGAATTGTTGATTTCTTTTGCAACGTGAGACGGGCATACTTTAAGTGACCTTATCAATGTCCTTGAATAATCAGTAGGTGTAAAGGAGAATTTTAGGCACAGAACAAAAAAGCCAAGTTTAAATATATATATATATATATATATATATATATATATATATATATATATATATAAAGGTTTATATATCATACTTTTTAAATGTATTAACTGTATGATTTTAAAACAAACATAGCAAGTAGTAGATATGCTTTCTATAGAGACAGACTTCATCCTGCAGATTTCAGACTTTATTCAGTCATCGACAAGTATGTTACTAAAACTTTTTTGTGTCTTTTTAGAGAGGTCAGTTTTTAAGTTTGGTGTATTGTAAGATTTGAATGGCATTCTTCCGCTTGTCAATGTTATTTGCACGAAGCCATGGGTGTTATTGTGGGCAAGTGCCATTCGTCAGTTATTAAACCCAATCATAAAATGAAAGATTAGAGTTCCTCTAAAGCGCTATTGAAACAAGATTATAAAGCTGCTTCCGCGGCCAGAAGAATATGCGAAGTGTGAGAAGATGTTGTTACTGAGCTTGTAGCACAACGATACTTCCAGCGTTTCAGTGATGGTGAAGATGATTTGCCTTTTCCTGATTGATTGATTTTTATTTATGGACGCTCTTTAACATCGCAGGTCATCAGCATCCCATTCAACTCAGGACGTGAAACGGCCGACAAATTTTGCTCAGAGGCCTCTCTTTCAGGCTTGAGGTTCTTTTTCGTGCCGTAAATGTACGAAACGGGACCCACGGCTTTACTTCCCTTCCGAAGGAAGCCATACTTTGGATTTTTACGCCCGAAAAAATCCATCGGTCCTCACCGAGTTCGAACCCTTGTTCTTGGGTGTAGGAGGCAAGTATGACCTTTTCCTGGAATACCTAGGTATGAATATTGAGTATGTACGCAGGTTTTTGGAAAACAATCCACTTGTGGGCTGCAGATGAATTTGGTGCATCAAAAGATATCATACATCGCCACATTGAAACAACGTAAAAATCATACAGATGCTGTAGACCTACATCTTGACACCAGAACAGGCCCAACGCAGATTGGATATCTGTCACCCTGACACTCCGAAAAAATGGTTAGATCCAAGTTATCGCTAAACAAAATCGGCTCGATCCGAAATGCATGCTATATGTCTGATGGAATTTTGAATTATTGAAAGTCTGTCCGAAACAAGCGTGCAGTCTATGAGAAACTGTATTCTCAACAACTGGAACGAATTCATGAAGATGTGAGACACAGAGATAACCAGCATTAGTAATCGAAATAAAGTCTCTTGCTACAGGACAATGCCAGTCCCCATACCGCTCGAACAAAAAAAAAAAAAAAATGCCAGTCCCCATACCGCGGGGGGGGGGGGAAGACCAGGAATTAGAAGGGATCAAACTGCTACCACACCCAGCATATAGCTTTGATCTTGCGCCTTCAGATTATCACTTGTTTCTATTCATGGTCGATTCACTGCCTAAAGAACCTTTAAAAACGTTGAAACTATGGAAGTGGGTATCACTGAATTCTTCGCATCAAAATACTGGCACCATGACGGGATAACAAACCTCGCTGAAAGGTGGTTCAAGAATCTGATGGAGTTTACTTTGAAGATTAGTTTAATTTCTTGTCAGAACACATTTCAAATAAACCTGCATTACTAGTGAGAGAGTATTTATATTTATTAAGATTCTAAAAGCTTGTGATCTACATATCGTAGTTGCAGTAGCAGTAATAAAAATTAGCATTCTGAATGGCAGTAGCCTCAGCAACATTATTAATATGAAAATGATAAATAATGAACAATAAAGGCTTAACACTGCAGTATTTGCATACAAAATGAAAACTAAATAATTTGTGCACCATCCTAATATTTAGGATTATTGTGGGTTTTTTTGCCATGTTTTCCACTCTTACCCTAAATATTTAAAAATATTCAGTTTAGAAACGCCGTGCTTTTCGCCTTATTTTCCAGACTTACCCTAAACATGTAAAGTTATTTAGTTTAGAAACGCCTGATTTTGCCATATTTCCCAGACTTACCCTAAATATGTAAAGTTATTTAGTTTAGTAATGCGTTTTGCTGTTCCCTTTTTCTACTCCAATGGAGACATCTGAATACTGAAGGCCGATGTTTCCAATGATTAAAAAAATTGCTGCTGACTCGTATTTTGTTCGCTAACTTATCTACCCCCCAAATCAAGACGATTACAACTTTATTTGTGTGAAAGCTGCGTGTGAGCGGCTTTTACCTTAAGTTAAATTTCACATGAGGAAATTAACAACAAAAAAACTGTGTAGATGTCACTAATTACTGAAATGCTTACCCGAATTATAACTATTTTTTTTACCTATTTCCCCACATTAATGCCTACTTATTTTCAAGTGCAGATAAGCCTAATGTACCGGATATCATATTTCATCTACAAATTATATTTTATTAATGTCTCATTAATTCCCTTTTGAGGGCCGCGCACCTGCTGCTGTTTTTAGGGAACTAGTTCTGAGAAATAATCGTTTCTCATTTGTTTCAGATCACGAAGCTGAAGATTGATAGCAACCCGTTCGCTAAAGGGTTTAGGGATTCGTCAAGGCTCACAGAATTCGAGAGGTAAGTGTTTATTACTTAGTTGAAAGGGAATATGGCTGTCTAACCTGAGTCTGTTTCACGTGAGGTACTTAACACGTTTTAAGATGCTCAAGGGGCATAGACAAGATATGTGCCGGGGCCTTTCAACACAAAATAATGCTAATTTTAGACATAATTTCTCGCACTAAAATATTATAAAATATTATTATATTATAAACTAAAAGTTTATAATATTTTGTTAATTTGATGAGAAATATGCACGTGGTACAAATTCACTATCACTTCCGATTCCCGCAGTGAGAGGGGCGCAAGTTGAGAGATGTTCGGTTCCCCCAATAGCAAAGATAAGGCAACACACGACGAGCAATATGCTGCTCTGGAATTCTGCTTTCGTCTCAACAAATCTTCATTAACACCGCTGCTGTCATTGTGAGAGAGGATCGTCGAATAACATTAACAATACTTTCAGAAAGTCCAAAAATATTGGTAATTGAAAATTTGCATATGAGAGGTGTTTGTGCTCGGTGAGTTCCAAAACTACTGACGTTTGCATGCGGATTTGCATGAGATTGAAGATGATGCTACAGTAGCTTGCGCAGTTTCTTTCAAAGGAAATCACTACTGGGAGAAAAAAAAAAAAAAAAAAAAAAAAAACTTGGCTACATCATTTCGATTCTCAGAGCAAACAGTAACGTTCTGTGTGGTCACCAACACCAAAAAGTTAGAAAAGCTACGGCCAATTCATTTTTCGATATTTAAGGAATTGTTTACCAGCACACGTAACTGTGCAATACTACAGAGATGTCCTGAAAACTCTGCATGACGATATCACACGCTAAAAGGCCACATTTTCATATGCTGCTATGGTGTAGCACCCCCGATGCTGCATCAGGATTATGTACAGCCGCACATCCCCAATGTTGTTAAATATCCCACATAAATCAATGTGAAGTATGTTCCGTATGTTCAGATTTAGC
Organism: Metallyticus violacea; assembly: GCA_030762175.1. Lineage (NCBI taxonomy): Eukaryota > Metazoa > Arthropoda > Insecta > Mantodea > Metallyticidae > Metallyticus > Metallyticus violacea. Next base: position 161,887,277 of record CM060831.1, read on the forward strand.
CCCACATGACTTTTTCCCTTTTCCTTTACCCTAAATTGCAGAAACACCTATGTGCGAGACATTTTCCATCAGCAGAAGCAGCGGTGAAAGCTGCGGAGGCGAAATCCCCCCCCCCCCCTAAAAAAACCGGTTTCCAGCATCTCTTTGAAGACTGGCAGAAACACTGGGACAGTGCATTACTTCCAATGAGGACCATTATTAACTGTATTTACAACAATGTAAGAACGCTCTGTAATAACCTTCAGAAAACGTTTACGTTACATGTTAATAACATTTAAATTAAATTTCAAAGCCACTGAAAATCGATGCAACTTTCGACTGTTTTTATTTGCTTAGTACATTGCAATTGTGTTTAAATAGTAACATGTTTTTGTTTTATTGAAACATATGAACATCATCTTAAATACACAATGTAACTTGAAACTTTCTTTTATTTCTCTCTATTTTAGTGCATGTAAAGATGATATCAAGGTCTCAGTTCGTAATCATAGCTACATTTCAAAATGCTAAAAATACCCACACAGTACAGCTTGTCTATGAGTGGTTATATATTTCATTTAATTAACAGTATATCATTAATTTTGTAGCTTTGTAATACAAATAGATCGCAAGAATTCTAATTTTGTTCCCCTAATACCACACAGTGTTACCATAAATTATTTTATTTCATTAATTAATAAGATTATAATTTGCATTTTATATTAATTTTAAAGTTATCCAACCTATTGAGAAGTTAGCTTCATTTACACAACTCCTGCGTGATGGATTTTTAATTCTTGTAAATTAATCAATATTCCCATTAACTTTTACAAATTTAGTGCTATTTTTCTTTCGCGTTAAACCATCTTTAACAAGAGACTTTATCACTGCACGATAATTTATCAATACTATGCACTTTACGGATTTTCCATAATACATCTGCTTTAGAAAGGTTTATTAAATAAACTACATGCAAAAATAACCTGTTTCAAATAAACGAATGCTTATGACAAACGCACCTACGTAAAATACAGTTCTCTTCTCAATTGCATGGCCATCTATGGTTGGGGCAGAGGCACATGATAACTGTACACAATATTCTTTTACTTTTGTGGGTAAACAGCCTAAAGAAACCAGCACTTGTAAAATATTACACCACCATATCGATTTTAACAGCAGCTCTCTGTAAGTGGTGTATTCTATCGCGTATACAGTTCTTTTATCGATTTTCTCTCTTTCAGCGCAATATCCCACACGTAATAAAATATGACCTAACTTGTTCGCCATGGTTACCGGCTAGAAGTCGTTTGTGGTTTGTTTCTCTTGCGCAATAATGATTTTTCCCTGCGCTGACGACCTTGTTCTTTTGGAAGCTCTTCCTGTGGTAACCTAGCAACAATAAATGGCGGAACACATTTTCGATTGTTACCTCGAAACCCGTGTAAGAGATTTACAAGACGTTACTGCCTTGCCGTGAAAAAAAAAAAAAGGTGAATAACGAAAAGAATGTTTTTCATGAGTCTACAGGAAGAGGGATGGCGGCGAACAAGTGTTGAAACGATTTCTAGATAATGATCCTGCAGTCTTCTGTTTTGTCCCTTGTACATCCGACCCTTCCTTTTCATCACGGTCCATTGATCTTTGTCCAGCATCAATCTTTGCGCACAACTATCAACCTGTAACCTGATACGCAAGCATTTAGCAGCCATTTGCGGGCAAAAAGCATGTTCCAGGTTTAAGGACATGTACGAACTGGGTAATTTTAAGTGATAAACTAAAATTTGCGGAAATATTTTAATTCTTACGAAGGAGTGCTCAAAAAATTCTGAAAATCTCTTTCAAAAATCCAAATTATGAGATGTATGGAAGCACATAGTCTCAAAATCCTTAACTTTCCTGCAGAACACCGAAATATTCCCCTTCAAAAAAGTATTATTCTCATGTACGAGAGCTGTTCATGACTTTCATGTCTGGGTCATGTAGTACTTTTAATGTGGAAACACAAACGTTGTAATTCCTGTTCTGTCAGTACATGAATCAGAATACAAGATGCAACACCTTGGGAACTTTGGCCTCCCTATGTATTATCACCATTTGTATCGTTGAAAGACTGAGTTAGTTACTGCTCTGGACAAAACAGGAAGCGTTCAAGGCAGATATAAAAGTGCTGCCATATGTGTGAAAATTTGTAATGCAGCAGTTAGGTACTTGCAGCACTGATCCTTTATAATTCTAAATAATAATGGTAACTCAATATTAAGAAAAAGTTGAGTTAACGCCATTTGTACCGGGTGCCCGAATTAAGAAGGTTTGGGAAGCTTCCTGATTTTGGGGGTTTGGGGTTCTTCGATCACGAAAGCCACGAGACTAAGGACCGGCGAGGTGCCGGCATACTGAACACATGCCCGTCTGCAATACTGCCCTTTATCAATGAAGCCGTGAGACGGAGGTATGAGACTGTGGCGGGCCAAGGCTCATTACAGGCTATAGCGGTAACCAGAACAAGAATAAATATCTCGAAAACTCCACGGTAAGGTTATTCATAACATTTTTTCGTGTTCATAATTATGGCATTGTTACTATAATAATACAAGCGATAATTAATATTAAAATACATGAAATGTTAAGAGATATTCCTGTTTCATGATTTACTCATAAATCTGTTTGTATATTTGCTTTTCTCTGCATATACATAAAACACTCTTGAAATGAATTCTTGAAATTTCACTGAACATTTTGCCATCCCATGCTCAATAATTCTTGTAATACATAATTAACAATAGCATTGGAATAGCGGGAAAACGTATTAATGAAGTGTTACCAACCTTTCATAGGAGCCGCGGTACTATGTAAATTAACAAGCGATTAAGGGAGGTTTATAACGAGTTATATGGTATTCACATTAAAGTAAAAAAATTATATCATCCTATTACTACAATAGTAGCGAATTTGGTATCCTATGCCGGCTGAACTTCAGGTTCTACAAAATCCAAGAAAAGGGCAGACATAGGGACCAAGACTAGCCTACACAGTACGGAAAAACTCAATGAAAGGCCCCCTCCACCTCTCCCTGACACTGTTTTCAGAAATTACTTCCGAGTTTGCACAATATAACTGAACCTTCGACCGTATGTCCACTGGCCAAGCGCCTTAGTTCAAATAAGGAAATATTTCAATTCGTTAATAAATTTTGCACATGCAAGCTAACACACCCACCCAAGCCTAGCATCCAAAGTGTTATTGTTGACAGACTGCAATGTGCAGTAGCAATCATGGTTATTGTAGGAGGATTATGCACTTGCGCACTGTTACAGTGATCCTAATGTCAACAATTCGTGCCGAGTTCTCAGAAACACGTGGCAATTATAAGCGACGTAATGACAAGAGAGGTTAGGTTTACTACCCCCTTTATTGCGAGTGCCGGATACTTTTCGCAGAACTTTGAAAACACGTTTAAAATAATTATTTACTCGCCACTAGTTAAAAGGCTTGCCCGGTTTATGCTTTACATAGCATCTGCGTAGAAACAGCAGCATTGAATCATTAGCGTCAGCCATGCAAACGGCTTGCGCCTTACCTTGTTGAATCTTGGGAGTAGCGCATCACTTTGTAACTTAGAAATTCAAGTAATTAAATTCAATATATAAGTATTGAATTTGTACAGATGTTGTTTATTACTGAACCCATCCTCAATATGGAACTACTTTCTTTCGAGTGCATCTGCTGTACTTGGCTGCATACATCTTGCTAGTGACATCACGTCATGACATTGCTTTTAAGTGTGAATAGAATAAACTAAAAGTTATTGTAGATCATGTTTGTTAGAGCAATGTGCACTGACGCAATAGCAACCACTTTGGTTCTTATTGTTGAAAGAATGTGCACCCAAATAGAAACAACCTAATTATTATTTTGCCAGATAGTAACTTATATTGCTATTGTTGACAGAACATGTATCTGTTGCAGGGAGACAATGGAGTCCATGTTAGCGGAGCAACATTATCTGCGATCGCCGTTACGGCCCTTCTCGGATCTAGACACGCACAACAACAACCTCACTCTGGAGGAAAAGGCTCTTCTGGCAGCCCGGTCCCAGCTGTTCCTGAGAGCAGCAGCTGCAGCCGCGGGACCGTACGGTCCCCTCATGGGCCCAATGTGCTCGCTATACGGAGCAGCCGCTGCCCCAAGTAGCGGAGGGGGAGTCAGTGGTGGAGGGAGTGCCATGCCTCCAGGTGTCCTCTGGAGTCAGTGGGCTTGCCTGGGACCTTCGCTCTTAGCAGCCCACCACCAACACGCACAGCATCTCGTGGCCGCAGCCGCGGCCTCCAGTGCTGCAGTAGCTGCCGCCGCCGCTCAAGGCTCGGCCGCCCCCGCGCTACCCAGGCCGCTTTATCCTTCTCAATTGGCCGCTGCAGTAGCGTCATCGGCAATGCCTTCGACCGGAAGTCTGTCACAACATCGATTTTCACCGTACGGCACGCCCCCCAGCGCCATCAGAAGGACAGTGTCGCCGGTGTCATCACCGGACAGCATTCAGGATACATCAGAAATATCCTCCCACAGTCCAACTCTCACATGAAGTGCGCCACTCTCACCGTAAAGAAGTTCCTTAATCAGCTGATGGCAAACTCTGCCACAAACAGAGCAGTGACAGACATATCAGCAAAACTTGTGATAAATGTGTGTACTCGTATAGCGCTCAAAACTGGTTGAAAGGTTGCTACTGTGTGGTGAATTAAAGCAAATTTATCTTTTGGGGGGAGTATATCACAGATTTCCAAAAATTGAAGAACTTCTTCCCTTTCGCTCCTGTAAATAGCGTTATTTTGTTAAATTATTTACAGTATAATTTCTTCAGAATGGTTTCGAAACAAAAACAGAAGACTTTGCAGAATGTACGTAAACACAATAATATCGTTGACAAGCCACCTCTCCAAGAACGTTTGAGATGTAACTCTTCAACCTTTCGTCATGGTCAACTTTTCACCACTGACAAATGCCTGAGAAATAAACTACTCACAAATGCATTTTTTTTCTTTCGCCTTACGTGCATTATCATTCGGCACATCTTTAGAAGTTCCTAGATGAAGTGCAGATAATGTGAGCAAACTGTTGCGGGTAAAACTCCGTCAGTGTCTCAAGACCTGTATGGACGATGATTTCTCTGTTGGCAGAGAACATTTGAATAGAAAGAGTGTTTAGCATTAATTCATGTTGACGATTTTATGTACATAAATCAACCCGATAGCTTGTGGATGTGATTCATGCAAACAGTATTATTTTTGTTAAAAGGTTTAGTGTAAAAAAAAAGACGAAAAAAGAAAGAAAACTATTGGCCACGACTGGAGTGATATTGTCTGATTTGGCGAAGAATATTGCATGTCAAGCGAAACACTAGCTAATTTAATTACAAGTGTCGTTTGAAAAATATGGAATATAAAATGTATTTATGATATCTGCCAAACTATTAATAAGCATGTAATTTTTCCTCCATCAAGCCAAAAAGTTTGAAAAACAGCCTTGGGGATAGGGTGCATTAGAAGCCTATTCAATGCCAAATTTGTTCATTTTTGCTATAGCATCTCTCAATGTAATATATAGATACCGGATGTTCAGGCGTGTAAATAAGGTAGAAAAAGACAGGCAAAAATACACTTAAAATATGAGGTCATTATGCACACATGTTTTTGACAATATTTCTTTACAGTCCTTCAATATAGACTCCCAATATTTGAAAAGCTCAAAGCACCACTTCTGTTCATCACAAATGAATCTGATGTTGGTGGTAGGAAGCTCTTCCGCGAAAGGAAAATGACCCCGAATGAATTTGTTCAACTTTGGTATATGATATATGTATGAACGGAATGTACTCTAGGGCAAATGAGGCAACTTCCCATGCAATATTGGTCACAACATTACCGATATGCGAGTGTTGTCATACAGAATGAGTCGCCCAGTCTCGTGCAATTGAGGTCGGTTTTATGTCCAGGTTTTGCATGAGGTCACATAAATAAGATGGTCACTGCAAAAGTTTTGAGATGAAAAGTGGATGCTGACCCACTGAAAAGGAATGTGGCATATGGTAGCTGCATCCCTTACAAGTAAACCGGTAACAGGTATCGACCCTCCTCACTCCCACATTCCATAGTGTGAGGGTAAACAACTCTCGTGCACAGGCAGCCAGTCGTTACGATGGAGCTGGAGAGAGAGCAATTTCTTGCTATGGTTCTTTATAATTTCAGGTTCGTTTAAGTGAGGGCCAAAGTCTTGAGCGCTTGTAACAGGCTTTTGGGGACCTCGTTCCATCTAGGGTAATAGTTTCCTCCTTTTTTGTAGAATTTAAAAGGGGCCGAATTTCACTTCAAGACGAAGAGAGAAGCGAGCATCCACAATGGCAGTAAAAGAAAATATTGTCGCGGTGGAAAAAAAATGATATGTGATAACAATAGCGTAACATTTAAGGACATTAGGGCAGTCTTCCAGATTGGATCGCCAGCAGTATAAAAATCTTGCAAGATCATGTTCGTGTCAGGAAGGTGCCCCACAATTTGACAGAGGCGTAAAAGCGCATACGCGCCGAATGGTGTGAAGAAATGCTGCAGAGATTCAACGGAGGGAGCTAAAGGCGGGTTTTTGTGATTTATCAATTTGATCCGGAGACCAAACGAAAGTCTGCTATATGGATCTTTCTAGATGACGATTTACCAAAGAAAGCGAAGAGTGGTCACAATTACTCTGGAGGAGCAAAGTGCCACCACTGCCCACCTGCCGAAAGTTTTCGACAAGCTCCAAAAACATCCAAGGACAGGACCGAGAGGAAACTTGCTTCACCAAAACAACGGACTCCGCTCACACGGCTAACTAGCATCACCATCCAGTTTCCGGAGTTCACAGACTCATGACTCATCCTCCCTACAGACCTGGCCAGGCTCCAAGCGATCATTTTTTCTTTCCAGTGTCAAAAAAAAAAAAAAAAAAAAAACACATGCGAGGAAAGCGATGGTACAGCTTTGTAGATGCTATGGTTGCATATGACAGTGAGCTTTTCATCCTTGAAGAAACCAGTGGCAGGGGTGTATCGGAGTGAGTCTAACCACTCAAAACTTTCGCAGTTGCCCCACATGACCTCTCTGTTATAGCGATTCCTTGGTGATCTAAAACAAATATTATCATTTGCTTTCCCTTTTATCGTGTTCGTCGAATTTTTCTTGATTGTGGAAAAGACGAGTCTCTTCACTCGTTGGGCTAAGATTTCAACTTCGGCTTAAAGTCTCCAAGTCAGTTTCGTCAATATCAACAATTCGACAAAAGAATGGCAACTCCAATTGTCAGCAGTTACCCCAGTATTCTCAGCTACCATTCATCAGGACTTTGCCAGTCTCCTTCCAGCAGATTACGTCGTTTCATCATTTGGACCACAAAACATTTCCATGCGGCTCTCGGGCGTTCAAGGTTTCTTCTTCTGGAAGGCGCTATACAAAAAGAGTCTTAGGCCATTTCTTCCCAGTCATTTTGTTGATGTGCCCATACCACTGTAGAGTTCGCTTTTTAACCTCTCGGTAGTTGATTCTTGATGCAAGATTTCACTCAAGAAGTCACACGGTGCAAGGTCAGAGTGTATGGTGGATGGTCAAGCAACTTCCAGTTTCCTCAAATTTGCAGCTCTTCTGTAAGTAGACTCATCGTCGTGCAAAAGTAACGGCTTTGTAGTTTCTGTCTTTGGACGCCGCCGCCTCAGTTCTTCAAATAAAGGATCCAAAGTATTAGTGCCATAGCATTGTTCATTCATGTTTTTCTTTTTAACATATTCAACTCTTAATGGTACTTCATAGTTGAAGAAAACGATGAACATTCGCTTCCGAGAACGAAAATCTTGTTTTAAGAACAACTGGCCTTGGGTCATTCTCATTTACCCACACGCAGTTCTCAGTTTTATTTGGGGTGGTATAGAATAAAACCAACTTTCATCACCACTGCTTTTTTTGTCAAACGTCGAGGACCATTTTGGGGGGAAAATGCTCAGCAGTTTCCTTGCACATTCCTTTCTCCTCTTCTTCTCTTCATGGGTTAGGGAACGTGGAATCCATTTTGTACAGATTTTTCGCAGCTTTAAATGTAAACGGAGTATGCTGTCAATGCTTCCAACATTTCCATACTTAACATTTCAACAGTAATATGTTGTTTTCCTCCACCTAGTTCCTCACTCTTTGAGTTGTTCTCTCGTTCACAGCTTCCCGAGACAGGTTAGAACGAGGGCTGTCTCTCAAAGTGTCTCGCCTTTCTTCAAATGATCGAATTCATCTTACAGTGATCTTACTTGATCACCATAAACAGGTATCAAGTGCTCGTGGATTTTTTTTTTTTTTTTTTCGCTCTTTCACCTGCTTATAGCGTGTGAAAATGTAGAATGTAAAGTTTTCTTTAGAAATGTTCATGATTTTTCACCAGCTATTGATACGGGACTGAACTCAACAGGTTGCACGACAGTGAGTATGCAAGTTTAAACTTGCAACATATTTTGATAGCTTAAGATCATTGTTGCCAACTGCGTTAGTTACATTTTTTGTAGACGTTATTGACCAACACTGGATAGGCTGGTAGCAAAACTTTTTGAATGCCTCTCGTAGCTGCCTGTGTGTTATCACTGACAGAACACAAATAATTGATTTTGATACAACGTTGATTCAGATAAGAATACAACAACAATATCAAATCATGTTCTAAACCATTTCAGAAGATCGGAAATAGCAGAATATCAGGTGAAAATGTTGAAAGAATCCGGCAGTCCTGTGTTTGAACATCCGGAAGTCCATAAGTTAGGTCTTCCTAAGTCAAATATGCAGAAGGAATTGAACGTAAATGTTTATAAAATGCAACTCTAGCATGTAATCAAATTATTGAACGATACTTAATTCCCTCTTAGCATGCATTGACAACGATCCAGGATTTTTGGAAAACATTCTCTTCTTGGTTGAGGGCAGTTGAGTAAATCAGCAAGTTGACCAGTTTGGGCTCGGAAAATCCACTAGTTCCAAATATATTAGAGATTCTTCAAAGGTCAACTTCTGGTGTGACGTGAGGCAACAACGTTTTTGGTCCTTTCTTTTCCTTGAAACCAACCTAAACTCCAATTCGTACATTGATTTCTTTTTCCTCAAATCGAACATATGAAAATGAACGACACTTAGTTGCAGACCATCTCACTTCCTAAAGGTGGTCGATTTCAAGATCCACAAGGACTCCTTCATTACACTTCGTATCGTGCGGTTATCTCAAGAATGAAGCTTAAGAGTGAACTGATGGAGATATACCGCCTTAAGCAATCAACTGCAACCGTTACTTCAGACCTTCTTATCAGAGTGTGGACTGAATTTGAGCTTTGTTTTGATAAATTGAAACTTTCTAAGTTATACAGAAACTGTTTGAGCCACTGAATCAACTAAAATTTCTTTCAATCCATTACATATGTCACAGTAACACCAATATCTGCTCTCAGAGACCCTATACAGATTAGTCTTTGTCACTGATATAGACATCGGCTCCAGGGTAAAGAAAGAGCCGCTATGGTGCGGTTCAAACCATTTCCTGGCATATCTTCAATTATATCACTTGAAAGTTTATTATCTAGAATATTAAAACGATACATTTAACATGTTTAAGGTTTTCAAAACTAAGCTTGATAGATTTTATGGAAGTAAATAAGCAAAAATATGGATACAAAAGTTTCAACTCCAATCGTGAGCCAATAATTTTTTATTTTTGTTTTGAACATCACTTTTATTTGTCACAAAGTACTTTGTTTAGAGGTTTGAGCATATACTTCCCAAATCACTCCATTTTTAGAGAAGTAATTTAGAAATTAATTTTTTCAGCAGATTTTTGGTTTAAATTACTGTTTCATGTAAAGCTTACCTACGCTTTGAAAGGACAATAAATATGGTGTTTATGTATCCAATTTTTAGTATATATATACGGATACAGAATAAGCCATATTTTTATGTTTAAGATAGAAGACAAAAATGAAAATCCACGCTACCATCTCAAGTTTAGACATGCGCATTATGTTCCATATGGAGCAACCTATCATAAACTCGCTATAGCGTCCCTTTACCACCCGGTGAGTCCAAGGCAATGAACCGCTTCTTCAGAACTATGTTTATATGCTCAACCCTCTTTCATTCTAAACTTTCCTTAAGAATAAACATTGGATATTTTTATTTTAACACAAATTAAATTGGCCATGCCTCTGTATACACCAGCTTATTGTTTTGTATTCAGTATCTTGTTGTTTATTATACAAATTGTATAAAATGTTGTAAATTCTTTATTTATGTTTTATGGAATTATACGATGAAAATAAACTGAAAATAACTCCAACACAAATAATTTATGTAAATTCTGTAAACATTTATAGATTTCCAAAAATACGTCACTCAAATCAATGTGTTGTCAGTGCTTAAAAAGCATAAACATTTTAGTTGACCTTTGTAGTAAAACCACAGGCGCCGTATTATTTTTTTTTCTCAATGAAATGAAATTTTATTTCGAGTTATTAATAAGAATAAAATGTTGAAACGTGCATTTCAAGTGTTTGTTCTACAACCTTAACTTCCAATCTTCTGAAATTGAAGTGATATGGCGATTTTTTGCCCAATAAAACTATTTTCTCTAGTTTAGTTATAACATTAAAATAATAGCTGTAAGCAGTAACTTTGAAACTTCTCATATACATAGCGAGAAATAACAGAACTATAGTTCTAAAAGCGATGTACGACATGTAAGGGATGTTCAATAAACCGTGATCATAATTTTTACATAGCCATAATTTTACGGCTATAATGTAAATTTAAATTATTTAAATTCCTTGAATTGCGTAATGTACACGTGTTATAGTATCATCCAGGTCACCTACGTTTCCACCTGTAAGAAGTGTGCAATTTGAGACATGTTCAGTTCCTCCTACAGCAAAATTGGGACTAGGAACAACATGCTGTTCTGAAATTCTTCTTTAGTCCCAATAAATCTTCAGATGAGGCCTATGGAGAGCTATTTCTTCACTATAGCACAGCTCAAAGATGATTTAAAGAGGGGAGGCAATCAATTTCCAAAGGAAGGTGGACCCAAAGCTCCAGTTTTTGCTCTAACGAGCACCGCTGCTTTCTTTTGTGGTTCCTTCAAATAACATCAAGAACACTTTCAGAAATTATGAAAATCCAGCAGTTGGTTGTGCACGAGCGTTCCACGACTTTTGATCCGCAAACAGTTAAGTCCGAGACTTAACGACCTCGGCCACCCGTGGCGGTAATATCTTTGAAGATTGGTAGAAACCTGGGACAGGGGCATTGCATCCAGCAACTTTGAACATCACCATCAACACTATGAGTGCAGCAAAGGTATGTTGTCAAAAATATATTATGATCGTTTTTTATTGAAGATTGCAACTTGCAAATGAATAAAGCATTAATTTAATTTTGGGCACATTATGCAGCTCAAAATAGTCACCGTTCTAACAAGGATATTTAGCAAAATTTCTCTTATAAATCTTCCCCTTTTAATCAAACTAAGGTTGAAGAATTCGTTAAGGTTCAGCTCCAATTTGGAACATAGCCAGAATAAACCAGGCTAAAAACCCAATTACAATAATTATAGTGCAAAATAAATGTAAGAATATGTTTAAACATATATAATTAGCTACCAGTTCATTGCTGTCTTATAGTAAATCAGTCAGAGTCAAAATTTACCAATTTCATTGAAGAGCTTTGTGAGCCAGCCTTGCTGGGAGATAACGTTGCAGAGGGATGGAAGAGTTTCCACCCCTTCAGATGATATCATCCAGTATTGACAAGCCCGGAGTCCAAAAGCAGTTATTTCAAAGGGCCAACTACCAATAATAGAAGAAGAAGAGAGGAAAGGTTCTTAGCGGAGGATGAATGAGCGGAAACTGGTGCAATCTTTACACAAAACTTCTGAGGCAGTGATTAGTGTTCAATGCCCGATTTAGCGAACTCTCGAGGAATTACTTTTGTATTATTGAAAAGATTTTTTAAAAATTTCTTCCTATCTCCAACGATCCTATTCTCTAGGCACCAAAAATGACGGTGAAATTATACATATAAGTATATAAATTTATATATATATATATATACACACACACACAATTGGGCATCGTGAAGTGTACATATTCCCTCATTTCTGTGACTAGAGAATAGGAGTAAAGGAGATTTGAAGGAAATTTTCAAAATATATATATATATATATATATATATATATATATATATGTTTAGACACATGTTCATATAAAATCTATTAATAAACAATTCATCAGGCTCATTGACAAGAAAAATTGAAAATATATAAAACGTTTCGTCATTTTTAAATTAAACTTTATTTATATAATTTCTCTTTTGATTAAATTCGCTTCATAAATTAAATAAAAGCTTAAGTTTAAAAATTAAAAAATCGCGGCCGCAATTTATATTTTTTCCATGAAACTTGGTGTATGCCATTCGAGGGGGGGGGGGGGAACAAGAAACATAGTTCCCGAAAATTAGAAAACTTACACCAATAGGAGTTGGGTTATACCTGAAAAAAGATTTTTGTAATTGACTGGCCCGGATGGATTGTTATTGTTGGAATTAATACTTGGATATTTGCGCCAAGCGATAAACTCGTTGGTTTCATGTGAAAGAGTGTGGAGGGAATAGTCTGAGAATGCTAAAGGACGAATAATGGGACTTAACCTTACAGACAGCGGTGAACGGCAGCGGAAAAAGCAGACTTTCAGAATACTGGAGCGATGTTTTGTACCTTGATATTGTAAAGTGTACAAACAAACGTACGTCTAAATTAACAACGTGACTTAAATGTTAATCACATTCCGTTTTAGTTGTTATACAGTCAAGTGCAATTGGGAACGTTAAGTTAACAATATAACACGTAAATAAAAAAATAATGATACAGGAAAAGATTATATATTTAAGCATAAAAGTTAAGTTTTTTATTATTTGCATGTATATGTTTAGTTAGCCTTACATGTTTTTTACTACATTCTCTGCTCTAGCGATCTGTTACAATCTTCACAGACTCAACTTGCTGAGGAATTCACAGCTCCTGCGTAAGGGACTTTCCTTTATTGAGGCTGTGATGAATGCGACGGGAAAGAATTTTATTTGGGAAGAAAGCGTTTCAGGCCTAAGCGTAGAATGTTTCCCTGATGGGGACTGAGGAAAGCCTGGAAAATAATTCTTCTGAGAGAAAGGACTTGGTGGAAATCGAACTCCAGGCTTCCTCTTTATAAGTCCGTGTAATGACCATCTGCCATCTCTGTTGGTAGCCTTCTCAAGATCATTTCGTATGAACGTTTCTCTCTGATTATTTGTGAGAGACTACAAGGAGAAATAGGTTTGTTTCAGACCCTCAAAACACTAGTTTACCTCCCTGATGGTGTAGTGGTAACCATACTTGCCTCGAAGACCCAAGATCGCGAGTTCAAACCCTACCAGAAAAGATGAATTTTTGGGGGTATAAAAACCCCAAGTATGACTTTCTTTGGAAGGGAAGTAAAGCCGTTGACATTTACGACACGCAAAAGAACATCCCTCCTGAAAGAAGAGATCTCTGAGCAAACTTTGTCGACCGTTTCACGCCCTGAATTGATGACCTGAGATGTTAAAGAGCGTCTGTAAATAAACCAGAAACATTTAAATTTCATGAACAGTTGATAATCCGGGAGCGAGATCAAGTGAATAAGGTGGATGCTGAAGCATTTCAAATTTGTACTGGCGCATGGTAAAACACCGTCTTCCAGTACATTAATCCGCAGCCTCTCCAAAAAACTGCCGATTTTCCTTCCCCAAGTAGTCAATCAAAGACTGTTTTTTGCATCCCAAAAACTGAAGCCGTCATCTTTCTACCGGATGGAACGCATTTCGTTTTTGTCACAATCGATTTGCCGGGTGACAAAATCCACTTTTTTGCCTACTGTTTCGTTTCTGGTGTAAATCTGTCATTCTTGCATAGACACAGAAAACATCGGTTGAACATTTCAGAATAGTCATTAGTGTTTGCTTGCAATTTCGCTTTTGGAGTGAGCGGACACGGCACCCATCTTGCTCAAAATTTTTTATGTGTAACTTTTACTTGTCTGTCCACACACGCGCACGCGCGGGCACACACACACACACACACACAAAAAAAATCGACGTTTTCCTGTCTCAGCGCTGATTTTGGAGCTTCAGAAATCGGTGCGTCTTCGCAGCTTGTACTGCCAAGTTTGATCTCATTTATTCAAGTCCAAAGGGGCGAAAATTTAGCTACCCGACGTACGCAGCGTAAAACTCATTAGGTAGCTGATACTTGTTAGGTGTCCGGCATTCACTTTGGTCTTATATCACAGGAAAAATCTCCAGGTTTATTGTAGCATTCATTTCCTAATTCAATCTAAAACTCTTACTGCAGCTATCATTACTATTTGCAAAATTGAATAAAACTTTCTAAGTCACCACTGAAATCAATGTGGTATTTACAAACATATAAACATTAAATTACTCTCGGGGCGCCGATTACATGGACGCTCTTTAACAGCTCAGGTCATCAGCGTCACATTCAATTCATGGCGTGAAACGGCCGACAAATTTTGCTCAGAGGTCTGTTCTTTCACGATTGAATTTCTTTTACATGCCGTAAATGTACGACACGGGACCCACAGCTTTACTTCCCTTCCGAAAGAAGTACTTCGGATTTCTACACTTGAAAAAAATCCATAGACCCTTGCCGGGATTGAACCCGCGATCTTGGGTTTAGAAGACAAGTATGGTTACCAAAACAACAGCTATAATTAATGATGCAAGCACCAGATAGGGCACAAGGTATTTACACAGTAACTTGAATTAGTTTGCATACATTGTCTTAATATTACGCATTTCTAACACCTACACACGTATTATTTTGCAGTTAATCATTTTTAATGTAGATCACTATGAATTTTAGTTGAACTTTCTTATTTTAAAAAATGTAATAAAACAAATACGGAAAGTTCAATATATTGAGCAGCTGTGCGTTGCCAAGGTAACCAACCATTCATCAACGCCTCCCCCTTCCCTTACCTGCTGACCCTTACCTTTCACATGCTCGTTAAATAAATAAAAATAAGCACATCGTTTTAATTAACACCAAAGAAGAAGAAGAAGAATGCACTTTATACACGTAAAGGGCAAATGTACTTTCCGCTGACGATAATTGACTCCCAAAAATAGAAAAAAGAAATATTTGAATTACGGGTACCTACCTAAAAGCTCGCATAGACGAAATTGAGTGTCCGTCACTAATTTCCGGTTTCATTTATAGCCTACTTTAGGACAGCAGTAATACCGTATAATGCACATATTTTTTGTCCAAATGTACTATGAAATTTTTTTGCGCATTAGATGAGAGTAAAAATCCATTCCGTAGTTTGCAGGTTACTTCATTCAAATTTTCGACTTCGGTACATTTATTGCTGGCCTATTATTTCACAGAACACTTAAATAGTCGCGAAATGGAGGGCAAATAGAAAAGAATATTTTATGATACTACATTCAAGCGTAAAATAATTCTTTATACTGAAACAAATGACAGCAGAAAAGCAGGAAGAGATTTCAATGTAGCTGAAAGCAACGTTCGCTTGTGGCGGCAACATAAATTGACATTATTTGTAACTGAAGCTAGTAGGAAGAAATTCATTGGTCCTGACATTGAAAAAGTTTTGGAATTCGTACACGAAAGGAGGAAGAACGGGCAACCTGTGACTAGTGACACCATAATAAATATTTTTTTTCTTCTTTGACCTACGTCAACTGTCCTGACAACAGCACGAGTGATGGATTTTGTCCTACGTGCTCCAAGATGTAACAATAGTCTACTTATAAACTCTGTGTCCTGATCGTTTTATGAAGCGGACGACTCATCTCTAAGACGCCGTACAACAATATGCTAAAGTCTTTTTTGTGGTTTTAAGTTTCAAAATTGGCATTACATTTGATGGCGCATTAAATTCGCGTACATGCGGTGTATTTTAAAAGTTCTTCTGAACAAATTTCTCCCACTGGTAGAAAGAAGGCAAATATTACTAGGTGCAATAATAGGGACGTAAGGAGGATGAGGAAATTTTATTATTTTTACTATATATTTCCAAAAGTTTTTGTAATATTTTCCAAGTATTCTAGAATTTCGTCTCAAAAATATACAGGAAATTATAGGAAACTGCTCTATATCAAGTTCAAATTTTTAATTCTACACATAACCCTAAAATCCATAAAAACATTCTTTTAAGAAAATATAACGAGGCCAACAGAATTGCAGGGTCTTTTATGGAAAGGTGTACACTTTCTTCTTTTGTGGAAAACCTCTATCGATTATAGGAAATGCGATTTGTGACCATAGGGCTGAAAGGTTAGAGATGACACCATTATCTCAAAAGTTTACAATTTGAGATTTATGAGATGCTAAAGCAAAAAAGACCAGTGCAAGATGTTTCCCCGAATTCTTTCAGCCGCCAAATGCAAATTCGCGTGGAATGTTGTCAGACGATTTTGAACCTTAGCTGTGGTGACGAGGGTCGCATTACAATCTAACGACACAAGGGACAAAACTATGATTCTGTATTACGTACGACCCTTTTTCAAAAATAGAATCCATGGATTGGAGAAGGCTAAAGTACCCCATAGCTAACGCCTAACGTTCCATGAAGAACATACAGAGATTTTTTTTTTTTTTTTGGCATTGCAAATGAATTATTTTTCCTATGAGCGAGCCCCCACTTGTTTGCCGCGCCGTGGAGGGGGTAGCCAGCCTACTTGCTTACTTGTTGTCCTTGCGGACTGTTGTAGGCGTAGCGCAGCTGTTCCCGGGGGTGTGTTGTGTTATTTGATTCTTAATTTTACAATGTATATAAAGCGTATTACACCTCGTGAGTTTACAAAGCACAGCGTGTCTTTGTGTACTATTCATATGTGTTGAAAGAATCACAAGACCAATTTTATTAGCATACAGTTGATTCTGTTACTTACGTGAATACCATACTAACCATTTTTTTTTCCAGAGAATTAACCGATAGGGAGCTTTGAATTTTGTTGAATTAATTTATTTACGGATGCTCTTTAACATCTCAGGTCATCAGCATCCCATTCAATTCAGGGCGTGAAACGGCCGACAAATTTTGCTCAGAGACCTCTTCTTTCAGGTTTGAAGTTCTTTTTCGTGCCGTAAATGTACGGTACGGAACCCATGGCTTTACTTCCCTTCCGAAGGAAGCAATACTTAGGAGTTTTACGCCTGAAAAAATCCATCGATTCTGACCGGGTTTGAACTCGCGATCTTGGGTTTAGGAGGCAATACACCACCACCAGTGCAGACACAGGGATTATGCATTTTTTCAACATAACTTTGCCACTGCTCGCACTGCGAATAATTCCATGAGAGCAATTCACAATGTGCTTCTACAAAACAGAGTTATTAGTAGGATTTGTGGCCCCTTCGGTCCTCCGATTTAACAGCCTGCGATTATTATCTCAGGGGTAAATTAAAAATGTCATGTACAAGACGAACCAGCACAGCATACAAAAACTCAAAGATAATACTCTTCAGGAAATTGTCCGGATTTCTCAAAATGAACTACAGCGAGTGATGAATAATTTCCTAAAGAGTTGACAAAAATGGGTGGAGAATGAGGGCGGGCATTTTCAACACCTCATTTGATAATATAGTAAGTAATGAGTCTCTAAATTTGGTTTGTGTATTATGTATGGCTGGTTTGTTTTATTGTTTTACCCTCCTGCTAATTACCAACTAACGAACGGCGCCTTCGCTCATAGACAAAACACTTGGGGGGGGGGACAATACTGATCGCATAGTATTACAGGAATTGCGCAGCACTATCAAGAAAAAGTGGCATTAACTGTCTAATCGAGAAGTTCATCAGCACCATGGCAACACACACGACTGCTGTGAGCAGGGAAATATTACGGTATGCATGAAATATCTGTGACTCAATTGTCTGTTACGAACAAGTGGAACACAGGAACAGAACTTTTCACTTTTATTTTAGATATGCGGATAAAAATATTAAAATGGTGCTAAAACTTTGCGGCACGTGCGTTTTCTACGAAGGAAATAAGTGAGACGCTCCTTTAACACTAGCCGCTAGATATTTCACAGTACCCTTGGCCATCTCACGCCATATATTTCTTGTCTCTTGCGCGCTATCTGCCAACTTGCCGTTCACTGGTTACGCTCGACCAAACGTGAGAACTAAACGCTCACCGTCTTTTCTCTCCAGCATCATTCACTTTTATCTCTTTTTGGTACATTCCTTCTATTCTTCCTTTACCTTCTTTTCTTCTACCCCGTTCCGTTCTTATGCTCTTCTATTGCATTGTTTTATTGCTTTTATTAATTTATAACTGGGATTAAAATGTTATAGTGGAAAGATTAAAATAAGTTTTGGGAATTTTAGCTCCTAAATCGAGGTAGATTTATTTGCACCACTTTCTCATAATTTTTCTAAAAATAAAATATAGACACTATAACGACCATCTAATAGAAAAAAATATACTTTTTTAACACCATCTTTAAAATGGTAAAACTTCTAGGCAAGCTCACAATTTACAATTGTATGAATGAATGAATAAATTTATTTCTCGCAATTTCTAATTTACATACATACGTAATCTTTTAACATAATAGAACCAATTTCACGCAGTTTAAAAAGTAAACAATTAACATTTCCATATTCTCAGTTGAAGTAAACTTACTAATATTAAACTATTTAAATTTCCTACTTTCGCCCTCAATTTATGGAGTTACATTCCTCCCGAATGTAATGGGGATATATTCACTCCTAAATAGTGCAATTATCAACATTACTGTTCCCATATGTCTTGCTCCATTCCATAACCATCTTTGTCTCACCTTCCCGACACATTTTCCAAGTTTTTTTTAATATTTTCGTTTGATTTTAATTGAAAAGTCTGCCTCTTATTTCATTTGGTCAATTTTTCGAACAAGGAACTGTTCTCTTCAAATCTTGTTTTGCTTACATTCTAATGTACAACGCCAAGTACTATCTGGTTCTTCACACATGGGACGTTTCTCCTTTATAACTCCATTTCTTATCCCACCTAAAGATATTATTTTTGTTCTGAACCGTGCCAGTGCTTCTCTCTATGCTTTATCACAGTTTTTAATATTTATTGAATGATTTATTTACGGACGCTCTTTAACATCTCAGGTCATCAGCGTCCCATTCAATTCAGAGCGTGAAACGGCCGACAAATTTTGCTCAGAGGCCTCTCTTTCAGACTTGAGGTTCTTTATCGTGCCGTAAACGTACGACACGGGACCCACAGCTTTACTTAGGATACCTATCTACGTTGAATATAATTATGGCGAGGGTAAGCAGTGATGATATCCTATCAAATCTCTCAAGGATGGTCGATTTGTACATGATCTGAGATTGGAATATAAAAGAAGGGACAAGTGCATACAAATAAAAAGAGACGATATTATCAAATGATGATATAAATATCTAAAAGACGTCAAAAAGTTTAGGGACCAGGGGAAATCAATTGTTTATACAGACGAGTAATGGGTAAATGTATCATACAGTGATTAAAGCAAGGATTTTTACGCCCGAAAAAATCCATCGGTTCTGGCCGGGTTCGAACCCGCGATTTTGGGTGCACGAGGCAAGTATGGTAACCACTATACCACCAGGACCGACATCACAGTTTTCAAAGCATCTTTCCCTTCCTCAATAATTTTTAGTGTGCTTTATAATTTCAGAGTTTTTTTTTTTTTTTTTGACATTAAGACTATGCCATATTTCCTGTTTTTCAATATCCCCAGTTCTTTTTATCTCTTTCCCAAATCCTTTACCCACTCCCCCCCCCTCATATTGATTCCATGCCAACTTCTTGTACAATATTTTGGATGTTTATATGTCTTGACTTGCCTAGATCGCCTAACCATGTTGCTGTAATGGAATTAGAAAGTATAGGTAATGGAAAGTACTAAAATAGTAGTACATAATAAGTAAGTTAGAAGAGAACACAAGAAAGAATTAAGGGTGGGGAAACTTGGATATATACTTCCCGTCCGAAGGAAGCCTTCCTTAGGCTTTTTATGCCCAAAAAACCCATCGATCCTGGCCGGGTTTGCACCCGCGATCTTGGGTTTAGAAGGCAAGTATGGTTCCCACTACACCAGTAGGTTCGACACCAAAGTCTAAGTAGCTATGATCTCTTACAGGGAAGAAATGCTCCATTTTCTTAAATCAGACGTGTCCTTCAGAATCGCCTCCGCAGCCTTCATCGCTGCTTCTGATGCAGGAAAATGCTCCCTTGAGGACGTTTCTTCAATTTTTGGAAAAGGAAAAAGTCACGCGGGGCTAAATGTGGACTATAGGAAGGGGTAAGGGACGTACTTCACACTGCTTTTTGCGAGACATTCAGCAACCAACATGCGGTCATGCATTATCTTAGTGCAGCATCCAGCTTGTTGCGGGCTTTTGAGGTTGATAATACAGCCTTAAATATCGCAAAATGAGATGACCATACATTTTCCAGCAGTGTTTGGTATTGCTGACCACACAGAGCTTTGTTGTTTGCTCTCAGGGTCGGAATTATTTAGCCAATTTTCATCACCAGTGATTTACTTGTCTGTAACATCATCTTTAACTGATATGAACATCAGCAGTGCACAAACACCTCTCATGCAATTTTCATACATCTCCTTAACGTTATCGACGATCTTCTGTCACAATGACAGCAGCTGTGTTGATGTTTTCTTCCGTTAGAGCACAAACTGAAGTGTCGGCTGCACATGAATTTCATTCTCTCCCTTTTTAAACATTTTAAACCATCTTCAAGCTGTGCTATAGGGAAGAACAAATCCTCCATACGCCTCTGATAACATTACTTAGGCTTCACTTGAAGATTTGTTGAGACAAAAGCAGAATTTCATATGTATGTCACTTCCATTTTGCTGTAGGTGGAACTGAGCATGTCTCAAATTGCACACGTCTCATTCTTGAAAAGGTAGCGGGCAGAAATAGAGCCACTGTTCTTCAGTCTTCTGTGCTGATGCTCTAACCAACTGAACTACCATGTGCTCCTCCAACTACCACTCTAATTCTTCTTTGCCACCTAATGTCCTACACACGGCTGATGTGAAATAACCATTTTTATGCCTATCTCCACAACCCCGAGAGCTTAACATGTGGCGGTAAATCTTTCTGTTGATTTTGCTTTGGTGCTACTAATAGTTTTCCTTTCGCTGACCGTTACCGGTCATTAAAGCTTTTCGAAGGTTCTTAACTTTACACTTCCAACGGCTGAGTGGTGTCACCGTCCTTTCACTTTTCATCCCTACCTGTTTAGTGCATGGAGGAAAGATGTTTTGTTGGTAAAGTTTATTCCGAGTGGCGTGAAAATCCACGTAAAAAACAAAACTACATTTTAACTACGGAGACATCACAGCCGGTGGACACTGAGATGGAAAGGACTATTTTTTAAAAGAAGGAAGCTTTCCATGCCTAAGTTTTAGGGCACCTCCCCGTTATTTGCCATTTATGAGACACGAGGAAAACCTCGAAAATCCTTAATCATGGAGGACGGTTCTGGTGGGAATCGAATTAAGACCTCTCACCTACGAGTCCACGATTTAAAGACCTTGACCTCCCGTGGTGGTTTTTCCTGTGATAACAATAAACTTGAATACTCCTATGAGAAGACAAGTCTGCTAAATGTGGTGACTTTTTTCAGGATATGCCAGAAGCTCTAAGTGCAACTTAAAACAAAAAGACTATAGTGCTGCCTCCAGGAAACCACAAAAACAACAATTTATCGCATATCAGCAATGCACACAACTGAGGCAATTCGTGGTGAAGTGTTGGCAACACATTACGGAGTGTAGCTCAGAAAAAAAAAAAAAAAAAAAAATAGAAAATAAAAAGGAATCACGTTTTGGGGCGGGCACGAACAGACCATAGAAAAAAGGAATTAAAGAACATGGCAGTAATGCACACAGTAAATCTACAGATTACAGTGCATGGCCCACCCTCCAGTTGCCTAGCAACGAATAATCCTTCACACTTTCCTTTTGCTAGCAATCGCGAGATAGCCGGCCACGATAGCTCCTCCCCGACGATCCCTCCAGGGGCCGATGCATTATTAAGATAGGGTGAGAAATATGGGGGCAATTTCGGCGCGATAAGACGCTAATGGTTTCAACTTTGCACTCTATCGCCAGGCCCCGAAATACGCATAAAATAATGGCTTGTCTGTGGGTACCATGAAATGGCCATCTCCTGCGAGAGGCAAAAGCTTCTTCTCTTCTCCTCCTATATCCTTTCCATCCTCGCCATATAATTCTGCTCTCCTTTCCTCTCGTCCTCTTGAGAGCCTTTATAGAGTCATTTCAACATTCGCTTGAGCAGCAGTGCACTTTGTATTAGTGAGCTCGCTCGTTGCTGATAAACCAAAAGTCTGGGGTGAAACTATGTGAGCCCTCTTAGAACAAATTGACTTCTGCACCCCACCCGCAGGGCCGTAATTCTCAAACACAGCCTGTTCCTTGCCCTACAGCTTCTGATTCAACGTCGGCGATGCCATGACTTGCGCGCTGTATCGTAGACCATTTCTAATTGGGTAATTTCTGTTTGATTTCACTGTAAGCTTTTCACGCCCATTTCTTTCACAACTCTGTATGCAGCAAGGTTTATTATTGTCCTTAAACGAAAAACTGTCTCCCAGACCCAGGTTTTCTAAAAAATGTGAAAAAATTATCTAAATATAACAATAAAATTATGTAAAAAAATTTTGAAATTCAACTGTCTTAATTTCAAGGTATGGCAATTATACAGTCCAGTTCTTACTTTTAAAAGGTTGAAACTGAAATTTATTAATGATTTAATCCGCCTTTGTTGTTTTTTTTAATTGTGTTTAACGCCCGTTTTTACTACTGAGGCACCACAGGCGGTGACACTGATGATACATGAGATGAAATGATATATTGGGAAAGAATATTTTTAAGGAAGGAAACATTCCAGGCTTAATTTTAGGGTACCTTCCCGGCATTTGCCATTTATGGGGACTGAAGAAAACTTGATAAAAAAAAATCCCGTCATCAGGGAGGACGGTCCTGGTGGGATTCGAAACCCAGATCTCCGGCTCACGAATCCACGAATCCACGACTTAACGACCTCGTCCACCCGTGGCTGTGGCTTAGTGGTCTAGAGGTAACTTGCTGTCCTCTTGAACCCATGGTTAGCGGGTTCATATAGATATTTCGACACATACAACTTAGTTTCACAGTAAATGTTCATATTTTTCTCTGCGAAGAGATCATTACATTGAACGTGCTGGAAAATTGGCGTGTGCTACAGCTGTGTAGATTTTCTCTACTAGCAGGACGGTGCTCCACCCCACTTCCATCACAACGTTAGCAAAACTTTTAAACGGGAGATTGAGAAACTGGTGAATCATAGCGGTGAGGGTGATGACCAGCAATTCCTATCATGGACTCCACAATTCCTAACCCTCTTTGGCATGCTCTAGTTATTCAGCAGAAACGGCTTGTCATAAACCAGAATGAATTGTGGGCAATTCTCCTGGCGCCTGAGGAGCTGGAGAAGCGTATTCCAGGACTCGCTGCAGTTGTTCCAATCATGCTCAATAGAGTTTACATCAGATGATCATGATGAAAGTGGAAGAGTGGGTATTCCTAGTTCATCGGCCTGTTAGCACTTTGTGGTGCGGCACTGTCGTCCAGAAATCTGAAGTGTTCACCAACTGCACAGTTGAATCACAACACTCTCAACAATGTCAGTTTTATACATTAGAGCACTGGTGACAAATGCTACCCCAAACCTGTATTACTCCCCCTCTGAATGGTGCAAAGCTCTCGGTTCTGGGAGTCTCACGCACTGTCCGTATCAGGACTCTTCCGTAAATAAAGTGATGTGCCATTCTTGAGCTTGAGCTCATGTCTGATGTGATGCACCAAAAACCAAACGTCTCTGACAGTATAACGGCTGATACTGACATCGCGTAGTTCACCAGCAAGTCGTCGCGTACTGTACAGAGGGTGTCTTCTTGTTTGAAGAGTACGGAAGCTGTCATCTGCAGGAGAGATTTCCTTGATTTTCCAGGTCTTTCTTCCACAGTTCCTGTCTCTCTTGGTAAACCTACTGATAACGTTCTAGAACATTTGCCACATCAACTTGCTTTAATCCAGGTTGCAACATAACCTAAAACATGGCGCGACTCACCAAACCGTGGCGGATGAGGATTGATTCCCACTAGGATCATCCTCCCTGACTGAGATTTTCTGCAGGTTTTCCTCAGTCCTCCTGACTGAGGTTTCTCCAGTTTATTATTCCATTTCATGTATCATCAGTGTCCAACGCATATGATGCCTCAGTAGTTAAAAGGGGCGTTAAACAAAATTAAAAATAACTCACCAAGAAAGAGTAATTTTCCTTCTCTCAATAATACTTTTGTCCTTAAATGAAAGAAAACGTGCTTATTGTCTTAAAAATAAAGAATAATCATTGTTTAGTTTAATCTATCTACTGGCACACATTTCATATTTGGTTACAATAATAAAACATAGCTAATTTATTTGTTATTTGAGTAAACAGAAGATACCTCAATATATTTTTTATTTCATGCTATTGGTGACATTATTAATAATTAAAATTAAAATATCCCCAATCTTTGCAACACAGTTTACATTTAAACAGCTCGCTACCTCTATACATTCCGCTTTCTACAACTCTGTAACAATCACATTTGGTGACTGATATTTTCTCCTTCTCCTTAAATATCGCGAGAGAAGGAAAGAAGAACCCAAGGTCGCGGGTTCGAACCCGGCCAGGATCGATGGATTTTTTCGGGCGTAAAAATCGTAAGTATGGCACGAAAAAGAACCTCAAGCCTGAAAGAACCTCTGAGCAAAATTTGTCGGCCGTTTCACTCCCTAAATAGAATGGGACGCTGATGATCTGCGTTGTTAAAGAGCGTCCTTAAATAAACAAATCAAAGAAGAAGAAGAAGGAAAGAAATCTAATAAAAATACAAAAGAGAGCAGTGATAAAGTTGAAATTGGAGGAAATATTACCTGAAGAATTCCGGACTTGATGCACTCCTATTTGGAGAAAATGTCAGAAATTTTATGTTATATAAATATGTCACATGTCTCACCCTCGTGTTAGACAATTCGATATAATCATAACATATTCCACCCTTTGTATTGACTACACTGGTGGTGGTGGTGGCAGAAACCAACCCCTAAATCTTTGTCCTCACGCCCCGGCGGAAGATTACAAGGGAGGGTGTTACAGAAATTGGATTCTGATTGCCCCAGGGAGGGTGGACAGGTCGCGTGCCTGGCAGAGGACTCTGTTAAGGCAATCAATGGATCGCCGATGTTACCCTTGAAATTAATTACAAACGCCTCTGACTTGCTTTATGTACAATGATAGACTCCGCTACACATTTTAGCCTCGAGAACAAGTGTATCATCATTCCCCATACAGGCCACTGCTGGTGCTGTTTCACTGTGATTTATGGCAGCTATGTCACCGTTCCTTTCAAGCAACGCCACGAGAAGACATCACGAAAGTAACAAAGAAAGGTGCGGGAGGGAAGGTGTACTATATACACAGAGCTTTCATTTCTAAACTATCAGTATGGATAGCTATTACATCTACGTATATTAAAATATATTTACAGGCCGCTCGTGAACCGCTCGTGTCTCACAGAAGTGATTTGGGCTGGACCGCTAACCAAATTTGTGGCAAACGAAAAAAAAAAATGGTTTAATGTTGCGTTGCTTACTGCAACCCCCCTCATACTCATTGAACTAGATGTGGAAACTGGGCAGGCTTTTTTCAGGAACTTCGGTTTCTCCTATCATTCTTTACGGCATCTTATCTACATCTTCATCTTCATCATCTAGCGTAATATAAGGGCATTTCCCAGGGCGCGCTTTGCAAGTGGATTGCATGTCTGCCCTCTGCCGCGCCAGTGCAAAACCGAATTTCGAGCCAGAAAGTGAATTTGCATTGGCACACGATCATATAAATTTAATTTAAACAAAAAAAAAAATCTATTTAAATTTAGGGGGAAGTTTAAAATAAACCAGGACCACTTTTAAATTTCAAATCACTCTCTTTTCTTTTGATGCTTAAATATTAAAGAAAATACAAATGTTATCTCGTTTTTGCTCTTTACTGATGCCTAAAACTCTGATTGTTGTTCCTGTTTGAATTTTGACAGAATAAAAAAATAACTCAATCATCGCTAGAATTAAAAAAAGCAACGAAATAACTATCAGGATTATCCAAAAAGAATTACCACAATTTGTTACAGTCTTTCTTTACTCATCCTTATAATTTTCATGCTCTTTCTCCAGTAATCGCCGATTGAATGCGATGCACTTGTTCCAACGACTCTGCCAGTCTTCAAACACATGATAGAAAATGTCTCCCACAAAGGTGTTACTTGGGGAAAAGGAAA
Source organism: Metallyticus violacea (assembly GCA_030762175.1). Classification (NCBI taxonomy): domain Eukaryota; kingdom Metazoa; phylum Arthropoda; class Insecta; order Mantodea; family Metallyticidae; genus Metallyticus; species Metallyticus violacea. The sequence goes on from CM060831.1 coordinate 161,913,811, forward strand.
AAAGTTGTTCGGAGCTAAATTTGGGCTATAGGGAGGGTGAGGAATACAAGTCAAATAATTTTTTGTGACATATTAAGCAGCTACATTTGCGAGGTGCGGCCGCGCATTATCGTGGTGCTTGTTGCTCGGTCGTATTGCTCAGTTACAGTTGTGTATGCATGTGCGACAGTTTGGCAAACCATTCCTTGAATATGGCAAAATGAGATGACCATAACTTTCCCAACAGAAGCAACCACTTCTCCTTCTTTTTTTATGGATAATGGAGAGTTCCAGCGATGACTTTACTGTTTGCTTTCAGAATCGAAATAACCACTAAATTTAATCAGTGGTGAATGCCTTTGAAATACATTTCTCATCTTCCTGTAACTTCATCTTCAACTGCACGCAAACGTTCTTTTGTTCAGGAATCAATCTTGGTACCCACAGTGCAGAAACACCTCTTATGTGCAACATTTCAGTTACCATCGTGTGGGTGGTACACAATAAAAGTCGGTCCTGATGGTCTAGAGGTAATCATACTTGCCTTGTAGTTCCAAGATCGCTGGTTCGATCCCGGCTAGGACTGATGGTTTTTTCGGACGTAAAAATCCTAAGTGTGACTTCCTTCGGAAGAAAAATAAAGCCGCGGGTCCCCATGTCGTACATTTATGGTAGGTAAAAGAACCTAAATCCTGAAAAAAGAGATCTCTGAGCAAAATAGATCGGCTGTTTTACGCCCTGAATTGAATGCGACGCTGATGACCTGAGATGCTAAAAAGCGCCTTTAAATAAACAAAATCAACCAGTGAAAATTTCTGAATTTCTTATAGTAATCATTCTTTATGGAACAACTCTCGTAACATTCGAGTAATTGTGTCTGTCTTGTAGTGTAGAATATGCAACATTTTGAAACTTATTACCGCGGCTGCTTATTGTGAAAGTAAGGGAGATAAAGAGTGGCCGTTAAGACTGCGTAACTTGTATTCATATTTTTACTGAAAGCATGTAATGACTCTGTATTTAAAACTGATAACCATATACACTAACCAGTGTTATAAGTGCAACAGACAAGTGACAACACAGTGCCTGTTTCTAACTTGTCTTCCATTAGAATAGAACATATTTCTTATAATTAAGAGACCCTTCAATCGTAGCTTGAAAGCATTTGGCGAGCAAATTTTCCAACTGGAACACCATTGAGAATCGCCTTATCACTTCTCCGCAAGAATATAGTTTTCACATGTATTTAGAAAAAGGTTTTCAGGACTTCAGACACATTTCTCGCCCCCTACCCCACAAGGAAATAAATTTACGTATGGAATAAATAATAGCTAATTTACATTACCTAATGTCTCGTATGTAGTAAATAGCATGAGACATACTGTAGTATTAATATCTAGTAGACATGATATATAAATTCAGAAGGGAGAATAAATGACTAGAGAGTTGATATCAATTGTATAATTATTGTCTATAAGTTAAATAATGAATATACAAGAAAATTCCTTGTAAAGAGCAAGTGTTTGCAGAATGTTATGTAACTTGGTGCGGTTGCTAAATAAGCCTCCGGCGAGAGACGCGAGATAACAATAGAATTGTGTAACAATAACCCTTTTGTATTTTAGAGAAGATACTAATCTATTAGGGACAGCGGATATTCCTAAGAGATGGTAACGTAGATGTCGGCGAGTATGGTTTCCTTTCACTTTCACATCGGATGACCACAAACTCGCCAATTAGATATTAAAGAGTTGAAAGGTTTAAAGTAAGCGCGTAAGAGAAGATGAGAGTTCACCAATAATATTTGATTATTTTGAAGGCTCAGAGAGCCGTGAGCTCTCTTCTGTGGACCCCTTGAGCTCTGACCACCACGTAGTGATATTTTTTAAATAAAAGGGGAAGCTTCCGCTTTTCTAGATTCAGTTCGGGCACAGTGACGCAGTTACAGACTTCAGTCGCGTAGTTCACGTGGTATCACGCAGTGTGGCGTGCGGTTCACGCAGACTCTATAAGCGGATAATCGACCATCCAACAAGAGCCGTTCTAATAGCAACTCAGGTGCACAACCATGTGATGTATGTACATCTTGAACTTCAAGAATCTAACACGGACTATCTTATACTTCGCATACTCAATTAAAGTGGGCGGCCAGAGCAGCGCACCAAGAGGCATCAAGATAACAATGGTGAAAATAAACTAGACGATCAATGCAGTCAGCAAATAGATGTTATTATTACGATTCCTGTCTTTCTCCCTGATCCCGCGACTTCGTGAGCGCGAAATAGCAAAATCGGGGCTCTCATCGTCATCTGCGACGTTTGACCGCTTGTGACCGCGACGATAAGAAGCAGTTGCACACTATATTTTTTTAGTAGCAAAACTAACGAACAAAAATTAGCACTCAATTTACATACAATTAAAGCACCGAGTTTCATGCACCAGTCACTGACAAATCCTCCCTCAAGCTAACTATAAGCTGCTACCTGCACATGCATTAGAAACTGGTAATATATGAGATGAAATGATAAATTGGGAAACCTGCGCGTTTGAAACAATTCATGTGGTTTTAAAAAGGATTTAACAATTAATTTTCTTTTAATTCAATCCCAAGGGACTGGTCAGTGCCCACTGTACACGGAGAGTCCAAGGCAATAAGCCACCACCGCTGGACCAGATGAGGAAGTTTGGCTGGATATCGCATCAGACCTGCAACTAGTGAGCAGTTTTTTATTGAAGCAGGAAGAGGGAAGATTGTCCAACTTACAATAAAATAGAATCATTAGAAAATATCTAAAAAAATCTCAGCTATTTTACCTCCAACGGTATTGCTACTATCAGCTGATTACTTTATCATTTTGTAAATTATTTCATTTCGAAACGCCCCAGTGTGAATAAGCTATCTATTTAACATAAAGCATGTCAATTAGATATTGAAGGAGAACTTTAAAACCATGCTGATTAAACGTTAGGTTTCTGCAGTTCAAGGAGGATTAGTTTTTTACAAAAATAATTCAACCTTTTAAAAACAACATTAGTAATTTCTACCTCGCAGTCTTGCACTCCAGTCAATTTCATGGTGATGAAATCTATTTTTCTTTGAAACATTTTATTTGCAGTCCATAACCTCATTTCCACATATTCGTTTTCTTTGTCCAAACATTTACCGTACCAAAATAAAAGCATTTAATATTTCATCTTCTTTTATCTGGCCACTGGTGTGCTTCTTGAGTTGGAGGTGAATATGGAGAATGGCACAAAATCAACCATTTACATTTTTTTGAGCAAATCCTTTGAGTTGAGTTTGGGTGAGTGTTATCATGAAAAACAAGACTTTGCGAGTCAAATGCGGAAACGTTCATCTGATTGTTAGTTTACTGCGCTACTTGACTTTTATTGGAGCCCACTGGGCGTTTTTCAAGCCATATATCGCCTTTTTTCTAAGGCACCAACTTTCATCACCAAAAACAATAAGTTCATCGAGTGGATTTTAATCTCTCTCATGCATTTGCAAAAAAATCGGACTGAATTTATCCGCCACTGTTTACGAACTTCAGTTAGCAAAAGCGACTTGTTCCAACAATATTGCTACTGAAACAATGACATTATTGCAAATCTCCGTAGTCAGCCTTCCTTGAACCAAATACATCTCCATCAGATCATTTGGATGCTGATGCAGCCTTCCTCATAAACAGTTGATAGATATTCACATCAGTGTTGTTTCTTACTGTCAAACCATATGATGACACACAATTCACATTAGCATATGCTTCATAGAGACATCGCCATTATGTTTAGTTAATTACCGCCAAGAAAACTGCGCAGACACATGAAACCGCTTCAGTTCAACAAATTCCAAAAATAAGACAGTCCTTTGACCTAAAAGTTGCAGCTCACTTTTCAAAGCTGAAAAATAGGTACATTTTTTTTATGACCCTCAAGTATCACATAAGCCTTAGGAATTGTACTCTCATCTAACCCACAGCGACACAAGCCAACTCTTGTTAAGCTTTGAAAACAAATCACGGCCACACACAGCCCTTTTGGGAGCAACTGCCTCTCACTCAGTTCAGAATTTGAGTGTTAATACGCCCCTCGGATTAGAAGCTCAGAATTTTATAGGAGTTATATACCTCATGGTTGCCAGCCATTAAGAAGTAAAGTTTAATGAAATACTAACGACATTACAGACCAGCATGCCATTCCGGGTTCAACCCGCCGCACAGCAAACACACCAATCTTATGCCTCATTGTGGGATTCTTTCTGAAGCATATACAATATGTTCCAACATTTGTTAACAAGAGAAGATTTCTTGCTAATTCCAAGCATGATAGCTCACGCCTTATCACTTATGGTTACTTATTCATAAAAAGAAAAACAGCGAATTCACCAAAGCTTTTTTATTCATTATGGACTTTGTACTAAGTAATGACCAACCTAGTACGCTAATAAAAGTCGGCTGAAAATTTCAGTGAATTATGTGACACAAGGGAGAGACCACTTTTTACTGAAATTGGAGGAGGGTTTGTGTATGTCGATAAGACGGTGTTGTTTGAAGGATTAGCGTTCGAGCTGCTGAATATGCAATGGGAATACGGCAATGCTCCAAAGACAGCAATTAACGGAGAGCAAGGCAAGATAAGGACCCATAAACCAGCCCTGGGTCGGCAGGCTTCTGAATTATGACATAATGAAGCACAAAACGCCTCCCCTCTACTTCTCCCTCCCCAAGTATCTTTTTCCCCTCCTGAAATGCATATTTCTTCCCGTTCGACTCTTTCCTCTCCATCTGGCGTTGTCACTTAGGCACTAAGTTTCTAATAACGCCTACAATACCTGCCATTTAATTCTCCTTGCGATATTTTCATCTGGACGACTTTTACTATCTCACCCTTTTTGTTAACGTTCATCTGACGTTTGTAAACTTTTATTTCATTTTCAACTTAGCAATGAGACATTACAACTTGATGTTTATACTATTTTTCTTTTTATTCCGTTAATTCAGGAGAAAAAAAATTATCTTCAGTTCGTTTACATCACAATATTTATTGCCTTTTAGTTCTTTAAATGTTCAATAGTTTAAAACATTTGTAAAGATATAATAAATTGGAAATTTACAATTTAAGGACAAAAAATTCATAATTTATTCTGAGTAATTATACTAAAGGAGATGACAATGGCATTGTATTTTATTTATATTACGAGAATATTATTATATGTTTAATTGCTGTATATATCATATATTAATATTGAATGATATTGATGAAAACTGTAGATTATCGTTGTTTCTTGTTTGAAACTGCTAAAAAAAAAAAAAAAAAAAAAAAAAAAAAAAAAAAAAAAAGACAATTTCCACGTTTCTTTTTAGATGACAGGATTTTCATTTTAATTTCAAGAAGATGGTAGAATTTTCATTTTTGTTGTTTGAAGATGATAAAGATGATAGACTTTTCATTTTTGTTGTTTGAAAATGTTCATAATTATAGAGTTTTTATTTTAGTTTCATGATGATAAAAATGATAAGATTTTCATTTTTATTGCTTGAAGATGATGAAGATTAATTTTTTTTGTAGGTTAAAGAGGACGAAAATGATAAAAATTTCATTTCTGTTACTTAAAAATGATCATAATGGTGTAATTTTCAATTTATTTTTGTGAATACGATTGTAGAAATGTAACTTTTGTTGTTTGAAGATAATAAAGAGGATAGAAATTTAATTGTAAAAAATGAAGGAAATACTAATTTTTTTACTAAGATGATGAAATGAACAGACTTTTTATCATAATTTGTTTGAAAATGAAGAAGATGATAGAAAGTGCAATTTTCATGTTTGAAGATGATCAAATTGATAGAATTTTAATTATGTACAGTTTTCATTTTTGTTGTTTGAAGATAATCATAATCCCAGGAATTTCATTTCTGTTTTACGATGATTATAGATTTTTAATTTTCTTTGTTTGGCATCTGTCCCAAAATTCTTGACTGACTTCAAAGATATGCTGAAAATCATTTTTGACAGGTCCTTGAAAATTCTCTTTGCTGCATTCGCCACTTTTTGTTTGAAGATATAATTTTCATTTTTGTTGTTTGAAGATGATGAAGATGATAAAATTTTCATTTATTTTGCTTGAAGATGATCATAACGGTAGAATTTTCATTTTTTTGTATGAAGATAAGGAAGATGATAGAATTTTCATTTTTGTTGGAAAGATGATAAAGATGATAAAACTTTCATTTTGGTTGTTGCGATAAAGATAGAAATTTCATTACTCATTGTTTGAAAATGATAGAATTATTTTCTTTTGTTTGAAAATGAATATAATGATAGTTTTTGTTATTTGAAATGATAGAAATATTTCACACTTGTTATTTGAGGCTAATGATGATAGGAAGTTTCATTTCTATTATTAAAATGCTGAATATCATACAAAATTTCATTTCTTTTTGTTTGATTTTGAAGATAGATTTTTTAAAGTGTTGTTTGTACAATGTCATAATAATATATCTTTTATTATAGTTCCTTCATGCTTAAAAGAATTTTCAATTTTGGCATCTGAGGATGATTACATTTTTTTCTGTATTTCCAGAAGATTATAGAACTTTATTTTTTCTTGTTTCTTGATAATTAAGTATAGCAGAATTACCACTTCTCCTATTTGCAGAACATCATAATGATACAGTATATTTTAGTTCATAATCATAAGAATTTTCATTTTGCTTATTTCTTTATGAAATAAATGGAAGAATTTATATTTTTTGTTTCAATGTTATAATATTTATGTCTATAGAAATAAAAGATTTTGTTTTTTTCTAGATGATAAAACTTTCATTTTTGTTTCTTGAAGATGATACAAGTTTCATTTGTTTTTGTTTAAGATGACGTAATAAAAATTTCATTTTCGTTGTTTGTAGATAATAGAATTTGCAATTCTTTTGTTTGAAGATGATCACAATGCATAATTTTATTTTTGTTCTTTAAATATGAAGAGTAGAGAATTTTCTTTTTGTTGTTAAGAGGACGAAGATGGTAAGGCGTTTTGCTATTTTTTGTTTGAAGATGAAGGTACTCTTTAATTATTTTTTGTTTAAATGGTATAACGATTGCATTTTAGTTTTAGTTATTTAAAACTGATGATACAATTTTCATTCCTTTTTTAGAAGATGATGGCGTTGAGAGAATTTTCATGTTCGTTGTTTGAAGATGATAGACTTTCTATCTCGTTTGTTTGAAGAATTACCATAATGAGAGAATTGGCATTTTTTAAAATAATGAATGTGATAGAATTTTCATTTTGGTTATTAAGATGAGATGAGAGAAATATTTGTTTGAGGAAGATAGGGTTTTTTGTTTGTGATGGTCATAATGATAGGAATTTTAATGTTGTTTGAAATGATACATGTTTAATTTTCTTTGTTTAAAAATGAACACCATGATAGATTTTTCATGCACGTTCTTTGAAGATGATGAAGATTATAGAAAATTTCATTTTTGTTTTATGAAGACGGGTGATGATAAAGGGTAGGATTTTCAATTTTGTTGTTAAAATGACGATGATACAACATTTATAATTTTTTTCTTTATGTTGAAGATATACTTTTCAAGGTTGCTGCTTGTAGAACATCATAATGATAAGACGTTTTATTTGAGTTCCTTCATGCTTATAACAATTTTCATTTTTGTCATTTGAGGATGATTAATTTTTTTCTGTATTTCAAGAAGATTGATAATTGTTTCTTTTCTCGTTTCTTGATGATAATGGTAAAATTTACATTTTTGTTATTTGTAGAACATCATAATGATAGACTATATTTTATGTCATTTTATGGTTATTCACATTTTTTCTGTTTTTTATATTAGAATTTTATCTTTATTGTTTCAAGATGATAAAAGTTACATTCGTTTTTGTTTGAAGAAAATAAACCCTTCTTTTATGTTGTTTCCAGATGATAGAATTTTTAATTCTTTTTTTTTTTTGAAGATGATCATCATAATCCGTGATTTCAATTTTTGTTGGTTAAAGATATTGAGGATAAATTTTCATTTTGTTGTCAAGAGGATTAAGATAGACATTGTATTATCTTTTGATTGTACATGATGATACGATATAATTTTTTGATTTAAGATCATAATGACAGAATTTTAATATTTTTGTTTGAAGATGATGATGATGGCGATGATAGAATTTTCATTTATCTTATTAAGATGATAAAAATGTCACTATTTTTTGTTTGAAGATGACATAATTTTTATTTTTTGTTTGATTGAAAATGATCATAATGATAAGACTTCATTTTCGTTGTATGTGGATGATGATGATGATGATGATGATGATGATGATGATGATGATGACAGAATTTCTATTTCTCTTGTTTGAAGATAATCATAATGATAGAATTTTCATTTTTGCTTGAAGATGATGATAGTCTATTTTTGTTTGTAAGATGATAAAAATATTTTCCCCATTTTTTTTTGTTAAGATTATGATAAAATGTTCATTATATTTTTGTTTGATGTTGAAGATAGACTTTTCAAAGTTTTTATTTGTAGAACATTATAATGATAGACGTTTTATTTTATTTCCTTCAAGATGATAGGAATTTTAATTTTTCACATTTGAAGATTACATTTTTTCTGTAGATCAAAGAACTTCATTTTCTTGTTCCTAGATGATAAAGATGGTATATTAACTTTTTTTTTTGTTTAAAGAATATCAAATTGATACATTTTTAGTAACTTAGTAATAATGAAATTTTTCATATTGGTCATTTTAGGACCAATTTTATTTATTTATTTATTTATTTTTTTGTTATGCATTTCAAGACGAATATCCAATGTACTTTTATTTGTTTCTTGATGATAAAGATGATAGAACTAAGATATTTTGTTTCAATGTTATAATAATAATAATTTTTTTTTGTATTTTCTAGGTGATAAAATTCCATTTTTGTTTTTTGAAGATGAAGATAAACTTTTCATGTTCTTTGTTTGAAGATGAAGATAATGTATAATTTTTAATTGTGATGAAGATGATGAAATATACATTAGTTGAAGATGGTAGAATTTTATTATTTTATTTTTTGTTTGTTTGTTTGTAGATGATGATTTTAGTTGAATGATGATGAAAAGTGATAGAATTATAATTGCATTTTTGATGATAATGAAGATGATTAATTTTTATGTTTTTAGTTTGAAGATTATCATAATGATAGCATTTTCGGTTTTTTTTTTTTTGTTAAGATGAAGATGATAGAATTTTTATTATTCTTTGTTTGAAGATAAGGATTTTTTTTTTTTTACTGAAGATGATCATAATTATTTTTATTTACTGTTAAAATGACAATACATTTTAGCTTTTGTTTGTTTGATAATGATCACCATGGTGAAATGTTCATAATAGTTGTTGAACTTCATGAAGAAGAAAAGTAGGCAAATAGGTTTCCTAACAAGTAGGGAAAGCTCGCTTTTTCTTAAAGTGGTGAGCTATTCCACGCTAGTTGTTCGTATGCTGTTTAAGACACTGACTGATTTGTTCTTTCGTTACTCCATTTCTCACTGCACTAGTTGCTTCTCGAGAGATTTCTATTTTTCTCTTCTTCTTGCTACTCTTGACCAATCTGGACCCGCATATTCCTTGAAGAGGTCTCATCTTCTTCTGAGTCTGCCTTGTGTCCTTTTTCCTATCCGGGGGTTCTACATGGAGATCTTGTATGTCCTGAATTCTTGCGACGTGACCGCCCCATTGCCATTTGCTTCTGGTAGCTATTTGTGCGATGTCTGTTGTCTGAGATAACTGATTTATCAATGATATAGGTATTTTGTCCTTCAAAGCTACCCCCAGGATCTTGCGTTTCTTTTGCCCATATGAATTTTGTTCTTTTATTTTTCTATTGTTGACCATGTCTGGTACCCATATAGTAATACAAGGTATACACAGATTTCGAGCGCCTGGAATCTGATTTTCTTAGTTACTGTTTGGTGTAACAATATAAACTTAAGCGACCAAAATGCTCTCCAGGTTAATGAGATCCTTCTTTGAACTTCTTTTTCTATTTTATCATGGAAGGAAATGTTGTCCTAGGTATGTATATTCGCTCACATATGTGTGGACTGCGAATAAGACCACACCGTCGGGAATCTTAGATTTGTTAGTGGACTGCCGTTTATATTAATTCCGAAAACGACAGACACTTAAATTTAGCTTCTACATGCTTAAAATTTTTGTTCGTTTCCGTCATTTTAAGAACTGTAGTACTGTATTTCAAGAAATTTGTAGAATTTTTATTTTCCTATTCTTGATGATAAAGATCGTAGAAATTACAGTTTTGTTTTTGTAGAACATCATAATGATAGACTTTATATTTCAGTACGATCATAATGATAAGAAATTTCATTTTTGTTATTATTGTATGAAAATTCATTCTTTGTATTCCGAGATGATTATATACTTTTCATATTCCTTGTTTCTTAATGATAAGCTGATAGAAATAACACTTTTGTTGTGTCAGTGTTATAATGAAAATAGAATTAAAAATTCTATTTTTTCCAAATGAGAGAATTTTCTCATTCTTGTCGTTTGAAGATGATGAAGATAATAAAACTTCCATATTCGTTGTTTGAAGAGTATAGAATTTATAATTCTTTTGTTTGAAGATAATCATAATATATAATTTTAGTTTGTATTGCTTAAAGATAATGAGGATAGAAATTTCATTTTTGTGGTTAGGGTGATGAAGATGATAGTTTTGTTTATTTTTTTGTTTGAAAATGGCCATAACGTTAGCATTTTTATTTGTGTTGTCTCAAGTTGATGACAATTTTAGTATGAAGTTGAAGAGAATTAGAGAATTTTCATTTTCGTTGTTTGAAGATGATAGAATTTTGTTTGTAATTTAAAGATGATGAATATTATAAAAAAGTTCATTTGTGTTTCTTAAGGATGATCATAAAAATATAAATTTCATTTTAGTTGACAAAATCATGAAGATGAAAGAATTTTCGCTATGTTTTGTCTGATGATGAAGATAGAATTTGTAATTTAAAGACTATCATAATGAAAGATTTTGCATTTGAGTGGCTGCACAATGATAACACTTTTTATTTTTTGCGTTTCAAGATGCTTCTATAATTTTCGTTTTTCTAATTTCTTGATGATAAAGAGAGTATAATCAAATTTTTTGTTTCAATGGTATAATGATGATAGAAATTAAGCTTTTGTTTCTTCTATACAATTAATTTTTCATTTTTATTGTTTGAGCATTATGATGAAAACATAATTTGCATTTTTATGGTTGATTATGACAGAATGTTCATTTATGTTTTTTCAGATGATGTGATTATAAAAATAACTTCCCCCTAAATTAGGATGAAGTTGGTGATGCTTATTAAATTTTCATTTGTTCATTTTAATGTAATAATAATAATAATAATAATAATAATAATAATAATAATGTTTCCCTTTACATTTTATTTGAAATAATTATAATAAAGGATAGAATTTCCGCTTTCCTTATTTCGGGGTCAACATGATAAAACTTTAATTTTTGTTGCTTTTGTATTATATATTTTCTGATTATTAATATAGTATTTTCATTTTCCGTAATTTTTAATGATTACGGTAGACATTTTAATTCGATGTCTATATGATGGTTATTATTAAATATTTATGCTTATTATTATTATTATTATTTTAAAATTTTAAGTTCTTCTGTTAAGATTATTATTATATGTTTTGGATTATAATTGGCTGCATTTTCTATTCTGTTCATTTCCCTCTGCATAATTACTGATGCATGATTTAACTATTTCCTCTTTACTTACATTTGATTTTTGTTCAAAGAATTCCAGGAGGATCGTGTAAATTAAAAGTACCCTCTATAGATACGAGTACATACTTAAAGATACTTTGTATGTGCAGGTTCCCAAATCTCGCACAAAGTTTTAATTTGTTTACAACTCGCACACGAATACATCTATTTGTACCTTTCACTTGCAGCTCCGTTGAAGAACGGATATTTCTCTATTATAAAGTATCAAATAAACGGAAGAATAAATCCTACCTCCGATAAACATCTGGAGCTAATATTAATAAAGTTATGAACATTTCCTCCGGCCCACCTGCGGCCCAAATGGCTTGCTCCTCATCACGGTCCGCGAACGGAAGTTAAAGTCGTTAGGACACGAAATACGAGCACTTCGCAGCATCGCGTGAAGAAATATGCCGTTATCTGCGGCCCGTTTGCATATTCAGACTTGATGAAACGTGCAACCCCAGGTGTGTGCTATGTCTACTGACAAGGTCATAACTGCGAGAAGTATTCTGGCGTTGTACGTCTGTTGCAGACATCTCATTCAAAAGAGAAATAAATTACGAAATTTATAGTATATAGCTTATTATTTACTTAGAAATTTTATTCTAAATAAAATGAAAATTTTTGCATATTTGTTACATAAAATATCCTGTAGAAAAGCTTATGCATTATTAATAGATAGGAAAAATAACTATCCAGGGTTACATTAGTACCTGTTGTGCATGCTCTTCCTTAGGGGCGCTATCATTACAAAAACAAAGTATAGAATAACAAGGTTAAAGTGTGTGTTTTTCTGAAGCTGTTGAAGAGAAAATTCCTTTACAAGAATTAAAGATCATTTCCTTACAGCTTTTGGTCAAGATCCACCACTTTGGAATAACATCTAACCGTTCGAGAGACTGCTTCTGTCATTAAAAGGAAAAACACAGGACCGCCACTTAAATCAGATGTCAATGTTGACAGTCAGAGAAGCATGCACAAAGTTCGTGAGTCAAGACAGTCGTATGCGGCAGATGATATAGAGAAATAGAGATAATAGAGAAATCTTCGTAAACGGCTGATTAAAGTCATATAAATTGTAGCGACAACAAAAGAGATCTTACATCAACAAATATGTGTGGAGATACAAGTAGACGTAAAGTACACCAAGGTTTCTCTAACGAAGCAGCACGGCCAATCACCATAACGTGGGAATAATGAACACAGAGAACCGTCAAGCTCCCATTGAGCCCGTTTGGAACTCACCGAAGATCTGTCTTTTGTACCCACCCCAAAAGAAAAAGGTTTACCCATTTTTCGCAACGCAACGTAACTGGCATAATTCAGGTATTCCTAATCCCACTATCAGAGAAGATATCCAACATTTCATTAGTTCCGTCTCGCGGCTGAATTGGAAGTCTTCTGCCGATGATGTAATTATTCGCAATTTGTCTCCAGCTGATCTGGCCTTACTCATTGTGATTTTTGTGGAAGTCTGTGAAAGACTCCAACCTCTGCCTTATAATCAACCAGAGCTACAAGATCATCTATCTTGACATGCTACACCATATAGGAATACACTTCCTTTTTGGGTACTTTCATTAAACGTTGAAACTTTCCCTTTTCATACAAGAAAGAACTATCTTCGGCAGTAACTACTAATAATTACCATTCCCATAATGCAATTGGTGCAACTTAATCGCGACCACTTTCTGACATTAACTGCGTCCACAAAATGGTGCTGTGGGACAGCAGTCACATTTCCCCTCCACCAAACCTCCATACTTACCTGCACAGTAGCGACATCCTAGTAACTGCCAAATGTGTTTTATTTTTCAAAACGTTTCTGTATAAATATAAATATGAAGGAAGAAAAATTTTCATAAACTTTTCATTATCCTCATCCCAAATTTTTATAGTTCAAAAGATGAAATCTATACCCCATCCACCCAGTACATACTTTACATTATTTTCCATTGTAGTATTGAGGGCTGTACGTTCTGACAAGCAAGTATCAAATTGTTTCATTTCGTAGAAAAATTAGAGTTTATCATTGCCACTGTCTAGGCGTTGTCTTTCAGTGTATCCTTTGAAAGGTTCAATAGTGTTGTTTAATAACTTATGTCATTATTTTACTCATTTTCAAGACATGTACAACATTATTCCATGAAAATATATACCAATGCTCATCATCTTCCAAGCCGACAAAACGGTTTTTGCCTTTTTCGACATCAGTGTCCAATATTTTAACTACCGCTTTGACTCGGGTAGTAATGATAGGCCTAAGTATTTTCCACAGTGACGAATCTACCTTAGTACTGCGCTGAAATCTAATAAAATATTTTGAAATAAAAACAAATATAATACCTGAACATATATTATCAAAAAAAAAATGCTTTCAGTAAAGGACATACATGTATTTTTTTTGTAGTTATACAACTGGTAGGGGAAAAAAAAATATAACGCCTCTATGTATATTGTTTTTATAAATTGTGTAAAAACCTTTGTTAATGTAAGAACAAATTCTCTATGGCAGTGGCTTTTATACTTTCTTTGACCGCGAACTCCCCTTAAACGTCTCTGGCTGTTACGGATTCCTAATATTTAACTGAAAGTTAAAAATCCTAAGTTTACACCGTACATTTTCAGAGGCAGTTCTACCTTAAGGTTAAATGGTCACGTGCTCTCCCAATTGCATTTTTTTTTTAAATATTTTCTTCGCTCTCTTTTGATTAAAGCATCACTTTATCACTTATTTATTGGCAGTCTGACGAGAACTGCAACATAGGGAAGGTCACAAGTCTTTTGCGTACACTGCACATGTTCTGTATTTGCCTTAAGGGCCTAAACGATGACGTATGGGTTAGGTACGCCTTTTTGGATCGACGGTTGCCCAAAAAGTACTCACTTTAGAAACCAAATGGCGCTACCTTACTATTAACTACCACATTAAGAAAAATGACCTCCTGCTGCCAGTTCAGGGTGTGACAAAGATGTGGCGTCTGGACTGTGCCAATTTGCCTGCCAGCTTCTCAGTTTCCGAATACTTTTGTGAAGTGGCTGGAATGGAAAGTGTTATTGTTGTTTAATGTCTTAAGATCTGATAATGAATTCCAATATTTCTTTATTAATGTATCACAGATCTTCAAGTGATCTTGTTCATCTCTTCTTGAGTGCCGTATAGGGAACATAGAATTCCTAGTTTTCATAAGTAGCTTGCTAAACGTTCATGATTTGTAGTTAGTCTGATATGTTTTTCGTGGTTGCTGCAAGACTTAATTTGGTTTGGAGAGGTAAGAGATTTGTTTCATTTTCTTTATAACGATATGCCTGTTTTGATGTAATTAGGCGTTTTGCAAATGAATGTGTTTGTCCTTCTCATTGAGATATATTGCGGTGCCTTTTCTTGCCGGCATATTAGCTTCCTTTTAATTCCTTAATGAGCTATAGTAGAATTATGGAGATTCTGTAATTGTATTGTTATTTTGTAGCCGTCTCTTTAATTTTTGTTGATTTCTCTGATATATTGCAACATAATTGACACTTTAGAGTTGAGGAAAGTTACTACTTTAGTGAACATAATAATTTGTCTCGTAAAGCGAACATTTATTCTTAATCTGTGTGTAATAAACGTGTGGGACCATATTCAAAATACTTTGTTTAAACTGTCGCATAAAACAATAATAAAAACACATCAATAAATGCTGTGGAATTCACTCAATTGAAAGACTTGAGTTTCTCTACAGGATTTTATAAGTAAATGTTTTATGTCAAGGTTTAATTCAGTGAATTGGGCATAAATCCTATAACCCAAACAAACATGGTTTGACAAAGTAGCATTTAACACATTTCTATTTGAAATCTATATAGTTTATGGTAATTGTGAGTTAAAATGAGATAAAACAAACAAATGATAATATTCTCAAAAGTTTATAACTCGAGGTTTATGACATTCATGCACGGTGCACAAAATTAATTATTAAGCCTCGTGTGCTCTACTTATTTTATAGACTACGAGCCGCCACTGTACAAATATTTTAAACCATCACTCGTTTATGAAAGTTAATGAAAGGTATATTTGTTCAGTGTTTATTGTAATGTATTTTCACACACTTTTAATAATCATAAGAATGAATATTAAAACACGTTTTTTATAATAATGTTTTCACTGCTGATGGCACACGAGATGAAATGAGAAATTGCGAAAGGATATTTTAATGGAATATAGCATTTCAGATTCATAGTTTAGGGTACTGGCATTTGCCATTTATGAAGACTGAGAAAAACATGGAAAAAAAAAAAGATATATAATGATACAACATTATTCTTAATTTTAATTCCTGGATGAGAGGGGATGGTGCTATATTTTGGTCTTAGTATGAGAATCACACAAGTATGTTGCTAGGAAAGGCACCAATATCTTCATGGCCTACTTTATATGCAGGAAATCGTCTAAAGATATGTCCTGTTGACAGGGAAACTATGACTGTACATAAATATATGAGTGTTGCATAATCTTGGGTTATTCAATCTATTATTAACAGTAGTCCATAGTTACACGTGACCGCGAACCACATATTGAGAACCTCAGGTCTATGAAAGTGCATACTAGAGAACAAAGATTTTCCACATCATCTGATTTGAACCGTTAAAGTCATTACATACATGATAATTATAAAAGAAAAGGAAATATTTTAATTAACTTGAGAGTTAAACAAGGTTGCACGCTATCGTCCACTTTTATTCGGTTCATACACCGACCAAGTTTTTACAGGTTGGCTAGAATTTATGAGCGTTATTTATGCAAAAACTGAACATACATGTTTCGGTGATTTTGTCGCATGGGTAGGTTAGTAGCACTAAACAATTGTGTCTTTCATCATTCGTATTTTTTTTAATACATGGTGACATAAGAACGTACTTCATCTTCGGTGCACGTACGGCAGTTTTAAAATTTATTTATCCAGAAATAAATTGTCTTGAACGTGATGCAGGATATTCATGAACTTTATCCAACTCGACTTTGATCTGCTAGGTCACAGATAGGATAGTAATTAATTAATTCAGTTGGCTGTCAAACGTGACAAATCGTTACAAGAATGATGCTTACTAACAACCGTACCACTTTACGATATTCTTGGAAATTCATCGGACACGTCCTCTTCCCATGTGACTGCTGTTCCCCTTCCCCCAAGTAGTGAAGGGGGTTAGCTTTGTATTAATTTAATATAATGAAGCATATTAAAAAAATTAAATTCAACAACACCGGTAACTTTCCAGCAGTGCTCTTTGAGCTAAAATCTCGAGATAATAAACGGAGCATCGGATCCGGAAATGGGCGGTACCTGTTCTAAACTGCAATTAACGGGCGAAGGAGTGGTGTTAAACTTGCTGTAATAACAACATCCAGGGCACCTCTGTCCTAGAGCAGATGTCGTGATGCCACCACAGAGCATGTTTCAGCACAGTGCGATTATCTACTTCATTTCGAGCAGATGTGTGAACAGGTGAGAATCAAATTACCAGTAGGTTGCTATAGAAATGCATCTTATCACAGGATACCTGCCGAGTTTCGTCTGTTACTTAAAACAGATTCCCAATTGAAAGAAACAGAAACATTATTTAGAATTATTTAAAACCTGGCACCCCAATGTCTTTTGAGCTTCAGTGCGGAGTCACTGTATCAATTTAGTTTCACTACACAGTGACAACACCATATCTCTCATGAGCGCTCTGCAATTCGTTTATTGCCCACTTGTTTTTTGTTTAGTGCGCTGGGAGTATGTATGCTTAGCATACCCGTCTTCGATATCAGAAATGCAAGCGGGTAAAACAAGAAGGGGGTGTAGCTGAGATTAGAGTCGAAAAAAATATGTGGTTTAGTGCAAATAAACCATGGTTCCGTATTATCAAAGAGCACCTTGAGTACCGAAATATACCGCCACAGGTGGCCGAGGTCGTTAAGGCACGGATTCGTAAGCGGGAGGTCTGGGGTTCGATTCCTACGAGGACCGTTTTCGATTGAGGTTTTTTCTAGGTTTTTCTCAGTCCTCATAAATGACAAATGCCGGGAAGGTACCCTAAACTTAGGCCTGGAATGCTTCTTTCCCTAAAAAATGCTCTTTTCCCAAACTATCATGTCATCTCATGTATCATCAGTTTTCACCCTTGTGGCACGTCAGTAGTAAAAACAGGAGTTAAACACCATTCATTCAGTAGCGAGATATTTCCGTTCAGTGTGTTCGCACATGAACTAAGAAAGGAACGAACGACCCAAATAGTGTCTGTATCTCTGGGAAATCTGCAACGGTATCATAGAAAGAATAAGGGTTCCTATCCCGTACGGTGACCGGGAGGGAGGGGGGGGGGAACGAAACGCGGTGTTCCTATTTTGATCCCAAGAGCAAAGCTAACAACACTTAAATTCTCTCCCACCAAAAAGCTCAAAACTGTACACACAAGTTCCGGGAAAAGTTCTTCGACCACGAGGCCTGCCTGGTACTATTTGATTTTCTTGAGCATTGTGCCAAAATTAATAAGAAGCGTTATTAAGGTACAAAAGTTGAAACGCCTTAGAACACTACTGAACAACATTATTCTTGCTCATGATAACGCCCGCCCCTACATCTCCCAACTGTGAAAACTATGCTTCAGGGATTTGAATGCGAAACAATTTTTAATATATTACACATCTACTTCTTTTCCTATGCGATTTTCATATTTTTGGCTACCTGAGAGACATTCGCTGTTATTGGATTGAAACAGACGAGGAAAGGGCGACTGGGCTAGCGTTAGAAGCAGCCTAAAAGCTTCCACAAGAAGGACATGGTGTGTCTGTACACAGCCGAAGACGATTTCTGTACTAGGTTCGTTTTGAAAGTTTCCAGAATGAACAACAAGGAGTTATGACAAGCCACTGCAAGATTTCGTAGCTTTAAACAGAACTCTAGATAGCAACACGTGCACGTCTGAGTACGTATGTGTACGCAGATGTAGCCTTGCCAGACGCTAGGATGGATCTCAAGCGAGACTATTTTCACGCTATGATTTCTGCGATTCAAAATCGTTATGGGGAGTCAGATTGTATCGTGCATTTAGGGATGTTCGTCCTTCACAATCCACTATTTAAAGTTTTGCAGATTGTAAGAGAGAAAGTAATAAAGACCATGCAGGACAATGGATGAAATTTTTATGAAAGCAGAGCTTAGGTTGCGAGAAGGCCATTGCTATATATGATATCAAATTCGGATCGCCAGCAGTGAAAACAATCCTCGAAGAAAAACTTCGTGCCAGGAAACACTGTAATCGTCGGAACCCCCACATCAGAAATGAGCAGAAAAATAAAGTGTGTATTAGAAAACATATTTAACAGGTGACGAAAGCTGGATATACCAGTATGATCCAAAAACTAAGCGACCGTCATCAGTCTGGGTATTCCCAGGAGAACTGTCAGCAAGAACAAGGCGAGAAGTGTTGGCAAGAAAAAGGTGTGTTATATCTTCTCAGCTAGCGATTTCACTACCAGGTGATACACACCAAATACCTGAGCCAAGTCTTCAGTTTACTGAGAACGAAACGTCATAAGAATAATCTGAATGGAACTCTATTTTATCCCGACTTCTCTGCCCGCACTGCAATAGAAACAAACCAAATTCCACAGGAATAAGCAGTCAAACTATTTCTCCATCTTCCATACAGCCCAGACCTGACCCCATAAGACTTTTCAGAAAGTAAAAGAAAAAAATCGCTCTCAAGGATTTCCGTCGCCAACATCGCACTGGCTGCACACGTAGAACACATTTACACCCTACCCAAAGAAACAAAGCATCAGCATTTACAAAATAGTTTTGAGTAATGAGACGTTGTTTAGAATGCAATGATTAAATCTTATTGCCTTAATGTTCATTGCTTTCAGCCTCAAAAGTTTCATAGTGACATTCTTATTGGTGCTAGTGATGTAGTGGTAACCATACTTGCCTCCTAAACCCAAGATCGCGGGTTCGATGGATTTTTTCGGGCGTAAAAATCCTAAGTATGGCTTCCTTTGGAAGGGAAGTAAAGCCGTGGGTCCCGTGTCGTACATTTACGGCACGATAAAGAACCTCAAGTCCGAAAGAAGAGACCTCTGAGCAAAATTTGTCGGCCGTTTCACGCCCTGAGTTGAATGGGACGCTGATGACCTGAGATGTTAAAAAGCGTCCGTAAATAAAACAAATCAAAAAATCTGTTTCCCACAATAATGGACCCCCAAGTGCATGGTATTACATCTCCGTCGGGAAGTGCAATTTTCAAATTGGTAAACAAAGTTCGAACCCAAGGTGTTTTCATTCAGAAAACATCCTCAAGCAGGAGCTGCGTAAACTAAGCGAATTCCTCAGTAATTTGAATAACTTTAAAAAATAACATAAAACCTCAATGATGACCTTATTAATTAATGGAATAATTTATGACATTACTGTGTGTTAATTAGTACGACAAACTCTAAAGCTCACTAATAAAAGAAAAATTAAACTATAATACATTACTTAACTACGTTTGTCTGTTTTTTTTTTCCTTCAAAATAGCTTGGAAATAAATGCTTATAGTGGAATCACTCTAATTTTTTAAAGTATAGGGGATAAAATTGGGAATAAATTGTTTTTGTGCTTTTATGACGTATTTTATGTCTTGGATTGATACAGAGAGCTTTTATTCCATACAAGGGCATACCTGTTGTACTTGGCAATGTTGCAGTATCGCCATTCCTGGTATTTTATGAGCATTAAATTTAATGTATATGATTCACTTCACTAGTTACATGGTCCTGTTCACTATCATCAGGCATGTAGTCTGAATCGAATTCACTAAAATGATAACTTTCACCTGAATCACTCTCCTGTGGGTATTTCAACAGTTTCTGCTTCTGTCAGCTCTCTTTTATCATGTGGAAACACCAACAAAATCAGCATCTGAGCAAGGTTTTGCCAAACAACAGAACCCAACAGGCTCAAACAGTACACAAATAAAATTTTAAACGAGTCTACCACACCCATACAAAAACATGTTTTTAAGTCTTGTATGCACAGCATTATAAACTAAAATGTTATCATTTTATCACCTGATAGACAGATCAATAGTTATATATTTTAATGCAATGCGTCATGTGAGGTATTGGGGGGTTTAAGTACAAATCTCTCATGAAAGAGATAATTTAGGGAGGTTCTCCGGGGTATATAGAATCAGATGAGAGAGTTCCGCGATTCCGTCCTTGGAGGATGCAGCAACTCCATTCATAGAGCATTAGCCCGGAAGACTGAAGATCTGTCATTCGAATCCAGGCCGTGTTTTTAGGTCTGATATTTTCTTTTCCAATCTCATCCATCTTTGTCCTGTGACTATCCGCTTTATCGTAAATCTCCTCTCACGGATTGAATCTTTTTTAGAAGGCCGAAGAAATGGCAGCAGTAAGAGCCATATTCGGGCTGTAGAGGTGATGGGAAAGACAGTTCACACAGTATAACTTCGCCACAAACTGCATACGGCATTACAAGCTCTGATCTAAAGGCAACTAGATTTCCAAGGACATTTCGTTGAAAAATACCACTCTATAGCAAAATGAACTACAAAAATTTAGCCCTGAAAGATAAAAAAACGTGTTGCATTACTTACTGGACGCCTCTATTAATTACTGAAATATTACGCTATTGTTATTTTCGACAAATATAAAAGGGAAAGTTCTTCTCCATTAATTCTCGACCTCATTAAAGAGCAAACGAGCCCGTAATGCACTGCTTGCTTCGAGATGATAATCGATTGTAAACGGAAGCGTCAAATAGTCGCAGCTCTGCTATATCTTTCCACTCAGGAGGCGTTGGACGAGATTTTATCACGTTCCTTACTCCATCTCGACGAAACTCCAAGGACCACCCACCATGTTGATTATAGAGCTCATTTTTATGGTATCTCATATCATGCCTATCATTTTCTGGTTATCTGCACATGATTTACCTCCCAAACAGGTTCGCCAATATCTCAAACGAGCAGTTTAAAAGACGTTTACCTTTTATAGCCCTCGAGTTAGTCGGTTGCGTGGAAACGGTTCTAAGTTACTCTACAATAATAACACTGGTCTACAAAATTCAAATTTTTCTTTGTCACAAGATTTAAATGAGGTATATCTAAACGCATTTTATGCAGGCTTAGAGCATGTTTTTCGATTTGTACCACCATGCAAGTTTTTGTTGCTACGCACACATAAAAATAAAAAATCCGTCATGCAGGAGCTGCGTAAACTAAGCGAATTCCTCACCTAGTAGAATAACTTTAAAACTGAATATAAAATACAAATTATGGTCTTATTAATTAATGAAATAAGTTATGGCATTATTGTGTGGTATTAGAAAAGCAAAATTAGAATTCTTGCAATGTATACGTATTACAAAAGAGAAACAATAAAAATAAATGCTAAACCATTAACTAAATTAATATAACCGCTGATAAAGCAATATTGTATCGATCTTTTTAGACGTAACCATGTTTATTACCTGAGCCCTTGATATCATCTTTACATTCAATAAAATAGAGAGAAATAACAGAAAGTTTCCAGATACATTGTGAATTTAAGATGTTGATGTTCATATGTTTCAATAAAACAAAAGCATGTCACTGTTTAAAAACAATTGCAATGTACTAAGTAAATAAAAACAGTCGAAAGTTAAATCGATTTTCAGTGGCTTTGAAATTTAATTTAAATGTTATTAACATGTAACGTAAACGTTTTCTGAAGGTTATTACAGAGCGCTGTTACATACAAATATAATTCTTAAACACATATATTAGATTAATAATCACATTTGTTATCTTCACGACGATACTTTTGTTAAATATAAAATATATACAACGTTATAAATACAGTTTATATGCTGAGTTAATTTGTCTTTTTATTTTGAAACAATATAGAGAAAACTAAAAGAGCGCTTTTTAAATTTCGGTTTTTAAGTAGATACACCCCTACTCCCAATAACCTGATATCGCTTATTTTAAGAACATATTTTTATGATTTCATCATAATGTCATATACCGAGTTTCGTTGATAAGAAGCAAAATTGCGGCCACTAGAGCGATTTTTAAGTTTTCCTTAATCCCTACCACTCTTTAAATTTTGTTTTTCAGTGATACTCCCACTCTTAACGGTCCAATTTCCATGATTTTCCTAAACTATATTCTTATTTTGTTTTAATGGTCTATACGGAGTTTTGTTGCAAAAATATTGAGCTATTAACCGATTTTTATATTTTGGGTTTCAGGTAAACCCCAACTCATAATAGATTAATTTGGCTTATTTTAATAAAATATTTTCTTATTTTATTTAATGGTATATATCCAGTATTATTTAGAAAAAAAGAAAATTACAGCCCCTAGAGCGTTGACACGCACACAAATAAATATATATAAAACACTTTCACAGTAGACATATATTTAACATATTTCAAAGTTGGACCGAAAAACAACAGCAATGTGTAGTGTGATGTTCTGTAAACAGATGTAACTCACATTACGTTATGCTGCGTTACTACAACCAAATGGAGCCAAGATTATCGTTTGAACAAAGGAAAGCAAATTTGAAGTGTTGTTGGAAAACTGAGAATGTTGTTGAAGTTCAAAGGCAATGGAGACGTGTGTACAGAACAGAACCGCCAACGCGAGTAACAATTGCACGCATTCGAGACAAATTTGAGACTCATGGTACCGTATGCGATGTTCACAAGGGCAGATCTGGGAGACCTCGCACAGTAACAAGCCCCGCCCACTTGGATCCAAGGCACTGTATAGGACTAAGAGGTCCGATTGAGTTTCCACCGCGTTCTCCGGATCTAACTCCGTTGGATTTCTACCTATGAGGAACTCTTAAGGATGTTGTATACCGTAGAAAACCAGCTACACTGACAGCACTTCGGGAAGAAATTGAAACGGCAATCGCTGAGGACACTTTCGCAAACGTTGCTCAATCAGCAGTTCAACGTACTCAGAAGTATATCGACGTCGATGATGGGCATTTTGAGTAACTGTTGTAACTGTAAAGGTCTAAGATAATCAGTGCTCATCATTTTGTGTTTGTATGAATTCAGTTTTGTTACGTTAACACAGCTTGAAGTGTGTATACATTTTTGGCATTCTCTGTATATTTTCTTTTCATCGTCATTTTTGGTGTCTGGTTAATGGAGATTTGAAGAGCAATCGTAATAGCAACATTTCTTTGGAGTTCTCTAAAATGTATTAAAAATTCGTACAAATATAAATGTTAACCTACCTGTTGTATTAAAAAGCAATAAGCTTATAACTTTTCAAGGTGGGATTCTGAAGTGAGCAAGTGTTAACAAACGGAGAAAGCATGTATGTGTTTCGAACGCTCCCAAAATTACACCGCCTCTGCTAAATTGACCTTGGCATCATTAAACTTCCTTATTGACAATAATTACGACGTGCAGACGTTCATCTTTTCACTCATTAAGGAATGACGCTAATTTCTGGGCGCTATTTTTCATCATTAATTACACGTGTGGCTAAGCTATAGTTTCACTGGGTAACATTTAACAGCGGGTATAAATCTTATTGCGCTACTTGCAAGGTAACCTTGTTTTTCACATGACTGTGTGGTTTCGCTGATACTTGAAAGCACTGGCCCCCATGAAATATATTTTTATTAGCCACGCCGCTTTGATGTAATAGTATTAAGATAATGACACTGGTTTAGCAACCATTGGATCAGAACATCTGCTCTGGAAAAACTCCGGCCTAAATATACAATAGCAAATAAACACGGTAAATTATTGCATATTCCTTCAATACTGTCGCAGTTTCCATGATAACCGGATAGAAAAACATAAAAGTAACATGAATCTCATTACTTTGGACCCCTGCGATTTAGAAATAGCACATAACGATTTCATAGTGACGGAGATGAACCTTTTCTAACACCTGAAAATACCGCCACGGGTGCCCGAGGTCGTTAAGGGGCAGACTCGTGAGTGGGAGGTTTGGGGTTCAAATCCCGCCAGGACCGTCCTGCCTGACTGAGTTTTTTTCCACGTTTTCCTAAGTCCTCATAAATGGCAAATGCCGGGGAGGTACCCTAAACACTATTAAAAAAACTGAAAACACTGATGACATAAGTATATTCTGTCTTAAATGTCTTCATTAATACACACGAGGACTGTTCAACAAAAAAGATCACATCTTTTACAGGTATAAATAATGTACACTCTTGAATGGTGTGCAAGTTGAGACATGTGCCATAAAATGGAGGTGACAGGCAGCAAACAATATGCTGCTCTAAAATTCCGGTTTCGTCTCTGCAAATCTTCAGCTGAGGCCTATGCAATGTTAAAGGAGGCCTATGGAGAGTTTTTTCTTTCCTATATTTAAAGAGGGGAGGCAATCAATTTTAAGGTACGCTCCAGTTTGAACTCTTAACGGTAGAAAACCACAACACAGCTACTGCCATTGAGAGAGTAGATCATAAAATTAACCATAAGTACTCTTTAAGAAATTCTGAAAAATTCACCGAGTGTCACCCACATGTTGGTAACTGAAAGGTTGCACATGAGAAGTGTTTGTGCTCGGTGGGTTCCAAGACTGCCTATTACCGAAAGAAAGGACTTTCGAACAGCAGATTTGCACGTGAGAAACTGCCAATCACTAATTCAGGCTTTTGTACAGCAAAATATTATGTGGGCAATTGTCTCTTAAGAAATGTCGGTTTATTTATGGGATGCCTGTTGTTAATATAAGAACAACTGGAGGTAACCAAGTTCAAATTAGAGTACTAACGCTCTATTGGAAACAAGATTATAAGATTGCTTACGAGGCTCGAAGAATGTGTGAAGGTGTCGTTTGTAAGCGTGCAGCACAACGCCTATAGTTCCAGCGTTTCCATAATGAAAAAGAAAACACTAAAGATTTACCGTGTCCTGGAAGATCTAAGGTATGGAATATTGAGAATACAGGAAGAGTATTGACATATTTCAACTCCAGTTTGTTTAAAAACAAACATCACTAATGTGATAGTATCTATAATATAATTAGGCGAACTAGTAGAAACTACAAGTTTCCGGTTAATCAGTGAAATACCTGCAAACGAGAACACTGATATTCCTTTATCCATTGCAGCAACTTTTAAATGTACTCTATTGAATTATTTAGCCTTCGACTGAAAGTTGTACTTTACAAGTTTTCTAAACGAGATAGACAACTAATACCAACCTGCTCTTACTTACAATGCAGAATTTATTGCACATTCCACATTTTTCAATTGATGTTGACGGTGTTGCACCGAACGTGCGATGCTAGGTTGTTCCAATAGTGATGCTGGACTATGGCGCACCAGAGGACTGCTTTAACTTATGAATGAATAAGCTTGGAATTCTTGACACCTTAAAGCTCTCTGGCATTCCTTTCTCGAAGTAGATAAAAGTTCAGAAGGTCGTAAAAACATAAATAATAATTTTACGCGCAGCGACGCTCTCCTTTTTACCGGTTGCGACGGCTGCACTGCTCCACTAAACCCCCGAGCTCGCTTAAGACCAGCTTTAGGTCCCCGCTTCAAGCCCGTTGGGCACACCATCCTGGCCTTCTGTTTTTTCGTGGCTTTTCCTGGTAACTTAGGCGAAAGCTGACACTGCTCTCCGTTCTGTTAAGGGTGGAAGGAGAGGGAGGCTGCACCAGCGACGGAAGTGTTTTATCTGGAAAAATATAAAGGGGCACCGTCTTAGTCTACGCAATCACCACCGTGGATCCTGGTTGCAGTGTCTACCTCACCTCATCCCTTCCTACCGGAGTTACGTTAATGAGAGCATAGGCATGTACGACCAGCCCTGAGTAGACAACTAGTCTCCACCTCCCCAAACAAACAAATACAATCCAATATCTAGCAAGCGGTCGCGCTCTGGCGGCCTGTAACTAAAATAACCTCACTGTACACATATTTAGACTAGCCGTGTTGCTAAGTCACTGCAACATTTTTATGAGTTAAAAACTTGGAGGAGGGAAAACTCTCAAGTTATTTAATTAATGTAGTGGGAAATTTTATATCTGTCTAGTACTGAGGTTCCCAAACCGTGCTCCTACTCTCCTTGAAGAAATTGGAAGAATAAAAGAAATGACTAGGTCTTAAAAGTGTGACGATAAAAATGGAGTAGAAATAACTGAAGTGCATGCTTGACCTTCGACAGGTAACAATGGAAGTCATCCCTTGAGACAGTTGTATCGGTATGTGCACAGGCGGCTCGAAAGTCATGCATGACTGGAACGATGTTTGGCGTTATTTCAAAAATTAAACAAAAAGCGAATCAGTGCAGCAGTAGCCACTGTGCCCTCCATCGCCAAGCCCTTGCTGTGAAGAATGTGCCACCTTCTCTAAATGGCGTCCTGGACAAAAGCATGAAATTAATTAATTTTATTAAATCACGACATAAGATCACCAGGCCATTCAAAGTGTTGTGTTTACTTCTTAATATAGAAATAAGGTGACAAATCTTTGACTGCTGTTTGAAATGAGGGCTGAAGTCAGAACCTCTCTGATTGACAAATACTTCGCTTTGGGAGACAAGTTATGTGACGAACGCTGGCTATTAAAGCAGGTGATATTTTCAAGAAAGTTAATAATTTAAGCCTCTCACTTCAAGGAAAGGCAACAAGTGTTTGACGCCAGGGATAAAGTGCAAGGGTTCGAAAGGAAAATAAAGTTTTGGATAAAATCAT
The DNA here is from genome assembly GCA_030762175.1 of Metallyticus violacea. NCBI lineage: Eukaryota > Metazoa > Arthropoda > Insecta > Mantodea > Metallyticidae > Metallyticus > Metallyticus violacea. The sequence continues at coordinate 161,941,314 of CM060831.1, forward strand.
TGAACAGTGTCTATGTTGATAACTTCACAATGGTAAAATAAGTTATATAAGAACTCAGAATATCTTAAACAAGTTTCAAACTCACCTACTAAGTTGATAGTTTCAACTGTTAATTTCCGAAAGAACTCCATGAAGGTATAAAAGAAAACTTTTGGGTTGTAAACTCATTCTCTGCTATGACAGAAAAGCCAGCCTCTCTGACAACGCAGCAATATCAATGCTTCATTGCTTTGACATCAGAATCTATGATAAAAGACGAATTAAAGTCTTGTCTGATAAAGCTAAAACCTTCCTTTTGCCCTCTGCAACCACTTGTTTGTGCTGCTTATGCAGGTACTAAAACAAAACACAGCTCTCGTCTCGATGCAAAGTCAAAATATTCGGCTCTAGCTGCTCCAAATTCAACCAGATTATGTAAATAAATTCATGAGAACAGCTCTTTTATGGTCCCAAGTAGCACTTTTAGTTTTGCAACATTAAAAATGGTTTTATGTATCAGATATATGAGAATATATTATGGATTTATAATACTTGCTTTTAGTTTGTTTTAAAATGTGTTGCTTTAATGTTTTTTTTATTGTTTCGTAATGTATGTAATGAAATTAAAATGTAGAAAATGATTTTTTGTTTGTTTGTTTTTGTAATAAAAAACTATAAGTCGTGTTTCACAAGTCTGGAGTTCAAAATTTTGAACGCTTATCTTCTATCATCAAATAGTAGGGTTATCTAAGTACTAGGTGAAAAGTGGTTCATGATTCAAAACGTTTGGGTACAACTGATTTAGCAATCTTCTAGCAAAGAAGTATTTGATAAATATTTAAATTTATGTTATAGTACTTGGAAAGAAGGAAAGTGTCAGCAAAAAATCATTTGCTAAATTTTTAATTAAAACTAATTAAATATTTCAAAGGTTTAAAAAAAATTGGGCGTTTCATAAAGCGCCATACTTATTTTGTAACATTTGAAAACACTACAATATTCAACGCGCACGCTAGAAGCCGAAATCGAAAGCGCATGCGTCAAACTTCCAACAATCCGTGAGCGTCTGTAAGCGGGAGGCTGTAACTAAGTGAATTATTCGCTGAGCAAAGCGAGCTAAACAAAAGAAAAGCAGTTGTAATGTCTTGCCACTGTGTTGTACTCATAATGTTTTTTCTAAGAAAAGGTCTCCCAGCAAGGAAAGAGCCAATATTTAATTGTTCGCCTATATTTCATGTAGACTCGTAATTTGGGGGGAGGGGGCAGACCACGCCGCGACACTTAAAATGTCTTGGCCCCCGCCATTTGCGGGCACTTACTTTGATGAGCCACCATTTCAATGCTTGTCGCGTAAGTTTGTGCCGGCAGCTTCGAGTCGAGGGGTGATTAATGCTACGGGCGTGTCCGGTCCAATCCGACTGGCATAGCGTGGTGAATGGTTAATGATTACTTCTACTTGTTGCGTGATAACGCCGCCACAACCCCAGTGGCGCTTTTTCACAATTGTGTTTATAACCTCGCAAAGCAAACCTTCAGTGGCGTAGCATTACCACCTTTCAAAATGGCGCACGTCTGAGGACTGCCAAATACAAGAGAGAATCAAAAAATAACCGGACTAGTTGAACTCGGCTACACTACTGGATTAATTTTAATGCATCATCTATAGATATTGTGTATTCTTGGTATTACCTTACTTGATGACAACAATGGATTCACTATTTCGGTTTTTTTTATCTATAAGTTATTAGGCATTGTTGTATACAACAAAACTTCTAGTCATGTTCTATTGTTGTGATACTGCTGCCTTTATTGATGGTTTTAATCCAGTAGTCAGTGATGTGTGTTTAATAACAGCTGCAAATAATCGGTAAAGGAACTGAATTAACTCCTCACAAACAGAGTGTAGTTGATGCATTAGTTTTTGAGGACTAGTCTACACAAAGATAGGATTTAACCAGTTTAAATTACCCAAATACAACAAAATTTGGAATTTGGAAAGAATTATAGGAAGAGGCAAAAAAAAATGTATTTACTGCTACTAATGGCCGCTTTTGAAGCGGATCTGTCTGAAAAATCGGCGTATGACTTCAGTGGAGTTGAAAAAAGTGGGAAGAAGCTTCTGGTGTGGCGGTTTTGCAGCATAACCATCAGACACAGACTTTCAGAAATCTAGAGGTCACAGAGGAAGTCCCTTTTGACAGTTAAAATGAAGAAAGCTGTATTAGAATGGGACAAGGAACATGTCATTGGAGATGTGGGATAAATCTTCTCAGATGAATCAAAATTTAATGTCAGAGGAAACGATGGAAAAACATTTATCCGTCGTCGTGGCGGCGAAGAATTTCTGCCAAGGTGTTTGAACTCAACAATGAAGTTATCAGAAAGTTGTGACGTTCTGGGGTTGTGTTTCCAGCAATTGAGTTGGTGAATTACATTTTGTTGAGAGAACAGTAAATACAGGTACATACATAATGATTTTAAGAGAAAGTTTAATACAACAATTGTAAGGCAGTTTGTATCACAGAAAATTTCACATTCCGGAATGACACCGCACATGTCTTAGGGCAAAAAAAGTGCGTACCTTGCTTAAACATTACTAATTTTACCAAACTGAACTCTGTTTTATCAAATTCATATTACATCCAGTCAGATGTAAAAATCCTAACTGTGGCTTCCTTCGGAAGGGAAATAAAGCCGTGTGTCCCGTGTCGTACATTTACGGCACGATAAAGAACCTCAAGCCTGAAAGAGAGGCCTCTGAGCAAAATTTGTCAGCCGTTTCACGCCCTGAGTTGAATGGGACGCTGATGACCTGAGATGTTAAAGAGCGTCCGTAAATAAACCAAATCAACAATATTACATCCACATACGTTATATATATTATTGTTTAGAGGTTTTCTTGAAGAACATGGTATTTCCACCTGCACACGGCTAGGGCACAGTTCAGATCTGGAGAACCGTTGGAAGATGATTGGTAATGCTGTAGCAAAGATAAAAACCAAGAAATAAGAACAACCTGGTTGAAGCCATCCTTAGAGTGCTGTTTAGTGATGTTTCGCCTGACCAAGTCAAAAAGTTAATACTTTCAATGCCCAGGCAACACAAATTATTGATTCAGTATTTTTACAGTAAAAAGAACTTATTTTGTGTAAAAGATTATTACTATATTTATTAAAACAAAAACTCATCAAGTTTATGTACTTTTAATTTCAACGTTGTGGTTATTTTGTGATAATAATGCATTGCCAAATAATTTTGATCAAAATCTACCTCTGTGGTCAATGATAAATGAAAAGTGCTTACATTTCTTTCCTCAAGATGCAGACCTGATGAATTCATGGCCCCCTATTATGTTCACCTTAGCACCAAACATCTGCAAGGTATTTGTATTCAAGTATGGTGTCTTTGCAAGCGATTGGTTTATCTCATGCAAGTAGAGCCTTGTCAAGGTGTTAATACTGGAAAAGATATTCCAGAACTTAGTGTTGGAAGCTCAGTATTATTAGATCATATTCAAGAATTACCCCAACAGAAAAACTATAGTCTATATGGACAACTGCTTCGCTTCCACCCGCCTGCTAGAAGTTCTTAGCAACATGGGGCATGATAAAACAGGTACCATTCTAAACATTCGTATAGAGAAAGCCCCTCTTACTGACCCATACAAAATGAAAAAGTTGCGTAAACTAAGAAATTCCTCACCAAGTTGAATAAAAATGAATATAAAATACAGAACGGGCCGTATTAATTAATGAAATTAAATAAGTTATGGCATTACTGTGTGGTATTAGGGAAACAACATAGAATTCTTGGAAGCTATAAGTATTACAAAAAAAAATCGTATTTTTAGAATCATTATTATTATTGAGACTAAACCACAAAAATTAATGATAAATTATTAATTAAATGAAATATATAAACTATTCATAGACAAAGCTAAATTGTGTGGGTTTTTTTAAACATTTTTAAATGTAACCATGTTTATGAACTGAACCTTTGGTATCATCTTCACATTCGCTAAAATAGAGAGAAATAACAGAAAGTTTCGAGTTACATTCCGTATTTAAGATGATGTTCATATGTTTCAATAAAACAAAAACATGTCACTATTTAAAAACAATTACAATGTACTAAGCAAATAAAAACAGTCGAAAGTTATATCGATTTTCAGTGGCTTTGAAATTTAATTTAAATGTTATTAACATGTAACGTAAACGTTTTCTGAAGGTTATTACAGAGGGCTCTTACATACAAATATAATTCTTAAACACATATTAGATTAATATTTCACATTTGCTATCTTCACGACGATACTTTTGTTAAATATAAAACATATGCAACGTTATAAATACAGTTTATATACTGAATTAATTCCTCCTTTTCTTTTGAAACAATTGAGAGGAAAGTAGACGCAAGAGCACGTTTTAAATTTCGGTTTTCAGATGTACCCCTTCTTCTAAAAGTCAAAATTTTCCTATTTTTCAAAAAATAATTATGTATTATAAACATTATATAACTATCTCTACTCATTTAGTATATGCTAATAGATACAAAATTATAATGATATTAGATGATTTCAATTATACAAATAACATTTTTCTTTAATGAAATAAATTTACAGTATTTCCTCCCATTCCCATTGCACATCTAGGAAAAACGGGCAGTCAGATATAAAAAAAAAATTACATTAACACATAACAGACCCAAACAAAAAGAAATACAAAGGAAAAATATAATTTTGCAAAAAACTTGCGTTTAGTATCATTAAGCATTCAAAATCCATTATAATTCATTTTGGTGACACTGTGATATGCATTTTCATTCATGCATATAGGCAATTTTTATTCATAATAATATATTCTTAAAAATATATTACAACATACTCTTGCAAACGTTTCCACATCGCTCGACAAGAGGACGTTACGTCAAATTTCACATCCGGCGTCGGCCGTACATGTTATTATGAAGGGTTGGAGCACTCAGCTTCCGGCCAGTAAGAAAGATGATATATTTGTACAGGTAGTGGACATTTTTAATTATATATATTAGTGGCAGAAGTAATATGCAATAGCCATAAAATTATAGCGTTTCGGCGGACGGAGCAGGCAAAATGGAGGAAAAGCGATCTTAACGTAAACGTCATGCTCAGGTACTTCCTGGGGGAGGGTCGCTTGTTGTATCTGCTGATACTTTTCAGATTGGGCAACTGCCCTTGCATCGAAATCGCTTGCGGCAACTAACTGCCAATGAACGAAAAGTTTAAGCAACCACCTGAATTAATAACACTTTTAAAGTCTTTGTACTTTAGCACAACATGGCGCAACTCAGTCAATTTTTTTTAATAAACTCGCAGTAAAAAATAAACGAATAAAATAAATAAATAAATAAAACCAATATTTACAATAGTTATTAAAAATGAAGTTTAAATGTAAATTTTGAAGTAATTGCAGACAAACATCCTGTTCTTAATGATTACACTTTAATGAACACATCAATTTGTTACACCCGTTTTTATTACTTTTGAGACAAATACCTTCATAAACGAAAGATATTCACTTTTTCTCTAAGTTTTCACTTAATATTTATGCTCAATATTTGTACATTAAACTTCACTAACGTTGAAAATGGAAGCGATATTGATGCACACAACTCAAGTTCACCCTAAAAACAACAAAAAATCAAAGCTCAATATCTGGTGTGCTCCCCTCTGACATTAATTACAGCTGCCGTTTTCTATGACATGGTTTCGATTAGAGTTCTGATGTGTCTTTGGTCGATACTGTCTCATTCCTCTTGGAGGGTCATCCGGCGTCCCTGTATGGTCTCAGGGACAGACTTATGACCTCGGATACGTCTACCCACACTATCCCAGAGATGTTCTATATGGTTCAGGTCGGAGCTGCGAGCTGGAAAGTCGAGTCGAGCAATCCGTACGTAGTCAAAACACTTCGTTACGACATTATCGTGTGTGTGGACAAGTATTAGCATCTACAACAAGTGCAGCATAGGGCAGGACGTGATCGGTAAGAATCTCGTTGATATAGCGGTGAGAGTTGAGGCTACTGTTCTCGGTTCGGGCATCCATAGAGATAGCACCCCACACCATCAAGGAATCTTCGCTGAACTATCCCTTCACACTGCGAACCGCTCTTTAGATCATCTCCAGACTCTTTGCCTACCATCTGGAGTTTTCAGGGAGAACCTGATACATCCGAGAACAACACACTGCTGTTACTGCTGCAAAGTCCACTGGGCGTGGTGATGACCGACTCTGTGCTCTCTGGCCAGAGCTGGTGACATGGATTCATCACTACGCTTGAAACAAAGGAGCGGTCCAAACAATGGGTGGTAACAGGTGAAAGTGCACCAAAGGAAACAAAAACGATTCCATCCGGCTATGGTTTTCTAGGATTCTCATGGTGTAGTTCTTGTAGACTATCTCCAGAAGGGCAGAACCATCACCGGGGAGTATTACGCTTCACTACTGAACCAACTGAAAGATGATATTCAGGCTAAACGTCCACACCTTGCGAAAAAGAAAAGTCTCTTTCATCACGATAATGCACCTTCATACACGTCTGGGATTGTTACTGCAAAACTGCATGACATTCGCTTCCACATCCGCCATATTCGCCTGATTTGGCTTCCCAGCGATTACTTTCTCTTCCCAAACCTGAAGAAATAGCTGGCTGAACGAAGGTTTTACATGAAATGATAGGTTGAAGCTGAGACAGACGCTGATTTTTGCACAAGTGGACTGAGGGTATCAAAACGTTCGAAAGTCCCTGGACTAAATGTACTGAATCACAAGGCGACTATGCTGTTTTTCTTAAATCTTGTGTTTTCTCGGACAGGCCGAGAAAACTGTCAGAGTGCTCTAAGTAAATATCCATTGCAACATTCGCTTAAGCGACCAGGGGGAACCACGTAAAGATCACGTTCATCCAACCCAAGGGGTTTGAACCTCGGACATCCCGAATGCGAGTATGGAGGTGATTATCTAAGCCAATGCTCCAGAGATGGTAAAACACGCCGTCTGTACAGGCGTTATATGTAAACATTACTGTGTTTATTACTAGAAAGCTGTTAAATTGGACGTTACCCAAGATGACTGTCAGAAGTCTAAAGAATTCTGACCATTAGAATAGTTGTAGCAATGAAAATGATGGACAAACAAAAAGCCTGCGTACAAGATAATCCCCCCCTCTTTGGAAAGGACCCTTTTAGGGAGATGAGTGACATCATTGGGAGAGGGCTTCTGTCTGAAATCCACTCCGGCTCATTCCCCTTTCTCCTCCTGCATTCTTCGCCTTAAGACGTCAATCAAGCGATGCATCTTGAAACGAAACAGTAGAAGGGAACAAATTCCACAGCTTATGCCTTGAGCGTGTTATCCGGGAGCTGATCGGATTAGCATTAAATGTTGACCCTTTAGAACATGACTCCTGAGTGGCTGGACCGGGCAACGTGTCAGAACGTCAGGGAGAAGTGTGGAGGGGGGTTAACACTTGCTGTTACAAGTTCTGCCACTTGCAGTGGGGGGAAATCAACTAGGGTTATCAACTATTGCCTTAAATAGAAGAGAAATGCTTGAAATGTTGAAAAAATGTGTTTTGCTGTTCAGTAAAGAATGATTATAATTTATTTTGATAACATGCCTTTATTCTTCCTCATGCTTTTGATGCTCTTGCTCCAAACAGCCCCCTATGGATGCAAATGCACCTGTCTCAGTCTTCAAAGACATGTTGGAAACCACTTTTTGACAAGTACTTCAGGATCTTCACCAATGATGGAAAATGCTTCCCACAAAAGCGTTTCTTCAATTTGGGAAAAAGAGAAAACGTCTTGCACAAAATCTAGAATGGTGAGGGACACTATTCACATTGATTTTTGTGAGATATTGAACAGCATTTGGGATGTGCGGTTGTGCATTATCGTGATGCAGCATCCAGTTTGTTGCATAGAAATGGGCCTTGCAGATTTTTCAGGGTACTTCTGTAGTACTGTTCACTTAAGGTTTTATGTGCAGGTTGGTAAATCATTCCTTGAATACTGAAAAATGACATGACCATAACTTTCCCAGCAGAAGCAACCACTTTTGGTTTTGGTGATGATGTCAAGTTTCATACGCGGTGATTACCTCTGAATCCTGTGACAACATCTTCAACTGCATGCAGTCTTGGAGCCCACCGTGCGCAAACACATCTCATATGCATCTTCAGTTGCCAACATATGGAGGCATTCAATGAAATTTTCTCAACTTCTGAAAGTGTTCTTAATTTATTAAACGATCCTCTTTCACAATGACAGCAGCGGTGTTAATTTTTCTTGCGTTAGAGCACAAACTGAAGCCCCAGGTCCACGTTTCTTTGAAATTGATTCCTCCCCTCTTTAAACTATTGTCGGGCTGTGCTTTAAGGAAAAACAAACTCTCCATAGCCTCAACTGAAGATTTGTTGAGACGAAAGCAGAATTTAGGCGGAACAGCACATGTTTCAACGTGCACACCAGAATTGGAAGCGAAAACAATGAAACTAGTACAATTATGCATTAAGCTACCGAATATTGTAAAGTTAAATTTTAACGCAAGAAATTATGCTGCAAAATAGCATCATTATTTAATGAACAGCCATGAAAATGTTATCGAACACAACACAGAGCGTTAACATCCTGTCTTTCATTTGTTCTATAATGTAGTACTTGACAAAATAGATGATCAACTTTTTCACATTGATGTACTTGCTATTTTGCTGTTTATCAAACAGTTCTATAGCGGCTAATGATAAATCTAATTCTTCCTATTGTAAGTCTTTATTCTCTATTTCACAAATTTCTATCTCAGGAATCTCATATCTAATACTTCAATTTTCTCTTTGTCTGCCCATGTCTTATTACTTTACAGTAAAACTGATTTAAATACGATATTATAAATCTAAGTACAATTTATTTTCTAATCCTTTCCTTCATTTTCAATTTCCTGGGATACACGCATTTGTAAAAATGTATTTGTTATGTAATGTATCATATTTTCACTATGTATAATGATATCCACAACTAAAAATTTAAATCTTAACTTTTCATTAATATGACATCTATTACAGTTTTTTTACCTTCTTTACCCTCAAATGCCATCTTTAAATTTTTAATTTATATTATAATATTATAAAATTTGGTTTTGTCTTTTAGCACACTGTAGTTAAACTTTTTTCAGCTCTTGATATCAGTATCTGGTCATCTACAAACAATATATAGTTATGTATTTATTTATGTTTTCTATTAATCCTTTTGGGTATTATTCCTGTGTGTGGAGAATAATTTGACTGTTGCTTAAAAATATAAAATGTTGAATTTATTAGATGAATTTTACTTGATATTTTGCGCTTAATTAAAAAAATTAATAGTCTCAGATATACGACAGTATATATCTGTTTTAACCGTTCCCTCAATTATATATGGATAATTTACTATATTCGTTATTGTGTTGTTTATTTTAATTTCACTTTTAATTCTCAATTTTCAATACCGCAATGAGTGGCCGATATCGTTAAGGCACGGACTCGTGAGTGGGAGGTTTGAGATTCGAATCCCACCATGACCATCCTCACGAATGAGGTTTTTTTCTTTCAGGTTTCCTCAATCGTCATAAATGCAAATACCTGGGAGGTGCCTTAAACTTAGGCCTGGAACACTTCCAAAAAATATTCCTTCATGCATCATCAGTGTCCACCTTCTGTGGTGCCTCAGTAGTTAAAACGAGCGTTACACGCTATTAAAAAAAAAGAATAGCGTACACTGCACATCTCGCTGAAAAGAAAAGAATGACAATTTACAAGCTGCATTTATTGTTTAAATGTGATATGTTTTTACGCACAATGTACTCAGGTGTACGTGTGATGATAGTTAAGTGCCATAACTTATGAGGTATGTGAGAGCCAGATTACTAGTCGTGTTCACAATTTCATGATTTGTTACCTAGAAACTTGAAGTTTATTAAGTGGTCATAGCTACAAATTATTTTACAGAAGTATAAAAACCATGCTAGTTACCTGTTCCACCAGTCATGGGAATCAAATTTTAATTAGCGCATTGTACTATCACGAATAGCTAGGGATGGAAGGGAGCACGACAGAATCCAAATTAAGAAAGAATTCTATTTAGATGACGAGTCAGGGATATAGAAAGAGCGTATCGAGGAAGGTTAAAACCGCTTGAGGGATATGGATAGTTAGCAGGCAATTGTGCAATGCAGGTAGATGATTTCGCAGAAGTACTATAGGGTCTCGCATAGCTCAGACTAGGGACATGGCGGATGATTAACATCACCGATGAATATAAGTGGAGTATTACACTAACCTGAAGAATAGAGGTAAAAGTATATATCGCACTCCTTTACAGAATCGAACACACCAATGGCCATGGTAGGGCTTTGCTGGCAAGGCAAGAAAGGAGAAGAGAGATTAGGTAGACTTCTGTTGAAAAGGCTGAAAATAGGGGAGGGGGTGTGGTAAAAAAATTATTCATCTATCATGTTTGTGCGCATCGTTCCCAATATGCCTTCTTTATATTTGTATATGTGTTTTTAAAAATTGTAAAAATTCTTCTTTCTTATTTGTTTAATCTTTTTCTATTTTTATTTTTATTTTTATTATACTGTTGAACACACAGAATGAAACAAAACGGTCGGTCAAAACTTTGGATAAACGTTCCTCACATATACAGGATAAAAAATGTAATATTAATATGGGTACGTAATCGCTTTATTTCCTTGTTAGTGCTCATTTTCTGCACCTTTACCACATAGAATAATATTCATCAATAGAACTGTGGGAAAAAGAAAATAAAACGAAATGTTGAAAATGTCTTCCGTTAGCATCAAACCGCCATCGCATGGACTCCCTGATGCGCGGATATATCCCTGGAGTATCTCGTATTGTCCGACAGCCTTGCAGAATGAACATTAGCTAACTCCGCATTTGAATATTTCATTTAGCTGTATCTGGAGCGAGGTCCCTAAACACACAGAACTGACACTACATGCTCGGTGCTACATCAAGCAATGAAGTGAACATCATAATAAGCGGACTATGTGATGCGAAATGACCACCACAAAGATGAACCTAGGACCTAAGAGTAGTTACAATATCCCCACCCCAATTTAACAGAGCTAAAAGCAAATGTTCACCTACTGTACGTATTAAGTAATTGTTCTGTTGTGGGATTATTGTCACAGGACATCTATACTGACATTCTAGCTTGCATATCATATAAGTGCCGTTGTGGATAGAGGGCTCTAACAAGGAAATAAATCATCTTCGGAACCATGTTCATATAACACATTTGTCCGTACTATATGCAAGAAATGTGTCCCCAAAGTTTTGACAGATCTTTTTATTACACCTGTATATGCTTTATAAGTGAAAAATTTAATATAACATTTGAATGAACCTAGTGCATTATAAGAACAAGTACGGTGCGCCTGTTGAAGTTTTGTTGTATTAGTGTCACTGCAACACACTGCTACTACTACAACAACTTTAGCAATTGTTAGAAAGTGTATTTCTAGCACGGAGCAATGTCAATTAACTACAAGGAAATGAAACAAAATGGGATTAAAATGTCAATAGACCAAGTAATTTAAGAGCATTATAAAATCATAAGTAGGCATAAAGCAATGGATCTATTGAATAATGCTTTTATGTAATAACAATTGTGAAATAATATTTATTTAAAATGACTTAATTTCTGTTCATTGCTTTCAAAAGGTTGCTAATCAGCTGTTAGGCAGTAAGACTGATAGTAGAAAAGGTTACAACGTTGTCAAGTCATACATTCTAGATGGCGGTGTGTTACAATTTCTTAAAAGGACTGTATATTAAATTATTACCAAATTATCATCATGCCCGTTTAGTGGACAAAGAATAAAGGAGAAAAAGACAGACAGGCATATCATACTCAACATCTAGACATATGTTACACGTTCTGCAGACACAAAATAGTGGGAAGGTTCCCCGTACCAAACAAGAGGAAACAACCGATTGTCTACATGTTTAGCTTAGGGTCGATGACACCTCCATCTAGCTACCTGCTGCAACTCTGTATCGCGCTAAAGCAAAGTTTGCAGTCATAGTTACATTTGTTTGTTCAAATAGCTGCTATATAAATTTGATTTTATCATAGGACACGCCTTAAGAACAGTAGTGAATAAAAATTAATACTTTTAATTAGGCGTTCAAATTGGAAATCCGTTAACAAGTAGATTTTAATTTCACTGTGCAAATAGTCATTGACGGTATTAATTGAAATGAAACAGGAATCAACTGTAGTTAATGCACTTGCCATTAGCGATTTTTCGGACGGTCTTTTGTTAATGACAACATCGATACATTGCTCTCGAATGAGATGAAGGCTCCAGAAATAAACGACAGTCAGATTCTAATTCTTTTGTACGCTGATGGTTTGTTTATTAATCTGTCGAGTGTTTACAGAAAGGACTAGACAAATTAGAGATTTGTTGCGATAAATGGGTAAAGTTCACAGCTAAGGTTGTCGCGTTTTGGGTTTTACTTAAAACTTAATACCTTTACCCACCATTGTGATGCAAGAAGCTGTTGAAACTGCCCCACCCCTTCATTTCTGGCATCGCTTTGTGAAATTAACCATTACCCTCTGACATTTCTTCACGAATGATATTTTCCAGTTCATCAAATGTGTGTGGATTTGTCCTGTACACTTTTTCTTTTAATGTTCCCCAGAGATAAAAACGCAAGACACTAAATCAGGGGGTCAAGGGAGCCACATATACGTGTGACGACTCTATCATTGAGTATTTCATGAACTACATGCAAGGAGACATGAGCTGTACATATTGTTGCAAAGTCCTGTTGGAAAATCCGAAACCTACGTTCCCTCATAGTTAACTCACGGAAAAAGGGTTGTAGAGTATTCTACAATTACTAACTTCTAGCCCTTTACAGCCCCATATAGGCCTTAGGCGTTCTTTACCTCCATTATATGATATCATTGGTAGAGTGCAGTATTGCAGGGGGGCATGTGATCAGCACTCCGATCGCTATATCGGAGATTGCCACCTCTCCATCAGGCAGCTCCCCAATTGTCCTCACGAGGCTGGATGGACCTCGTTTTTTTTAAATAGTGTTTAAAGTCCTTTTTTACTGCTGAAGCACTACAGGCGATGGCACTAATGATACATGAAGAAGCTCTAACAGATCTAAAAATAAGAATCCTAAATATATATATATATAGGTGTAAAATATATGTCCGAAGTAGAGCAGAGGAAGATTCAAATTCAAATAAAGAACTTGGCTCAAGAGTTGGAGATGAATTTCTGGTTATCGTAGCAACTACACAAATGTGCTTTCAATGCTGCAGGTTACGGGCGTGTAGATTCCAAGATGAGGTATTTATCCTTGTCAAGAGAAATGCTATTACGTTATTCTCAAGCAAATCAACCAGAAAACACAGTCAAGACTAGTAAGGACGACTTGGATGTCGAATAGTAGTAGTAGTAGTAGTAGTAGTAGTAGTAGTAGTAGTAGTACTGGTGGTGGTAGTAGTAGTAGTAGTAGTAGTAGTAGTAGTAGTAATAGTAGTAGTAGTAGTAGTAGTAGTAATAGTAATAGTAGTAGTAGTAATAGTAGTAAGAGTAATAGTAGTAGTAGTAGTAGTAGTAGTAATAGTAGTAGTGGTAATAGTGGTAGTAGTAGTAGTAGTAGTAGTAGTAGTAGTAGTAATAGTAGTAGTAGTAGTTGTAGTAATAATAATAATAATAATAATAATAATAATAATAATAATAATAATAATAATAATAATAATGTTTAAGGCACCAGGTTGGTGACGATTGATATTACATTGACCTACCCGCTCTCGCCAATTGATGCATGCGATAAATTGCTGGCTACAAGCTTGTGCATGGTTACAAAAATAATACACGTTTTCAGGTTGAATCTAATTTCTGTTAATAATTTTGACCAAATGACACTAGAAGTTTAGAAGTCTATACTTTTTCACCAAGGAAAATCTTGACACTGAAAACTGTTCCATCAAATAATAATTAATAATGATGCTGAAACAAATCGCGTAACCCTTTCTTCGTTATTATTATTGTTATTGTTATTATTATTATTATTATTATTATTATTATTAATATTATTATTTAAGGTTGTATTACGCTGTTGTTATGTGGTAAAATACTCCCAAAACGCCACGGATGACCGAGGTAGTCAAGGCGCGAACTCGCGAGCGGGAAGTCTGGGGTTCGAATCTCGCCAGGACCGTCCTCCCTGACTAAGGATTTTTTCCCCAGGTTTTCTTCAGTCCTCATGAATGGCAAATACCGAGGAGGTACCCTAAACTTAGGCCTGGAACATTTCCTTCCTTAAAAAAAATCCTTTCCCAATTTATCATTTCATCTCATGTATCACCAGTGCCCACCGCCTGTGGTGTCTCAGTAGTAAAAACCAGCGTTAAACACCATTAAAAAAATACTGTCAAGAAATTTAATATAGAAAAATTAACAACTTGACGTGGTATTTGGGCGGTTAAATTTGTTCTTAGCTAGCTGCTTATTTTTTAGTAATTTTTACAGAAAACCACTCATATCTGTTTATATATTTTTTCTCCCATTCCCCATTTGATTGTCAAGTAATAGGAATCATATGGTAAAGCTGTAGTAAAACACTATACGCTTTTTAGAGTTTACGCTCATTATAAAACTAAACCTCACACTTTATATAAACAACGTTATAAATAATAAAACTTTGTTATACTTTCTCAGTTAAAAATAATGTAGGAATTTAGGGGGAAAAGAAATAATAATAATAATAATAATAATAATAATAATAATAATGCTTAAAATCCTTTATCGCCTTCAGAAACCACCAATATACAAACCTCAAAATAGATTAAAAATACAAGACCATTAATTAATGTGTTCTACATAATTACCTTTTATACATCAATTGCAAACACGGGAAATATGTATTTAAAATGCATTTTCATCATGGTTATAGTTTAAATTAATTCCACAGCCTTTACTGCATCTTCAGCTCTAAAGAGTCACTTAAATACGTTAAAGCTGGCTTATGACTGGTTGCTAAGCAAGAATCATGCGGCACAGTGCACGGAAACAACTTCAAACATTAAAACTATCGTAAAAAGCGGCCTTGCGCGCAAAATTAATAGCATATTAGTCAGAAAAATAGTTTCCAAGGCATGAAATAAAGCGTTTTAAATCCATTGATTAAACGTTAAGACAACCTGCGTTTCTGTTACGTCGCAAGGTTTGCTCACAAGGCTTGAAACCCGAGTTTTAGTGTTGTAATAACGAAACAGAAAATAGCTTGCTGTTTCGCTTTTGTATAATGAACAGTTAACAAATATCATCAGCTATTTAAATAGTTTGCATTTTGTTGCAGGTTTGGATAAAATGTTGGCACACCTTGGGGAATTTTTATTCATAAAATCCGTGTATTTATAACGCGTGGCTATCTCTCCGATAAACCTTTTTACTAATACATGATTACTATCTTTGGGAACTCATAATCCGTCACAAGATAACAAAAAACGGAACTCCTAAGGGAGATACCTAATTTGTTCACCAGCTGTTAAAAAGTATTAGAAAATGAGGGGTTGGTAATTTCAGCATTTCCGTTTTTAGTTGCGGCAAGTAGTGTGTATTAAAATTTATGTATTTAATGATTTGTTTCGGAATCGCTTCATGTTCTGTTTATTAACTCCAAGGGCACGGATGTCACACAATGGTTTGCCCAGGCACCTCTTAAAAGGTGCTATTAAAAAAAAAAAAAATCGCCATGTGGAGCTGCAAAAACTAAGCGAATTCCTCAGTAGGTACAATCTCTTTAAAAAAAGAATATAAAATACAAATTATGAACTTATTAATTAACGAAACAAGCTATTGTGTTACTGTGTGTTAATTAGCATGACAAACTCTAAAGCTAAATAAAAGAAAAACTGAACTATAATTCATTACTAAATTATTTGTCTGTTTTTTCTGTAGATATATTTAAACAATTTTTAAATATAACCATGTATCTGAACTGAGCCCTTGATATCATCTTTACATTCACTAAAAGAGAGAAATAACAGAAAGTTTCGAGCTACATTGTGTATTTAAGATGATGTTCATATGTTTCAATAAAACAAAAACATGTCAGTATTTAAAAACTATTACAGTGTAAAAGATGATTCACAATGAAAACTAAGCGCAACGTAAAGTAAACTCTGTATATTGTAATTTTTTTTTTTTTTTTGAGTAGTGTTTAACGCCCATTTTTACTACTGAGGCACCACAGGCGGTGTATATTGTAATGAAACAGTTACAATAAATCTCGTAAACATAAAAATAAACACACAATTAGACGTAAACCTAGAAGCTTGCAAGGTCCAAGGTTTTGCGTCTACATCTAAAGGAAAACGTCAGAAATCAGTCAATTTGTTCATAAAATGGCGTTGATGGACAAAGATTAATAGTCTTATATCAAACCTATCCTTTCTTGAATGATCCAATTTTGATCGAGCGATTAATACTGCACTTTGCATGTGCACAAACGCTATCGCTATCTACTCAGAAGTAGCCATTTTCAATCAGCTGATTGTGTTTTTATTTTTATTTATTTATTGGCTAATACTTGCGTTTGCGTCTCTCATTGCGAAAGCCTACACACTACAAAGTTTATGCGTTACGTCTTATTTTATTATGTTTACGTTAAATTTTCATTGTGAATGGGGCCTAAATATACGGAATCAGCAAAAAACAGCCGAAAGTTACATCGATTTTCAGTGGCTTTGATATTTAATTTAAACGTTCTAGTATTAAAAACATGTAACGTAAACGTTTTTTGAAGGTTATTATTAGATTAATATTTCACATTTGCTATCTTCACGAAGAGCTTTTGTTAAATGTAAAAAATATGCAATGTTATAAATATAGTTTATATGCTGAATTAATTTGTCCATTTATTGCGAAAGAATTGGGAGAAAATTGAAAACTAGAGCGCTTTTTTAAATTTCGATTTTCAGGTATATTTCTACTCCTAATAGTCCGATTTCTCTCATTTTCAGAAAATATTTTTCTTATTTTATTTAAATAATATGTACCAAGTTTAGTTGCAAAAAACACAACTACTACTGCTGGAGCGATATTAAATTTTTAAGTGTCCCACTGCTAATAATCTGATTTCGCTAATTTTTCGTAAAACATTTGAGTAGTTTCTTTGAGAAAAAACAAAAATTGCGGCTGCTACAGCATTAACAGACAAAAATGATTTGTTTTACTTAAGGACGCTGTGTAACATATCAGATCATCAGATTCTGAAATGAATTCTCAAGACATGGCGTTGATTTCGATACAGTTTAAGAACAGGCTTTTCAGCAACATAGGCAGAAATTAATGAATTAATTAGGGAATTTAGTCTTCTGCTGAAATACTGAGATCCAGACTAAAAGAAAACAAAGAGATGACTCCAGAAACGTCATTTTTTGTTACAGACACCGTAAAGAGGGATTCCCTCAAGAAATTGGCATTATATACTTTGGTTTATTGATTGTCTTGGAAGTTGTAGAATACATTCCACGTGATTGGACACTTTTTATACACTTCTCAAAAATTAGTCCGAAAGATGCACTGTTATACAATGGAAACAAATATGCATCAGTTAACCTCAAGCAAACATATGAGAAATTAAATTCTTCTAGAAAAAGTCAAATATGCAGAGCATAAGTGACAGGTTTGTGAAGATTTAAAAGTTATCGACACACTGCTAGGTCAGCAATCAGGCTATACTAAGAAGTCATGTTTTATATGTGAATGGAGTAGTAGACCCCGATCTGATCACTGAACAAGGAAGCAGAATCTGGTGCCAGGAACGAAAAATGTTCTAACACCTCCTTTAGATATAAAATAAAGTTTAATGAAGCCATATGTGAAGGTTTTATACACAAATGATACAAATACACCTGCAAGAGGTTTCCTGCAATATCTGAAGCTAAAATTAAAGAGGTAATATTTGTTGGATCATAGATTTGGAAGTTGATTTATGATACCTTATTTGAAAAAAACTATGACAGATACTGATTGATTATAAAAGTGTCATCAAGAATTTTGTAGAAAATTATGAGATACAAATTACAAAAACAATGAGGAATGCTTGAGAAATTATGAAAGCTGGGGGTGCAATATGAGTATATTGTAACTGTATTTTCTACGCTGTCATTTGGACTTATTCCCTGAGAGACTTGGTTGTGTTAGCGAGGAGAAGAGTGAAAAATTTCACCAGGACACAAGCTTGAAAGACATTACTATGGAAAATGATAGGAGACTATTACTGGTCACTAAAAAGAGATGAACCAACGATTTTTTCCCCATAAAAAGAACTCTAAAAAGTCCATTTCAAGATAGCAATAAAATGCTGGTCTAATGTTAAAATATATAGATGACCAATTAAGATTAGAGGTTAATAATTTATGCTGAAGAGTGTTGTGGATTTATTAACTTACATTCACGAGGGTAGGTCCGTAAGTTTCCGGACAAACCATTTTCTTTTTCAATATATTTCACTTTTCAATATAGTTGCCCTTTATTGCAATACACTTCTCACATCTTTGAATTAACATTTCAATCTCCCTCCCCCCGAAACAGTCAGAAGTAGTGTCTGCAAAATGGGCATAAACAGCATCTATCACCTCTTCGTCACACTTAAATTTCTTTCCTCGAAGATCATTCTTGAGTTCTGAGAAGAGAACATACTCACTGGGTGCTAGATCTGGGCTATAGGGTGTATGGTCTATCTCCTTGAAGACACATTTCTTCACAGCTTCCTTTGCAACAAGAGCTGTGTGCACAGGCGCGTTGTCGTGAAGAAGGCGCACACCACCACTCAGCTTTCCTCGACTTTTCTCTTTGATGAAAGCACGTAGTCTGTGCAGTAGGCCTGCATAGTACTCCCCATTTACTGTGGTGTTCCTCTCCTTGAAGTCAATGAAGAGTATTCCTTCACAGTCCCAAAAGATTGTGGCCATAATCTTCTTGGTTGACTGAGTGACCCTGGCCTTTAGAGGCGGTGCTTCGCCAGCTTTACTCCACTCCATTGATTCTCTTTTGGACAAGAGATCATAGTATAGGATCATAGTTTCATCTGCTGTGACAATGTTTTGCACAACTTCTCTCTCGCTGCCACGGCAGAGCTCGAAAAATATCTGACAAGAGATGACTCGTTGCTGCTTTTGGACTGAGGAAAGAAGTCTAGGCACCCATCTTGCATTAACCTTATTAATGTTTAAATGTTCATGAATAATTCGTAGTGGTGTTGTTTTAGAAAGGCCCAACCTTGTGCTATTTCAGTAACTTTAAGGTCTTCCATAACTCTTACACAAGAGCGAGCGATGTTTTCAGGAGTGAGCACCTCCAAGGGCCGACCTGCACGTTGTTCGTCTTCAATGATTTCTTGACCCATTCGAAAAAGTTTGTACCATTCTTTTACGATAGAATATGAGAGAATACTTCCTCATATACACCGTCTAATCGCTGTTTAATTTTATTTGGAGTAAGTCCTTTTGGAGTAACTTCCTGTTGTGAAGTACTTATCGATACTGCATCTTAATTATATCATAATCTTCTACACGTTTTACGAAAATTAGCCTTTTTTTATGAAACTATATCGAAACAATTGAAATCAGCGAAGCGAAAGTTACATCTGCAATTATTTGCGTAACAGTATGACATCAGATAAGGCTTATCGGCGAGGCCGGAAACCAATGGACCTACCCTTGTAATAACAGAACATAAATTTGATTCGGATTAAGTGTGAGAAAGTGTATGTTATTATTTCTTATACTGTGAAAAAATGGTGCTTAATCGAATGATTCAACTAGACATATTTAAATAGAAACTCGAGGGGAAAAGTGAAACTTTCTGTACCCGTGTAATTTTAAAAATACACAAACAGCATAAATGCCTTGTGAACAACTTTAAAGGTGCATGTTCGGCCCTTCTCCCGTTTAGAACTTGAAAATGAGGAGGAGATATCTCTCATCAGCAGATTCCTTTGTCCACCCCTTCTAAACCGCGCTGTCATTTCTCTGTATTAGGTCATGTCGATTGTGACAGCTGTACTTTGTACGCGATTACATCTGGGAGGCTGTGGCTGCCGTTGTCATGGAGTTTTCGACGTGTGAGGTAGTGCTAGGTATGTGGGTGGCCACCGTAATGTATTCTGATGCCGAGTTGTCTCTTTCCTCGTTAACAGACACACACACTTCATATTTTAATCCGCGTGATTATGATTAACATTTGGTTCTACAGCCAAAAAGGAGCAAAGTGTGTTGCCCACTTGTCGAAAAGGAAAGCTTGTCCCTTGTCTCACTACTGGAGATGGGAACACATCCCCAGTTGCCACCTTCCCTCACTTAAGTGCTCTTTTCTAAAAGCTGTTTTTTTTTATGCTTCATTAAACCCTCTTGCCAGACATATCCGACCTGGGGCGCCTACAACGTGCACGGTGGTGTGAAGAGATACTATACGCTCAACTTGGGAACCTAATGCCTTTCGCATTTGGATATTTCTTATCGCATGTACTAAAGAGATTAAGGATTTGATTCTCTGCCAGGTTACCAACTTCTTATTTGCAGTAACACCTCATTAGCATGAAGTACAACAATAGCTCAGTTAAATTTACAGTCACAACAGTAGTCGGTTAAACTACCAGGGGTGGTGTAATACCTTATCTGTTAAGTAAATAATTGCAGCTGTAACTGTGTTCAGCTGTTCAGATATAGTAGCATAAAGAAGGCTATGTGTAGAAGATTGTGACATGTTCAAAAGGGAGTATCGAGCTGTTATTAAGTTCGGTACAAAAGAAGCCCTTACTCCAAATGAAACTAAACAGCGATTGGACGGTATATATGGGGAAGCATCCCCCTCATATTCTACCGTAAAAGAATGGGCCAAACGTTTCCGAATAGGTGAAGAAAGCATTGAAGACGAAGAGCGTTCAGGTCGGTCCTTGGAGGTGCTCACTCCTGAAAACATCGCTCTTGTGGAAGGAGAAATTATGGAAGACCGGCGGCTCAAAGTTACAGAAATAGCAGCAAGGTTGGGCCTTTCTAAAACAACAGTCCTTCGAATTATTCATGAACATTTAAACATTAATAAGGTTAGTGCAAGATGGGTGCCTAGACTTCTTTCCTCAGTCCAAAAGCAGCAACGAGTCATCTGTTTTCAGACATTTTTGGAGCTCTGCCGTGCCAGCGAGAGAGAAGTTCTGCAAACCATTGCTACAGGAGGTGATCCTCTACTATGATCCCTTAATTAATGGAGTGGAGTAAACCTGGCAAAGCACCGCCGCTAAAAGCCAAGGTCGCTCAGTCAACCAAGAAGATCATGGCCAAAATCTTTTGGGACTGTGAAGGAATACTCTTCATTGACTTCAAGCAGAGGAACACCACAGTAAATGGGGGGAACCTTGCTTGCCTACTGCACAGACTACGTGCTTCCATCAAAGAGAAAAGACTAGGAAAGCTGAGTGGTGGTGTGCGCCCTCTTCACGACAACGCGCCTGTGCACATAGCTCTTGTTACAAAGGAAGCTGTGGAGAAATGTGGCTTCAAGGAGATCGACACCATCCACCCTACAGCCCATATCTACCTCCCAGTGACTATTTCCTCTTCTCAAAACTCAAGAAGGACTTTCGAGGAAGGAAATTTAATTGTGGCAAAGAAGCAGACAAGACCTGCCTATTTGGGAGGGGGGGGGTTTGAAATGTTAGGTCAAAAATGTAAGAAGTGTATTGCAATAAAGGGTAACTATAAAGATTTTGTCTGGAAAATGGTTAAGTCGTAAACTTATGGGCATACCCTCGTATGAATACTATAATCTGTATTTACAATACAGTAAACTTTATTTTGAAACAAATTACAATCAACATCTATAAACATGTTTAGTTAATCTTTCTTTTTGGCAACCCCCTATTTTTTGTGTAAGGGGAGTAATATTATAAAACTAATTTGTGATATTTGTTACAAAGGTTTATTAAAAAAAAATCTTCTTTCATGGCGGGAGACGAACCTGACTCCTAACTATGACACCACCGCACACTCTGACACAGAACTAACGGAACGTATGCCATATAACACAACTGCTGTAGTGGCTGCACAGTCTGGCTGGTTACCTTGTGAACCGCGCGCTGCAACGAGTAGGACTTAGAAGAGTTTTGTGTTCAAGAGATGTGTCATAGTGTGTACCCACTGATTTAGTGAAAAATAAAGTGAAGACAGAGGGAAAGAAATAATTAAGACTAACATTCTAACACTAAATGGTTACGACATACAGGTAAAAAGAACATAATGTGTGTTCGTGTTTATTCACAGATTGCTGCATTGAACAGAGTTTGCTTTAGTATTCAGTTATCTTAATAATGAGAACTGAAGTTGTGCATGGAGGGTTAACTGTTTTATGAAAAGCAGTTTATTTGATTTGACAGCTTGAATAACCCTACACAGTGCGCGTTGATACTGCGTGACGTTTCAAGCAGCTTATTGGAGAGTGGGAATATCTACCGTGCATATACTGATGACATATAATTTTTTTTCCTTGCCCAGAGATCTGATGGTGGATATTTTTAGAACCTGGAGTTAAGAACGGCTACTGCAATAATACATTATGTAAAAAATGATAAGCGTTTCTTAAGTGTCTATGCGAATGGAGCATTTCAATTCAATGCTGTATTTTGAAGTACGATAACTATGTAGTGAGGAGAGTATAAGTGCTTCAAGACTAGGGGCTGTTTCTTCATTTTGGTTAGGCTCGATAGGGCGGGGAATTTTCTGCTCTCCAGATTCGCACAGTGTCTGTTTACAAAAATGTTGCTTCATCACTGAAAACAAGTCTCTCACCAAACACCATCCTCTTCCATAAGTTGTTGCAACCGTGCAGAAAACTCAAATCTTTCCAAACGGTCGGTTGTGGAATGTCCAGATCTCCGCTTACTCTGGTCGTCGACTTCTGTGGACTACGTGTAAAACTCTCCCGCACGCGCTCAACAGTTTCTTCAGTCACCCGCTGATTCCCCCATACAGAGGCATCCTGAAGTTGTAAACAGCGCATACCATCGCCAAATGAAGTTAGTAGTTGGTGTATCTTTTTAAAACTTCGTTCTGAGGTGTCGTTGCACTGCTATGACAGATTGATGATGTGAATGAAGCCAAGCACAGCATTTGCCTTCTCAGTGCCTGTCGCCATTTTTACTAACTGCCAACTACTTCGCTCTTGAGACAGAATTTCGTGACGCGGCCTGTAAATTTTTGTGATAATATGCACAATAATAAAGCTATAGTAAATTTTTGGAACTGTCTCAATGCTTTGTAATAATTCTGTATCATGGATATAATCAAACAGAAGTAATTTTAATAATGTTACTAAAACATTAAAACATGACTTATGGAATGAAATATATGTGCACTTGTAGAGATAGAAAATGTAATAATTTTTTAATAATGCTCAAAATACACTTTAAATCATGCTTTCCAGTCAGGATATAACTAGATTACTATAGGAATTAAAACCTCTTGTAAGCAGAAAAGAAACAAAAACAATGAAGTTTAAAAGTAACCATTGCTTAGGAAAAGTTACAAAAGTAGCAAAAATCTTCACTATCAAAAATCATTAAGAAGTCGGATGATAAAATAAGAACCACCTGAAATATTATACAATGGGTTTAGCGTAACTCACACCACCAACATCCAATCACATTAATAATAGAGGATAACGATAAGTAACTGAGATAAAATTGCAAAGATATTTAAAAAAAAGTTTAATATAACAAAAACTTTAAATTTAAATTATGGTAATAAAGAAGATGCATTATATATATATATATATATATATATATATATAATAAAGAAGATGCATTATATATATATATATATATATATACATTAAATGTATAATTTTCAATAACATTCCAAACTTTCCAAAATTTATCATCAACATGACAATATCTATATAAAGAACTAAAATTACCAACTCTTATAAAACAAAAAAATTCATGACGATATGATGAAATTACAAGTAAATTTAAAAAGGGGGTAAAGCCGAAGTTTCCAACTAGAAACCCTATCACTTTTATTTAAGAAATGATGAAACACTATCCTGTCAAAAGAACAAATTGACTTCAGGAAAGGCATGTCTACAGAAAATGCTCCTTATGAACTTAAAACATGAATTTCTGTCATAACTAATAATAAAAAAAATGTTACTTGGCTAAACACTTGATTTGTTAACCAACAAATTCTAATAGCATGGAATAAAAAATGAAGATCTTTAACTGGTTCATCTATTACCTCGAGAAGAGAAAACAAGGTGAAATTAAGTTGTTCAAATGTATTGCAAATTTGGGAATATTGAACTTAAAGTTCTACAGGGATCAATCCTTGGTCCACTGCTCGTTTTAGTTTATTAAATGATCTATAATTGTCGTTAAATAACGTTAGTACTACTGTTGATAATACCAGTATAACAGTTTCTACGAATACTTTTGATTATCTGTGGAAAAAAACTATTTTATGTTATTAATATAATTGGTAGATGGCCCAAAGCTAAAAAATTATCATTAAATTTAGATAAAACTAGTATCATGAAATTCATAACATATAACTCACCTTATCTCACATTAAACGCAAGGATAATAATCACATACTATACAAAAATGTTAATGCTAACTTTTTATATCTTCAATAAGAAAAATAGTTAAATTGAAAAACACGTAGAGTATTTTTAAATAGTGTTTCACGCCCGTTTTAATTACTGAGGCACCACAGGTGGTGGACACTGGTGATATATGAATTAAAAGAAATTAAATACTAGGAAAGAATTATTATTAAGGAAGGAAACGTTCCAGGCGTTTGTCATTTACGAGGACTGAGGGAAACCTGAAAAAAAAAACCTCAGTCAAGGAGAATGGTCCTGACAGGAATCGAACTCCAGACCTCCCGGTCACGAATCCGCGCCTTAATGATTTCAGCCACCCGTGGCGGTATATATACTAAAATAACACAACCTATGCGCTTCATTTATTATATTAATTTTGAAGCTATCCTCAAAGCTGTATATTTCTTGTCGATTATAAAATATGGTTTAAGTTTCTGTGAAATTTTATTGTTTTTACATTATAAAAGAGGGCAATACGAAAAATATAGATAGAAAACCATGTAGTGATTTATTTTGAAAACAAAAATTCTAACATTTCCTTTTCAGTAGATATTCTCTCTCAAGAAATTTTACATTAAGAATTAAAAGTCATTTCATTACAAATATGCAAATACATGGCATGAAAATAGACAATACATAATCCGCGTTGATCCATTGTAAATTTATTAAAAAGGGAGATTATTATGAATACATACAATCTACCTTTTAAAATGTAGTAGTAAGGTTTTTGAGTAATTTTGATTTTTTCAAGTCTTTCGCAATACTATCTTTTTTAGTTTACATGTTTTATTACTCTTTATGTTCTTTTGTTTTCTACTGTTTTTATAATACAAAGAAATATTGTAGTGGTAGAAGTTCTAAAAATAATCACTAGAGGGGGGAGTGGTAGGATTTTTAAAATTTTAGTCACTAGATGGAAATATGTTGTCCAAAAGAGAGGCTTTATGTAGAAACACGCTTGATGCAATTCTTATCATCGTTACTCCTTGGGTTCGCAAGAGCAAGTGGTATAGAATATCGCTTAAAATTTACTTTTAACACTCACACCTTGACACCTTTGGGCGCCGTAAGCGACGAGCAGGGTTAAGCGCTTTCACGAAGACACCCTTGCTAAGTAGCATCATTATCAAAGGCACTTGGGGTGATAGGCGACTACTGTTGGTGTCTTCTTAGGGTGTTAATGAAACACCATACAAAATATTTTTTTATTTGTTTTATTTACGGACACTCTTTAACATCTCAGGTTATCAGCGTCCCATTCAACTCAGGGCGTGAAACGGCCGACAAATTTTGCTCAGAGGCCTCTTCTTTCAGGCTTGAGGTTCTTTATCGTGTCGTAAATGTATGACACGGGACACGGATTTTTACGCCCAGAAAAAATTCATCGGTCCTGGCCTGGTTTGAACCCGCGATCTTGGGTTTAGAAGGCAAGTATGGTTACCACTACATCACCAGGAAGGACATATACAAAAGGAGAGCATAATTGACACACTTTTCAAAACAAAATGAAGAGTAAATTTGCAACTATAGTGTGAATTAAACGTTACATCTTTCTGCATCATGTCCACATAAATATTTAACCAGAAAAACACTACAGAGATCTGAGTTTGCATTTCTTGTGCAGATTTTTTTCCACTTAATAAAGATTTATTACTTCGTATATTAACAGAGCCTATGAAGACACCATTACAATATGTATGCAGTATTTCAATGACACTTAACAAATTTCATATTTTTTGCTTCTAGTATATTTTCTGAGTTAATGCCTAACCTTAACAATCCACTACACAACACAAAATAAACTATTTTTGTTTTCCATTGTTTAATATTTTCTTTGTAATGCAAACTGATAGTAAAACATCTAAAATATTTTTTGAAGAAATAAATATTCAGGTCTCTAAGGGCTAAAGGTGGTAAATTATTATCTTTTTCATTAATTGAAAGTTTTGAAAATAAGCGTACTCACAATTAATAATTTAAATAAATATTTTAAAAACCCCTTTTTATTTATTTATTATTTTTAAATTAACTAAAAAGTATTAAATAATTCATCCTAGCCAAATGCAGATTTATAACCCCATGCAAATTCAGAATCTTATAAATCATTTTAGAAAAATTCTTCCAAGTGAAAATTGTGGGGCGCATGCAATAGTTTGTCTGAACCTTTTGTGTGATTAATTTAAACTATAAATTCCCTTAACAGTTATTAATTTTATCTATTGCATGCGCCCCACGTTTTTTGTTTGGAAGAATTTTTCTAAAAAAGTTTATGGGATTATGAATTTGCATGGAGTTATAAATCTTCATTTGACTAGGATTAATTATTTTATACCTTTTAGTTAATTTATTATTAAGAAATAAATAAAAACGTGTTTTTTAAAACAGTTATTTAAATTATTTTCTACTTTTTAGTCTTGTGTACACGTAATTTTTCAAGTATTAGACATCTCGATTAAATAATGACAAAAATTGAGCAACTTTTATATTTAGTTCATTTTGTTTTCTCTTGATCACATCTAAACTCCATTGATATATCGAAACAGTTGATTAATTATTGTTTTTTTTAATTAAAAACAAAATACAGAAACACAAAGTTAATTTTGAAAATTTTTATTTCATTATTATATACATTTGTACCTGATCCTCAATATAGAAGTCAAAATCTTTGACAATATATGTAACTCGTTATATTACATTAAATATAATACTCATTCACTACTTATTTAGATAGTTGAAATTATTAATACATTATTAATACACACTAGCGCAATTGAATTTATGTAATAGAAATCAGATTTATTAAATGTTATTTGTAAGGATTTTATTGTGAGGGTTTCAATTTTATGTTTTTATTTGAAAAGTTGCCATGACGACTGTATGTATGTCGTTGCGTGTCATTAGCGAGTCGAGAAGAACGTTTTTCCATCGTCTCAAGTTGATCGCGCTTGAGCCAGGCGTTTCTTGGAATGCGCATTCGACATCGCGCTGTTTATTTCAATAGTTGCCATTGTTATCAAAATATAACAAAAAGAATTCTAATCATTTTAGATTCAAATAAAACGTTGAAATTAAATATAAATCAAGTTACACTATAATGTATTTATTGTAATGATAAATGTAATACAGTCATCATAGCAACTGTTTTTATTTTTAAATAAAGATTATTATAAATTTTATATTTTCATGCGTTATTAACTAAACTACAGAAATGTGTTCTTACTATTCAATCTTACATTTTTTAAAACCTTCGTGTTTGATATTGCGCTGCTTTACTTTCAAAACTGCGGAACCATATTTTTGAACTATGGAACCATTGAACCACGTTAATTACTGTATTATATTGTATTTTCATCCGTTTCTGACCTATGTACAAATTTTCAAGTCTCTATTTCATTTAGAAGTGCATGAAAAATTAATTACAAAATTCCACCCAAACAGACAAGAAAGCGAGTTAACAAAAATGTTTGAAAATACCTCCTTACCTTGCCTTTTTCACGGTTAGAATGTAATTTCTCCATTTGATGCATTTAGTGAGATCAACATACCTGTCAATGAGAAAAATCACTTGTTAGAATTGTCATGCAAATTTACTATAAAAACAAAATGTCAGAAGGAACATCACCTAAATTGGAACAAGTTTGTAGAATTTATAAGCGGCTGCATCAAGGCAGGAATCTTGCATTTCTGAGAGAACGTTAAGAGTATAAGAACCTATCAGTGGCTTTTCTTTGCGTTTGGTGATATTTCTCACTTCTGGTTGTAACGTATAGCAATAGACAAGCATTTGCCATATTGTAAGATACATAACTTTCCAAAAATAAAAGGGAATTTTAATTGCCCGTTTTCTGCATTTCCTATACAGTGCAGTGGTGTAGTGGTTACCATACTTGCCTCCTGAACCCAAAACGCGAGTTCGAACCCGGCCAGAACCGATGGATTTTTTCGAGCGTAAAAAGCCTGCGTATGGCTTCCTTCGGAAGGGAAGTAAAGCCGTGGATCACGTGTCGTACATTTACGGCACGAAAAAGAACCTCAAGCCTGAAAGAGAGGCCTCTGAGCAAAATTTGTCGGTCGTTTCACGCTCTGAATTGAATGGGACGCTGATGACCTGAGATGTTAAAGAACATCCGTAAATAAAACAAATAAAAAAGTGACTATTTCCTTTTCCAAAAATTGAAGAGGCATATTACATCATTCAGAAGCAGTGACAAAGACCGCGGGGGGAAGAATCTGTCAAAAAATTGTTTCCAGCATGTTTTTGAAGACTGGCAGATGCATGCATCCGAGGACTACTTTGAGAAATATCATCAAAGTTATGAGGATGAGGATAGTTATGTTGTCAAATATTTATTGAACATCCCCAATATGTATTTTCAAAACCACAAACCATTTACCATTTTAAGGAAATGTACGGGGAACTGTTGCTTCATATATGCAGAAACTGTTATCTCTTAATGATTTATATATTGAAAAATATTCATTGACTTTTAAGAAATATGAGATAAACAATTTTTAAAGTCTTGAGATAAGATGCCCCATAGAGTACTAAAAAAAAGTTTAAGACGAGCAATGTTTTGATAGCCAAATTCTACTGGGACTCATTAAGGGATAACATTAATTGAGGTTTTCTCTTGTGCTGAAAAAAATTGTTTTGAAAATATAAGTTAGAACCAAAGTCCAGAAGGTAGACAAAATGTCTTTTCTATCTGGTTTCTGTTGCCTATTTTTAGGTTTTAAAACTTTTTTGTGCCCGTTTTGGATCGTTGTGAATATTTTTCACGATTATTTACACATTTTAAAAACAGATAAAGAATTTTAAAGTATCGATGGGAAAAGGTTTTAAAAACCAAATGCATGTTCACCATACAAAAATATAGATTGAGAATCTTTTATACAATTATTTCTTTTCAAGCAGTCAAAAATTTCTCCTCAATCCACTCTCTTAAGAAGCTCTTTAAATAGCAGAATGTTCATTAGTGAAAGGAACGCACGGTTACCTTGGACATACAAATACCAGGAAATACAGAGGATGAGGGAAGTACTGTAGTTTTGAATAGTTCTAGTGAATTAACTTGTATTGAGACAATTCTGAGAAATTTATGGTGGGGGTAACTTCTCAGCTGCATAAATGTAACAAACAATTGCAAGCCAGAAAGATGAGAGTCGTACAGCTGTACAATAAAACGTCCCTACAATGTGTTCAGTATGGAAGTAAGAGAGATACTAACCTGATTCCGCTATAAACGTATAAACAGAAAATGAAACAACTGCGCATCTTTTGCTCAGTCGCCAGGACTATTCAAAACTATTTTAATGTGTCTTGATCAATATTTCTATGATATCCTGAAAGGTGAATGTTCTGTTGTAGCTAATATGAGTTCTTCCGAAATATCTTGTTTTAAATATGCTCCAATCACTTCAGTGGAAGTAGAACGATCTTTTTTCATGAAGAAAAATGTTCTGTCTGACAAACGGCTGAATATGACAGTTGAAATCTTGAAAAAAAACATCTTGTTGTTGCTTGTAAGCAAGAAAAGTAAGCTTAAGAACTTTAATTATGTGATGAAGAAATTATCAAGTACCATAAATACCTATTTTCATTATAATTAGAGATATTACTCTCTGTTATCACTTTTAATAAATGCCTATTTTCAGTATTTTAAGCGCCCTTTTTATCTGCTTATTTTAACCAAAATAAATGCGTGAATTTCAGGACTCTTGTGAGAACACTTCAGAAGTTGAAAAAGTAGTTCTCTCTCATTAACACGGAACTGTAATTATGCGCTCCGGCGAAAGAATTGCTAAATTTTTGGAGAACTATTCTACCTCACCCACCTTACAGCCCGGATGTTGCACTTTCAATTCCAGTTTTTCGGTTGCTTAATAGATGTATTCAATCAGGCTGTGATATTACGTAACGAAAGCCATAAATATGCAAAGTGATTATATAGAAAAATAGCGCTGTATTGCAAAAGAATTAGGGAATAATTTGAAACTGAATTAAAACAAATTTGGTAGAGAAAAAGTGTGGTGAATTACTTGCTGAATGCCATTCACACAAACAACATGGATACGTACAGTACTAGTTACGTATGTCGCATCGCTGATTGGCAGAGCCATCTATTACCAAGTTGTTACTACGCCACTGGAAGCAAATCTCGAAGTTGTCTTTTGGGTGGTCGGGTCAGGTGGGGCGTTGGGAAGTGGAATTGTGCCTCGCCTGACATCTAGCAGTATTTTAACTACCCATACATGATGGATGAGTTAGGGAGACATGGTTATAGCAGCTGACAGAAGGCCCTTGTGTAACCCAGTAGAGCAGCGTGGCAGAAATGGTTTCAAGTCTATCAATATCTGCGTTTTGTATATCTATGGCGGTTTTGTGCCACCAGTCCGTTGCGACACATTTCTGAAAATTCACCAGCTTCTCAATTGTACAGCTGTCCATTTCGGGGACTTTCATAGTTCATCCGTTATTCAGTAGAAGCTCCTTTATTTGCATTCGATTGCTGTAGGTTTTTACGTTTCTGAATTCAAATTAGTGATAAAAGTATTCTCAGCAAAAGGGTTCATATTATGGGGCCACCAATAGTTAAGTAAATTAGATACGATTTTTTAACTGTTTGAAACTGAAACACTAATTTCAAAACCGTATTATTTCTTTTCCCGACACCAAATGAGTAATAAATACCCCCGTCGAGTGATAATCGGCGTGATAGTGTCGTCCAATACATCGTATTGTCAATACAAAATACTGTTACTACAGCTCTGTTTTCTGATGAAACTGCAGGTCCCTCATTGGATGTGTGGCAGGCTTAACGAGCATTTGCCTACCCTGTTTCTAATTGGTTCCGTTCACCCCTCCAATTTCTCGCCTCTCCGTGTGCCGGCTTATCAGTTGACGCGAAGTCTTTGTGCTGTACAGGAGTTAAGCGTTGTGAGACCCTGTGTTTAAATGTTATAGTGTGTTAATTCTGCTATAATAACAAAAAGTTTGTACACTTTAGCACATAGAATTTTAATTTATGATTCTTATGCGACAATAAACTATTATAGAGGTGAGACGGCGATTTATAGACACATTCACTGCTGTTCGTGCCCCTCGCAGAAAAAGAAAACAAAAGTAAAACGTCGTGTTCTTAGAGAGTAAAAACTCGATAATGTAAGTAAAGTTAATTTCAGCAATTGGATGGAGGATAATGTTAATGTTTGCTCTATTCACCTGAGCATGGTTTTATTTACATGACCTTGTAGCGTCACAAAACAATAGATATTGGAGTGCAGAAAGCCTCAATCTTGTACACGTAATGGCAATGTATGAACAAAAAAAAAAAAAAAAATGGTGTTTGGTGCGCTGTAGAAATTTATGCGCTTGTATTTAAGGGACTATTAATATCCGACTCCACCGGCGAACAGCATGCGTCCCGGTGCCAAGCAAATCCTCGTTAAGCCGGCCACGCGTCCAAATGAGGGCCTTGTAGTAAAATAATTTTTATGAATAACTTTGATACTGTTGTGGAAAAAATAAATGATGTACTAATTACAATGTACTACGGTTCAAAACTAACAAATTGTCATTAAATCTAGATAAAATAAACAACATAAAACTCATAAGATTTAACTCATCTGATACCACAATACAAGTATTATGGATCACACTATACCCGCAACAATAATCTCAAATTTCCAGGCCTTCAAGTTGATGGGCACTTAAATTGGAAGATAATATAATAAAAAATAATATAATAACGCGAATAAAAATAAATAGAAGCTGCATTAGAGTTGTTACCACACAACTGGATTCATTTAATTGTTTTCCCAGCTCCTTTGCCAGTTATCAACCTTTTCAGATCTGAGCTCTCTAACTTTCATAAGATATTTACCTAATTTCTCCTCCCCATCCTTGCCTGTCAGCAAAGCCCAGAACAACAAGCTCTCTCTGTTCGAACCTGTAATGGAGTGAGGTAGATGCTTTTCCCTCTATTCTTCCGTACCTTTACATTCAGCCAGAACATGTGTCCATAATTCCCCCTCCTCACGGATGAGACAAATTCTGCGCTCATATTCGTCAGTGATCTTAAACATCCCCCATGCCCTTAGTATGATTCACGAGAGCCCCTGTCAAGTGAGTGTAGTCCCTGTTTTGATGTATTTCTTCATCCCCTATTCAGATTTTAGCCCCGAATGTACTTCCAGCTAAATAATCTCTCTGCATTGCTCAATTGTTTGCTACCTATTCATATCCCTCAAGTTGTTCTTAACCTTCCTCCATACGCTCTTTCTGTTCTCCTGACCCACCATTCCTATCCCTAGGCGTTCATGGCAGCACAATTAAAATTTAGCTTCCATTAATAATAATAATAATAATAATAATAATAATAATAATAATAATTTTTCCAATTCTAATTTTATATTCTACAGTTTCGCTGCAGACCCCAAATTCTCTTTAACTCCAAAATTCACTGAGTCGCTTTCCAGCCCTTTCAGAATACATGTCCCCTCTGCATCTAGGCTCGCAGTGTATTCCATTCCCCAAATGTCTGCCCCGTATATCATTTAGATCTTGCCCAGTTAGTTCTAGTAAGTCAAAAGGCATACCTGAGATTCTGCTATTTAAAGTACAAATAGAGTGGTTTTTATATCAAAATTAAAAACAGCCACCTAGCTCTACACTTTGCTGATTGTAGCATGTTGCCTTCTTAATCTCATATTGGGACACTTTTGAATTCTTCAACTGTGATATGTTATTTTATTGGCAAAAACTCTTGTTTCCATCGTTCTGGCTGTCTTCCCAATTATTATGTTGTGTCTGTCCTAGTTCATTCAAGTTTCGGGAGTAAGTCCTTACTGATTCTGTTATGTATATTTTCCATTATTTAATTCTTTGTTTTGTACTTTTCATAATATGTAAAGTTTCACATACGTTTCTTATTCCTTCACTGGTTTTCATGTCATACAATACATGCCCAGTTATTGGCCTTAGTATTTTCATTTTATTTAGCGAATTCCGAAGAATGGGGTTGTACTCATGAATTTTTTTTTCTCAATCGATCGATCTTACTTACTAGGCACCAAAAATAATGTGTGTGTGTATAATGCCTTACCGGTCGAAATTTTTGTTTTTTCTCAACGAAATTGGGCGTATAATGGTCAATTAATAAACGATTCATCTAGTTCGGTAACCAGCAAATTTGGAACACTGGAGTTGGGGGTTCACCTAAAATGAAAATATAAAAATCGCTCTAGTGGCATCATTATATGATTTATGGCTACGAAACTCTGTATTTATAATTTAAATAAAATATGAAATATAATATCTGAAAATCAGAGAAAACTTCTCATTGGGAGTGGGGTTATATTTGAAAACTGAACTTTAAAAAGGGGGGCTTAAAGCGAAAATTTGTAAAATTAGCTCCAGCGGTCGCAATTTTTTATTTTTCTCTACGAAACTCGTAAACCAGGTCCTCCCGGATGTTCTCTAATGGGGAAAAAAAAAAAAAAAAAAAAAAACATGCACACCGCTGTAAGACAGGATCGTCGAATAACATTAAGAACAGTTCTGAAAATTTCATGGTGCTGCCCACGTGATAACTGAAAAATTGACATTGTTTCCTTTAAAGGCATCACTGCTGCTGAAATTGACTACATCCTTTTGATCCTATTGTTTTTTAATAATGTTTAACGCCCGTTTTTACTACTGAGGCATCAAAGGCGGTGGACACTGAAGATACATGAGAAGAAATGATATATTAGGAAAGGACTTATTTTTAAGGAAGGAAATGTTCCAGGCCTAAGTTTAGGGTGCCTCCCCGACATTTGCCATGTATGAGGACTGAGGAAAACCTGGGAAAACCTCAGTCAGGGAGGACGGTCCTGGTGAGATTCGAACCCCAGACCTTCCGCTCACTAGTCCGCGCCTTAACGACTTCGGCCACCCGTGGCGGTGTGTTAGACATGCCAGGAGCTTACATAAAACTCTGTAGACATTACAGCACCGTTGCCATTACTTTATATCCAACTTACATAAATGCTCAGTTTTCATATTTTCTCAAACATGTCTAAAGTTGCTGACTGCATGCGAGTCAATGCCGCAACGTGAGATGTAAAGTGGACTAAAAAGGGGACATGAGGAACACGTGCGTTCTCATGGAGATAGGCCACCAACCACAGCGGTACTAGGCCGATCCATCACCGCAACAACATATTAAAAGGCACTTCTCCTCATTGTGCGCCTGACAAACGCCGTGAAAAGCGGCCGAACAAAACCGGTAGATAATCTGGGACTCGTCAGCAAAAAGAAAACTTTTCCACTTAACAAAAATGAACTGGTGCGACGCAATGTGTCAGATTTGCTCTTCTATTAATGATGATGGATGAATCCATTCGCACACTACACTTCAAAAGGTGAACCTTTGTGACGATGCCCAGCGTTCATGGGTTAATAGCCCATTTGATCTTTCACACAGCTTTTGCGGTTGATTAGACCTGGTCCTTGGCTTCCAGCTATACACAAACACCTTCATAGACACAGGGGGGTCTTACATAAGAGCAAAGCTTGTCTCTGCAGCAGAAGTACAACGGTAAAGTAACCTGGATCCAATCAAAAGTACGAGGCAAAGTAAAAAAGTATCCACACTCTAATTTTTCCATTGTATTTGCTCAAAATTAAGAATTGACCAAGAGCATACGTTTTCTATAGTGCGTCTCAACCTTAAAGGGCAGTGCTGTTGATAGTGTAGCAGTTAAGCTGCTATCGGTCATCTTGTAAATAATGCATCATCACATAATGAAATATCTGCTCTCCTATTTAAAATGATTGTAACACACACAATGTTAACATGTTATCTCATTTTGCATAGGGTGTCCCATTATGAACGCAATTTTTATTTGAACGCCTATGTCGGTTAGTCAGGTAGCCGGACCTGATATTTAACAGACTATCAGATGTTAGTATTGCGATTGTCATTTGCGTGTAGTGTTATCAGCAGAGCCCGATGTTAGGCAAAATGCCTTTTCTTTCTGAATGGATACATTTAAAGAGTCAGATGGAAATGAACATGTTTCCGTACATGTTCACACATCGTCAGGGGCATTTTTATTTTGCCTTTTTTGACTATTTTGGATCCTGTTAGCTGCTTTAAGGTTTAAAACCTTTTTATGTCTATTTTGGGTCTTTACGAATTTTTCTGCGATTATTTATGCATTTTAGAAAAACATAAAGATTTTCAATATATCGAAATGAAAAACATATTCACCTCATAAAAATGCCTATTAAGAACCTTGCTATATATTTATTTCTTTTCAGGCGACAAAAACTTTCTCTTCAACCCATTTACCTAAATTCTTTAAATAGCAGAACCTTCATTAATGAAAAGAACGCACGGTTACCTCCTGCATAATACCAGGAAATAGAAAAAGATGAGGGAATCACTGTAATTTTGAATAGTCCTGGCGAATGATCTTGTGCCCATCTGCCCGAGACATTATCAAACATTTGTGATGGGGATAACTTCTCAGCTGCATAAATGTAATAAACAGTTGCAAGCGAGAAAGATGAGAGCGGAACACCGTCCCGTTCGGTACAGAAGTATGAGAAATACTAACCTGATTCCCCTATAACCGCATAAACAGAAAATGAACTAACCAGAAACCATCTTTAATTCATTCCATTTCCATGATGTCCTGAAAGATGAATATTCAGTTGTAACTGGTAAGAGTTCTTCCGAAATATCTTGTTTTAAATATGCTCCAATCATTTTTCAGTAGAAGTAGAACGTTCTTTTTCCACGATGAAAAATGTTCTCTCTGACAAGCGGCTGACTATGACAATTGATACCTTGAAAAAATATCTTGTTGCTGCTTGTAACCAAGAAAAGTAAGTTTAAGTACTTTAATTATATGATAAAGAAATTAAGTATCTTAAATAACTATTTTCATTTATAATGAGTGATATTACTCTCAGTTTTCACTTTTAATAAATATCTATTTTAATTATATTACTGACTATTTTCAGTGTTTTAAGTGCCCCTTTTATCTTCTTATTTTAACCAAAATAATTGCCCGAAATTCCGGGCTCTGGTTAGCAGCTAAAATTGAGCGATACACAAAGGATCAACGGGTCCAGAAAGTACATTTTAAGTACGAGGAATAATATGCATAGTTCGAAGACTTCGCGTAATTTTTGGTGGACAAAATGCGCCTAACGTTCTAGAGACTGGTAAGAAAAGTTGAAGATACAGGATTGACAGAGAACATCAAATCACGTGGATGTTCTGTCTGTCGGTAGAGAATGTTGCCCTCTGCAGACAGAGCCCAATGAAGTCGATTCACCGCCGTCCTCAACAATTAACCATTCCGATGAGCAGTTTGAAGCAAATTTTAACAAAAGATCTGCATTTGCATCCTTTTAACATCGAACTAACACAAGAGTTGAAGCCGACGAACCATTTGTAGCATCGAACATTTACCTCTCTCGCAACGGCGATCAAAATTGACCACTGAGATCGTGTGATTTGACTCTATATGACTATTTTTTGTAATGGCATGTAAAATCTTGCGTTTATGTAGACAATCCACGAACCATCTCCCAACTCAAGGCAGAAATTAGACGTGTCATGGGTGAAATGCAGCCGGAACTTTATTTCTAAAGTTGTTGAACAGTTTGCCAACAAAGTGAAGGTCTAATTTTGTACCCGTAATGTGTTCTTGTGCTTTTCAATAATTTTAATGTGTATTTTTTTTTACTTGTGGCATTACACGTTCGACGTGAGTTAGTTGTCAATGATATGGCAGCTAAGCGAGGAGCTTGTCGTCCTGTTGTCTTTGCCATTTCAACAACAATACAGTGTCGTATCTTTATGTTGAAACACAACAAACAGAAGTTTCCGTTTAAGCATATCATATTCAAATGCGATTTCTTTCTGAGTGAGCCAATCAATGACGTCATGTTTCCTTCAAGAAGTGACAGGTAAACGTTCACTTTTCCAGCTCTGACACTTTGCATTGTCGATTACAACAACAGCTCCCTCAGGGCTATTGGGAGCAATTGTTCAGTGAGCCACTTCTCAAATATTTCACCTGTCATTTCGTCATGTACATCAGCCGTGTTTTTTTTGCACAGACGTTAGTTCAACGTTTCTGATGAATCCTTGCTCATTTCCGGCATGTACCAAAGCAAATCTTCATCCGCGACCCCGAGGTGGCCCGAGTCCTGTGCTTTGGTATCCCTCCTTGCTTTAATCACTGTATGACCTACGTTTACCCATTGTTCGTCTGTATAAACAATTGATTTCCCCTGGTCCCTAAACTTTTTGACGTCTTTTAGATATTTATATCGCCATTTGATAATATCGTCTCTTTTTACTTGTATGCACTTGTCCCTTCTTTCATATTCGAATCCCAAATGTCGGTCCTGGTGGTGTAGTGGTTACCATACTTGCCTCCTAAACCCAAGATCGCCGGTTAGAACCCGGACAGGATCGATGGATTTTTTTCGGGGTGTAAAAATTCTAAGTATGGCTTCCTTCGGAAGGGAAGTAAAGGCGTGGGTCCCGTGTCGTACATTTACAGCACGAAAAACAACCTCAAGCCTGAAAGAAGATGCCTCTGAGCAAAATTTGTCGGCCTTTCACACCCTGAATAGAATGGGACGCTGATGACCTGAGATGTTACAGAGCGTCCATAAATAAATCAAAAAAAAAAAAAAATCCCAAATCATGAACAAATCGACCACCCTTGAGAAATTTGATAGGATATCATCACTATTTACCTTCCCCATAATTATATTCAGCGTAGATAGTTATCCAAAGTAAAGCCGTGGGTCCCGTGTCGTACATTTACGGCACGAAAAAGAACCTCAAGGCTGAAAGAAGAGGCCTCTGAGCAAAATTTATCGGCCGTTTCACGCCCTGAATTGAACGAGACGCTGATGACCTGAGATGTTAAAGACCGTCCATAAATAAATCAATCAAAATAAAAAACGTGGGTGGAATGTTTTCAAACAGAGAAAAATGAACAATGCGCTGCACCCCGCTTCCATCTTTTTGCTTCTTTTGTTATTTTTTATGACTTCTCAGAGGTCCTACCTTTCGTTCGTTTTTTATTCCATAAATCAATATTTCTGAACACCCAGTTGCTACCTTACTACGCTCATTTTGCTTGAAAAAAGAAACAAACATATTAATTATTAATTTACGTTGGTTACTTCTTAATTTACCAGCACTTCGTTTTTTCCTAGCTTCTCCCTCTTTTGCTATATTTAAGCAAAATGGTAAATAAATAACCTACCCGCCACTTTATGTTCTAAATGTGTACTAACTCCTTACAAACTGACAGTGCTAAACCGCTAGCTTCTCACTGCCTGCCCGTCAGTTTGGCGCCTGCTAGATGGGCGACCTTTGTTCGTCAATAAACAATGAACGAAATAAGCTACAGGATTCCGTTTTCTTTTAAAAACTGTCACCAACTCTACTCAACATTTTTACT
Source organism: Metallyticus violacea (assembly GCA_030762175.1). Lineage (NCBI taxonomy): Eukaryota > Metazoa > Arthropoda > Insecta > Mantodea > Metallyticidae > Metallyticus > Metallyticus violacea. Next base: position 161,980,516 of record CM060831.1, read on the forward strand.
CCCTTGGTTCCAATTGTAAATCCAAACACAAAAAAGTTCTTGCTGCCTAAATTTTTGATGCAATCGAAAATATTTAATTTAAAAAATTAGAATGCCCATCTTATTAAATATAGAGAATTCAGCACTATTTTAAATGTGGATAATGTGCTCAGAACTGAAAATTATAATTACTTAATATTTACACCGTATAATTAGCAATTAAGTGAGAGTAGAAAAAGACGGATATGGAGAAAACATTATGAGTTAGAGAAAGACAGAGATAGTTCATTTACTTCTATGCTGTTTAAAACAGACATGTCGGTCCTGGTGGTGTAGTGGTAGCCATACTTGCCTTCTAAACGCAAGATCGCGGGTTCAAAACCGGGCAGGTTCGATGGATTTTTTCGGGCGTAAAAATCCTAAGTATGGCTTCCTTCGGAAGGGCCGTAAAGCCGTGGGTCCCGTGTCGTACATTTGCGGCACGTAAAAGAAGCTCAAGTCTCAAAAAAAGACGCCTCTGAGCAAAATTTGTCGTCGGCCGTTTCACGCCCTGAATTGAGTGGGACGCTGATGACCTGAGATGTTAAAGAACGTCCTTAAATAAATCAAATCAACAACAAAATAGACACTGGGAGTGAATTTTCGAAGTTCCACGTTGATTTTTTCTGAAACTTTTAACGTGATTGCATTACTGTTAATATTTATACCAAATTTCATTCAAATCGGATAATAACTTTGAGAGCTATAAATTATTTCATAAATTTTATTAAGTAAATGTGTCCTTTAATCAAAATGTCCCACGCGGCTCATGAGTTGAGAAAATTGGTTGCCATAATTGAAGCTTTGTACCATATACAAAAAGTGTTTAGAAATATATTTTAAATAAATGTGATGATAATTTTTAAGTATAAAAAACTTTAATCAGATTAAAGTTATAATTTTTTCATAGAATTATTTTTTTTAATTTATAATTGGTGTTAGCATATATTTGTTCTATAGAATGTTACAATGAATAGTTTTGCACACTCTGGAAAATTTTAATTGAACTTAAAACAAAAACTGTTACACGTATGACATTTTGAATTTGTGAAAATGAAGTTTTTAGGAAAACGCTGTTTTTTAAAAAAAAGTATTCTGGGAAACATTGTTATTTAAAAGGACACGCCGAGCTCTTTAAACTGCAGAACCCGAAGTAAAGGAAGATACGCAAATGTTGACTCTCTGTGGGTGATTTTCGAGTTTTTGACCGATTTTGGCCAAAAATCACTCCCCGTGTCTTTTAAGGTATACTATCTTTAATGGTGCACTTGTTCCAGTAGTGCACAATTTCCGTGTTCTCTCCAGGAACAAAATTCCCTGACGACCTCGTAAAGCATCTTTGAACAGTCTAAAGAGATAATAAACGAAAGGTACGAGATCTGGGCTGTAGGCTGTTAAACGTCCGTTTTTACTACTGAGACGGTAGACACTGACGATACATGAGATGAAATGATAAACTGGGATTTTTTTTAAGGAAGGAAACATTGTAGGTCTAAGTTTAGGGTACCTCCCGGCATTTACCATGAGGACTGAGGAATACCTCAGCCAGGGAGGACAGTCCTGGTGGGATTCGAACCTCAGACCTTCCGCTCAAGAGTCCACGCCTCACACGTGGCGGTGGATGGGCAGGGTGTTCCAGTACCTCCAATTCCAAATGGTTAATGATTTCAATGTTCATGCCAACACCACCACCAAAGAAAAATTCCTCGACAATAGGCCTTGACGTTTGGTGACAGTTGCTAGCTTCACATTTTTGGCTAGTAAATCCTGTACACTGTTCATCGTATACCCTTTTTTCTAAATAGCTTTCCAAAATAGGGGCCTTTTGAGTGGGGGGGAAAAACCGTTACCTTATTTTTCTAGTAGCACATCGAGTCTTGAATTTTTTCCTCGTTAGAAATCCTGAATATTTCTACTTCATACTGTACAATTTGGATTGGATTCTGGCTCATTGGGGGAATTCACGTTTAATCCTTTGTGACCATTCTACTCAAAACGACTGTGCCTTCATTGTTGTAACTGGCAAATCTAGCACAGACTTCACAGAGTTCGTCTTGAAGGACTTAATAGACAGAACCTCACTAATCTGCAGAGAACATGCTACGTTATCAATGACAACTCGCCGGTTTTCCAATACCATCTCTCACGTTTGCTGAATCTTATCATCAGTGCTGGAGGTTAACGGGCGAACGCTCTCTTCGGACGTCTTGATTGTCCAGCCGCTTTTCAACTTTTCGATTTACATACTTATAGGTAACCGCGCGCTGCTTTGTCATGATTCTATACAGTTCAATTCTGTCACTTACGACCTGTCTCACAGCGGTTGCCATGACTACAATAGACCCTTGCTTATGCTCCGACATAGCAAGTGAATGAGAATCAGACGGTGGATAGTAGAAGGTGAAGAGGTGTCGTTGATTGACTGCCCCGTTTCCATAACAACTCAGAAGGATGCGCGAGCCGGCGAGTATTGCCAGCTTGATAAATATGATTTAATGAGATTTCGTTTAGCTACAACAGTTTTTAAATTTCATATTTGCAGATATAGTGATTTATTTACTTGTTTATAGTCTGTGAATACAAAAAAAAAAAAAAAAAAAACAACTTTTGGGGTTACTTTAATTCAATTACTTTAATTGATATTGCATTTAGTTGCTTTATATTGAACCGATTGTTTGTAGCTTCTGTTTTTTTTATGGCTTCACTCCAGTGCATAAAGGTGCATTATTACATTTACGACTTACAAACAGCAAAATTTTTGTACATTTTTAAAAGTTAATTTTTCTACGCACCTGCTGTAGTATCTCTGATATATTCTATTTTATGTTGAAATATAATAGATTTTACTTTACCAGCCTTCTATTGTGTAACAAATAGTCTAAAACAGTGAGTAGATATAACTGTGCATTTAAGCACATTTTTACGCTCCAAGATAGTCAATATTATTTTAAAATGTAACTTCTTATGTGGAAGCAGGGTTGTAACAACTTGTTATGCCACTAGCTTCCACTGCTTTGACAATTTGGTGACCATAATCACAAGCAATACTACTTACATACACCAATAAAAGAAACACGAAAATTATAGCAAGAAAATTTAGGAATATAAATAAACTAAAACAAAAGGGTAGTTGGTGTCAATAAAATATTAATTTAACACTTTAAAAATGCCCAAAAATGATAAAAAATGTACTGTAACAAATGCAAACAAAATTAAACATGTTTTCAACAAACCTACCAACATTCTTGCGGTATTTATTACACCATTTTCACAGCAGCCATATTAAAAATTAAGCAAAAACCTGCATTTTCATAAGATGTTTTCTTGATACACTGGTTCCTACTTCTGTTGCCAGGTTACTGTGTAGCAAATAATGTTCACGTGAAGTCATCTGCATAACGCGTGCTTTACGCAAATTTGCGGTGAGCCCCCCAATTCCCCTGAGGGAAACAGCAGTCGAGTAGACCGAAATTTTCGTTGAGATAGTTGGCCATATGGCAAGGAAAGCCTGCCGGCCAAACCACCAAATTTCCAATAACTGCCATATGGATAACTTCCTACCAGGCTGGTCCCCACTTAAGCATTATTGTGTAAACCGTGGGAAAAGTGTGACAAGAACTGGGCGTGAAATGCTATTTCTGTAGGGGATGCAGATCAGAGAGGCGAAATGTGTGGATTTATATCATCACAAATTACCTTATTGTATAGAAAAACAAGATGAATACACATACAAATTACCATTAGAAATATATCGACACTTCACAGCATTTGTGATCACTGTGCTAGCGATTACTAACTAAACTACAAGAAAATTACATAGGGGTGAGATAAAACTTACTTTTTTCCCCCCAAAAATTGTTTCTAGTTTGCTAAGCTTGAGTCCAGCTTGAACAAATGACAGTTTATGTGTACGTGTTGGCATTAGCAAACATGACTATAAACTTCGTTCATATCTCATTTATGTTGCGGTGTTCGATTGTTATTGCTGAATTTTTTTTTCTTAATAGATGATTTGTAACAGAGATTTCCTGATGTTAAACCGTCGACGCATCACATGTACTATATTTTATGTGCTAAAAATACTGATATTTGTGCTATTAAAACTTTAAATTCAGTGCGCTTATTTGAGTTATGGGCTGGCTGAGCGCGGCTGATAACTGGAGAAATGCAGCCGTCGCAACCACAAAAAGGAAGACACAGTCTCCACACGTAAAGATAGAATTTATAATTTTACTGAAGGCGTAAAAGGTACTATATTTTAAAATATTTTTATTAGTCATAATAGTAGTAATATGTGTATCTTTGTTATTATAAAATTCGATATGCACACAATAAATATAATTTGTGCATGGGTCGTCGACCGTACATACTTAAGTATGATACATAATTAGAAAGAGAGAAAACTTAATAGAAATATAAAACAGCAATAATAAATAATTAAATAAAACATTTAAAATGGGAAAAACTGTACTTACAGATATATCAATGGAATAATATTTTATACATTTACACTACCTACAGCGTTCTAAGCAGAAAATAACCTGCTTCTAGCTTCACGCACTTTGGCTAGGTAAATCCCCCATATTCAACCAATTATTATGATTTTGCAAACAGGTCTCAGGATGCCAATAGACCTCTAATTGACTTAATTTTTTTTTCTGAAGACAGATATTTTTCTCGGGTGTTCCCAATGGCTGTTACATTCAGCTAGGATATGTACCCATTTCTCAATTCCCCTACAAAATGGGCAGATTTTCCTATCAGAACTATCCACTTTTTGTTGAGCCTTCCAACCTCCCGGTCTAAACTAGGCCATTCCTGATCTTGCCTTTCTCCCTAGAACCCCAGCTTAATTTCATTTCATTCGATACTGTCAGGTTGATCAAGAAAAAGTAAAGTAGTTTTGAATAGTCCTTGCGAATGAGCAAAAAATTTGCAGTGGTTTCTGGTAGAGTTAATTTCCTGTTTATGTGTTTATAGGGGAATCAGGTTAGTATCTCTCTTACTTCCGTACTGAACGCATAGTAGAGACGGTTTATTGTACAGATGTACTGCCCTCATCTTTCTCGCTTCAATTGTTTGTTACATTTATGCAGCTGACAAGTTACCCCCACCATAAATTTCCTAAAATTGTCTCAATACAAGGTCATTTGCCAGGATTATTCAAAACTACAGTACTTCCCTCATCCTATTTCCTGGTATTCGTATGCACGAGGTAACCGTGCGTTCCTTTCACTAATGAGGGTTCTGCTATATAAAGAGCTTAAGTGTATGGGTTGAGGAAATTTTTTTGACTGCTTGAAAAGAAATAAATGTATAACAAGATTCTCAATTGATCTTTTTGTGAAGTGAAAATGTCATTTAATTTTTACAACTTTTTCACTTCAATATATTGGAATTCTTTGTGTTTTTTTTAAATGCATAAATAATCGCAGAATAAATACATAACGATCCAAAACAGGCTAACATTTTTTTGAATCTTAAATTAGGCAACAGAATTCAATATAAATACAATAAAAAATCATCCTACCGACCACAAATGTTCATTTCTATCTAACTGTTAAATACATCCACCCTGATAGAAAAGATATTTTCCCTAAGTTCCGGGTTCTGCAACAAACATTTAGAACTTATATTCTAGTTTAAAGTTATACTATATTACACCTTCCATGTATTTCTATTATTTCAGGGTTTCGGTGTGTCAAGGTGAAGGCGTTTTGCTGCATTGTTTACTGAACAAGAATTGACACCCGGACGGGGAAGAGCGCACTTGTTTTTGTGCTGGCCCGAGAGCGTATGGTCGTGTATTCTGTGCTACCTTAAGAACTCTATTTAATATAATGGTAAACATAGAGAAAGTATTGAAGATAAAATAAAGGAACGGCTTTATAGACAGTAAATACCGTCAAGATGAACTCCTTGATACTATAAATATAGTACTAGTATCTGTTGAAATAGTTAGAATAGCTAGATATGCGTTATTAAAAGCAAAACTTGATTATTTGAGGGAATAATGTTGTCATCTATGGCTGCCTGGGGAAAGTTGGAACGGTATCGAGGAGAGAGTGATGCAGGTAGTGGCACAGGTGGGAGTCGATCTGAGGCCTACAGGTATTGAGCGGGATCACAGAGTTGGTCGACAGAGTAATCGAAGATCCATGTTTCTGTCATTCAAATGGAAAGTGGTGATTTTGCACGAGAGCAGTAGACACCTGAGGGGAGCCGGCATTGTAATCAGGGAAGATTTCATTGTCAATGCCCATCAAGAGCGCAAGTTTCTATTCCGGCACATGGTTAACGCCAGGAAGCAGGGGTGTCATGTCGAGTCTGAGGCAGGGCTGAGTTAGAATTAGGCGGGCGTTCTACTAAAGTTCTTGGCCCGGCCAAGAAAACACAGGATTGTAAATTAATACATTTAACTCAACGAATTTACAACATTTAAATACGCTCAGTAAAATAAGATTTGTCCGACTGTGAAAAATAAGCGTCCGTCTCAGCTTCTACCCCATCATTTGATGTGGTTCTTCGTCTACCCAGTCATTTCTTCAGCTTTGGGAACAAAAAGTAATCACTGGGAGCCAAATCCGGCGAATATAGCGGATGTGGAAGCACTTGAAAGCGAAGGTCATGTACTTTTGCAGCAACAATCCCAGACGCGTGTGAAGGCGCATTATTGTAATAAAAGTGAATGCTTATTACCAAGGTGTGAGCGTTTAGCCTGAATAGCACACTGGTACAGTAGTGAAGCATAATACTATCCTGTGAGAATTCCAGAAAACACAACACACACCCGGAAACAACTGCGCTACGACAGTCAGCAAGGTCAACAAGTAAGCAAGCAGGCTTGCTGCCCCCTCCAAGGCGCGGAAAACGAGTGGGGACTCCCTCATAGGAAAATTCCCCGTGTCGTCGGGGAAAGCATCACAGATCTCCACAGTATAAGTTCAAGAAAAAAGACAACGTTGAATTTTTGTAAAATGTTTTAAAATGCATGCAATTTTATTGTGCCTTTAGAAGTGGAGTCATAGAACTTGACGCCCCAAAATCCAAATATGCAGGTCCAGTGTAACCACAGCTGTTGGATTATGATCTGCAATAAAACGAAAAATTAAAAAAAAATAGGATTCACAGTGTTTGTTAATTAATATCTCAAGTTATTAAACATAGTGTGAAAGGCTTCACAAACAGAAAGTATACACTTGATTTACTTTTCTGCAAAGGTAATTATCGCACATGAATTAAGAAAAGATCGCGGTAGGCAGAAATGTGCAGTGCGTTTACAGTACAACACCTAGGCAGAGACAATTGCTTAAAAGTTTCATGTGACGGATTTTAGACCTATCCAAGATAAACCACAACCTGTTGACAATTTATAAACAAAATGTGAACGGATGGATATTGTTCATGCCTAATAACCGCTTTTGCCTAGTGATCGCGGAAATTCTCTACAAGGATTTTTTTAATAGTCTTTAAAGCTCCTTTTAACTACTGAGGCATCATAGACGATGAACACTGATGATACGTGAGATAAAATGATAAACTAGGAAAGAATTTTTTTTAAAGGAAGGAAGCATTCTTGTTTTAGGATACCTCCCCGGCATTTGCTATTTATGAGGACTGAAGAAAACCTGGAAAAACCTCAGTCAGGGAGTACAATCCTGGTGAGAATCGAACTCCAGACCACCCGCTCACAAATCCTCGTCTTAACGACCTCGACCAACCTGAGAACTCGAGTTCTACATATGATATCTCGTAAAATGCTTGGTTTAAATCGTGGGGGAAAAAAATAAATAAATAAAAAAAGACATTTTAATATCACTTAGTTTAATTTTCTTGAAGTCAATAAGTGTGACTGCATTTGAATCAATGTAACTTTGTGCTAGAAGTGCACTCTTTGTTACACTCTTTGCATGGATTACTTTGATAAGTTCTTGTTTGAACTTCATTCGGTGAAAACTGCGTGTCAATTGAACCTCTCGTTCGAGAAATATTCGCGGTACAGTTTTTAGTGATTCCTCTTGTACATGACTAAATGCAGATTTTTCTTCTAGTCTTTTTGTTCTAATGCAATAGTTATATAATATATCGGTGAAAACTAACAATCTGAAAGGTAATAGACCCAAAAGACTAATGCTAGATATTTAAAAACAAAACTCACTCTCCAAATACTGAGCCTTCATTTGGACGATTGGCCAGCTTTAAAGGAGATTTGCCTGTTCTACATTGCGCTATTTCTAATAGGTTCTGATCCCTCCCTTCCACTTTCCTACCTCTACGTGTACTGACACGAAATCTTTGTGTTGTACAGGATTTGAAGGTTATGAGACCATGCGTTTTAGCGTTATAGTGTGTTAGTGCTGTTATAATGCCAAAAAGACTATATTTTATCTCACAGAATCTTCATGTATGATTTCTATGTGACAAAAAACTCTTGTAGAGAAGTGAGAAGGCGATTTATCGACAGATTCCCTGCTGTTCGTGCGCTTCACAGAGAAAAGTTTCGTAATCTAGTCAATAGATCTAGGGAAACGAGACTTGTTCTTGATAAGAAACAGTACAATTAGAGGAAAAAGTCGATGGCATTGGAGAAAACTATGAAAGAAATTCAAAGTAATCTCTGAGAAAGCATACACAGGACTCATGAATTTCGCAAACCTCAACTTGTAATGCCACTAAAATGAAAACGAAAACCCTATACGATAACTGTAGTACAGGAATTGTAACCACGCAATAATGCGAGTAAAGTTAATTTCTGCAATTGGGTATTGGATAATGATCGTTCTAATGCCCCATGTTGAATTTTTTTTAACAGACGAAATATGGTATTACTAACAAGACCATGTATCGACACAAAACAATAGATACTGGAGTGCAGAAAACCCCGATCTTGTACACAAAATGCCATTGTATGACCAAAACATTGTGTTTCGTGTGTATGTGAATGCTTATAGAATTATAGGGTTTGTAAGAAGAAAAGTTGCTGCAATTTCGAAGATAATTAATGAGAGTTAATGAATTTTTTAAAGATATGAGAAAAGCTTGGCAACATAAGGACATTATTTTTAACATGCACTGTGACAAAGATATGAGGTTATTGTAGTTAAAATTTGAAAAATTTGAAAATTTGAACGAGGAATCTATGCGCTGGAATTTAAGGGGTTATGAATATCCAACTCCGCCGGCAAACACCGTACTTCCCGGTGCCAAGCAAATCCCCGTTAAATCGGCCATGCGTCTAAACGAAGGCTTTGAATATAGTGGTTGTTATGTTCAATACAAAAAGTTCAACGGGAACATAAGTCAATTTATTTCATATTTCATTATACACTCCCTAGAAAATAGCAAAAACAAACTATCAACCGATTGCTGCTGCTAATATAATTGTGTCTGTATTATTTTATGTTCAATCATAAGCACTTCCATAAAAAATAATTTTGTTAAATTATATTTTGAATCACTGTTTTAATTATTTAAAATGCCTAACTTTTTTCATGTCTTTTTTATTAAGTTTCTTTACGTTTTGTTTTCTACCCCACAAGGAGATTAATATATTTACTAAAATAAACATTATTTATATATTAAAATATTTCACAGTTGATGTCCATTTATTAATTTGCTTCTAAAATGAATCTGTAAGAAACAGTTGGTTTCTCATGCGACGTGTGTTACTTGTGGGAACGTTTGCCGCTGGTAATGGATTTGTCGCCGTGAAAGGGGGTGAGGCTTTGAGGGAAAATGAGATCCGGATTTATTAGGTTTGTTGTATGACCGGAGCTAATTGGGTAACGATTTGGTCCAACATGCAGCATCTCCGCCGGTGGTCTCCATGTGTCGAGGGGGAAGGAACCCCAGTTAGGTTTTTTTCTTCTTTTTTCTGTTCCTATGGGCTCCCCTCTTCACACTTGGTGTGTAGTTTAATAAGCCCTTATTATGGTGACAACATACGATAATCCTCATTTCATTTCTTATTTACTAATTTGCTTGTTTATTTACATAACACCATCAGGAAGCGCTATACTGCAGGTTGATGCTATTCCCTACACATGCAATTTACTCAAGTTGCAGTATGCTGTTTAAAAATGTTCGGCTCAATGTCACGAACTCCGGAACTCCGGAAGGCGGAGATCTAATGTTGTTAAAGGTATAGTAAACATATTTGTGACCGCCTCTTTGATCTGGCGGTAGCTTTTGAAACTACTGACCCAGCGGTCCTGGGTTTAATGCCCCATAATCTGAAACTGTCTGGGTAAGATTTTCCTTAACCTGTGAATCGTAAACCCAAGATCGCTGGTTCAATCCCGGCCAGGGTCGATGGCTTCCTTCGGAAGGGAAGTAAAGCCGTGGGTCCCGTGTCGCACATTTACGACACGATAAAGAACCTCAAGCCTGAAAGAAGAGACCTCTGAGCAAAATTTATCGGCCGTTTCACGCCCTGAATTGAATGGGACGCTGATGACCTGAGATGTTAAAGAGCGTCCGTAAATAAACCTAATCAACAATAAGAATAGACATTACAAACGTTCTAAGTGCTATTTTTAAATTTAATAATCGCTTTTTATTTCAAAATTACGTTCTATGTTTCCAGATGCATGTTCATACTCGTGTTGTAAGTGCCTTACATTTAGTAGTTCATAAACTCGTTAACAAATATCGCATTTCTAAATTCCATGCTATGCTGCCAACTAGTGTTCTAAGTGCCATGCCATGATGATATTAGTTTTTAAGGTAAAATGTTTATACTACAGAAATATTTAGTAACTGGCCATATACAGAGGGTGCCAAACATGTATACACACTTCAAGCAAAGAAAAAAACTGTGTCAACATAACAAAAGTGAATTCACACAAACAGAAAATGATGAGCACTAATCATCTTAGACGTTTACAGTTACAACAGTTGCTCAAAATGCCCATCATCGGCGTCGATACACTTCTGATTACGTTGAACTACTGATTAAGCGGCGTTTGCGAAAGTGTGCTCAGCTAAATACCGTTACAATTTCTTCCCAAAGTGCTGCCAGTGTAGCTGGTCTACTCACATCTGGCCTTGTGAACATCGCATACGGTACCACGAGTCTCAAATTTGTCTCGAATGCGTGCAATTGTTACTCGCGTTGGCTGTTCTGTTCTATGCACACGTCTCCATTGCCTTTGAACTTCAACAGCATTCTCGGTTTTCCAGTACCACTTCAAAATTGTTTTCCGCTGTTCAAATGATAATCTTGGATCCATTTTATTGTAGCAACTTAATATGAGTGATATCTGTTTACAGAACATCATATATCGTATGATCTTGACTTCATTTGTTGATTTACCTGTCATAAATTTCCGTAATAATTCCAGGTTTTGTCTACATCTTCTCATAGATGGCACAGACTGCTGTATGAGTTATTTATAAGCGTTAACACAGTTCTTATACATACTAAATTGTACATCTTAAACATCAATGACATTAGCCGGGTTACAATCATGTCCACAGAGCCCCCATCTCAAATAATTGGTCAGGTAATTTCCGGGACTACTTCCTGTTCTCCAACATGAAAAAATGGCTAGTAGGAAAGAAATTCGCTTTTAATGAAGAGGTTGTCGCCGATACGAATGCGTGGGTACTTTGCAGAGCTGAAAAGTCACATTTTATGTATGGGATAACAAATTAGAAAATTGCTACAGCAGCGTACATGTCAAAGCGAGAGATTTCTTTAAGTAATACATTTTTTATATTTTCCCAAAGTGTATATCTTTTTAGCAAATTCCGAAGGAATTTAGCTATTGTTTTGTATCCATGAAAAGATTTTCGAAAATAATTCTTCAAATCTACATCGATCCTACCTACTAGACAGCAAAAATGACAATGAAATAAATAATATATATAACTAGAGCAGCGGAAAAAGGATAAAAACAATTTAAATTCACAAATTTTTTTATTACTATACCTTGAACTTCTTGAGTTCTTCTAAGGGAAGAAGACGAGAGAAGAGAAAACAAGAAACGTACGTACGTGCGTGTGCGCGTGTGCGTGCGCGCGCGCGCGCGCGAGAGAGAGAGAGATAACGCTCTAGCGGTCGCAAAATCTTCAAAACAAAATTGGATATATACCATTTAAATAAAATAAAAAAAAATAGTTTTTGAAAATTAGGCTAATCTGACCTTCAGGAGGAATAAGAGTATATTGAAAACTGAAATTTACAAAGCGCTCTTGCGTTTAATTTTCTCTATATTGTATCAAAGTAAAATGAGAAATTAATCACCAATTAAACTGTATTTATAATGATGCATATGTTTATATTTAACAAAAGTATCGTCGTGAAGATAGTAAATGTGAAATATTAATCTAATATGTGTTTTAGAATTATATTTGTACGTAATAGCGCTCTGTAATAACCTTCAGAAAACGTTTACGTTACGTGTTAATAATATTTAAATTAAATTTCAAAGCCACTGAAAATCGATGTAACTTTCGACTGTTTTTATTTACTTAGTACACTGCAATTGTTTTTAAATAGTGACATGTTTTTGTTTTATTGAAACATATGAACATCATCTTAAATACACAATGCAACTCGTAACTTTCTGTTATTTCTCTCTATTTTAGTGAATGTAAAGATGATATCAAGGGCTCTCAGTTCATCACCATGGTTACATTTACAATGTTTTAAAATACTCACACAGTATAGCTTTATCTATTAGTGGCCATACATTTCCCTTAATTAATAATATACCATTAAATTTTGTGGCTTAATTTCAATAATGATTCTAAAAATATATGGCTTTTCTTTTGTGATACTTATAGATTGCAACAATTTTACTTTTGTTCCCCTAATGCCTCACAGTAATGCCATAAGTTATTTCATTTAATTAATTCACTTTTAAATTTATTTAAGTTGGTGAGGAATTCGCTTAGTTTACGCAGCTCTTGCGTGACGGACTTTCTATTTTTGCACACGCTTTTCGAACAGCACTTGTAAAGTGTATAAGTTTAACAACATACAGTTTTAATTTTTACCGTAGGCCTTCGAAAATAAATCGAAGAGATTGGTAATTCTCAAATGGTGCAGCAATAAAGCTTATCATCGCAAAATGTTCATAAAAATGTCGTGCTTTATCTTAGCAATTTGTGAAATGTGTGTTATTAAATATTTGTCCAATTATACTTAACTGTTAGTTTTGCAAGCCTAGAAATACTGTGTATACGAAACAACGCAGCGCTGATACGCGTTAACACGTCTCAAACGTCGAAAGGACTGAATGACAGTGCAGCTTGTTGTTCTAAATCAAATGCCCTATTCTGTTTTCTCTCGAAGACATAACAAAAAACGAGTAGCCAAGGGAACTATCATTGCCAAATCAGGCACCGCTTAGCACTCAGCAGGTTGGTCATAATGTTACTTCCTGTGGGTTTCGCGTCAACTCCCCGCAAATGTTGGCTTTAAATGGTGGTAATCAGGACCATATGTGGGCGCCGAGACCAGCGCCATGTGCTCCCGATAAACGACACTCTGGTGCTGTAATTTAAGTTTCGTGATGAGCGTGGCGCGCTCATGTTAATTCTGACGGGGTTAAGGCGTCCTCACACGTGCTAGGTGTCCCTAAAACGTTTTTCTTATACATTCATCGTCTTTATAGAAATAAATTGTACCCTTTGACTGTGGGGCCGCAACTTTGGAGGGCGCGATTCACTTATGACCGACATATTTACCTTCATTTTTTTTTTGTAATAATTCCAAAGTGCTTCTTTTTCTTCCCATTTGCGCATTTCAATTATTTCAACATTTACTTTACCGAGGCCCGAATTTATAGCAAAGTGCCTCTATTTTATTTATGTCACAAAGTCCAAATATTAAATATTACTAAATATCATCAAAGGTTATAGAAAGGTTACATTTTTGCCCTGTTTTCTTTTTTCTGAATTCCGCATATAGCAATAAATTACAACAAATACTCATAGAGTTCGTTAACCAGCAACATTGGACTATTAGGAGTGGGAGTTAATCTAAATAGAAAATTTAATGATCACTCTAGCGGTCGCAATTTTTTTTCCTCTGCGAAAATCGATATATGCCATTTAAATAAAATAAAAAATCTGAAAATAAGGAAAATAAAATTAAGAGTGGAGGTTTAACTTAAATTAAACTAAATATATACCATTTAAATAAAATAAAAAATAGCTTCTGAAAATCAGGGAAATTGGACCATTAGTAGTGGGAGTGTGTCTGAAAACCGAAAGCTCTCTAATGTCAATTGTATAGAAAATATTATAGATTAAAAAAGTATATACAAATATTTTTACAACTAGAAAAGGGGTTTACACTTTTGAAATTGAATGTTTAATTTAATGCAGTCATAAATAAGCTCCACCGGCCTCGATTTTTTATTTCGTTCAAAATTTTTGAGTATTAAGATGTTTTATAATAAAAAAAAGAGATCTGTTTATATATGTTTTTAATAAAACAAAAAATAACGGAAAATAGTTCGTTTTCCAGTACCAGAAATTTGTTTTCGATCTCCTGTATTTAAATTTCAGGACATTTTCGTTTGGTTTTAACGCTAAAATTGGATTTAAGGATTAGTGCTTATTTTTACCACATAAAAATTTAAATGACATTTCTAAGTCGCGAAATCGTTATCTGTCATTAATCAAATGGGGACTGAAATTTGATGGAACATTCGGTTGTGTATTGTTGTTGGTGTATATTTGCTTATACTTTATAATTGTTTTTAGACAGTGTCATGTTTGCAAAAATTGACACATATAAAATACACAATGTACCTAATTGGAAAAAACTTTCTGTTATTTTCCTCTGTAATAGGGAATTTAAACACGATACCAAGCGCTCACTTAGTTCATAAAAATGGTTACATTTAAAAACATTTCAAATATTTAAAACACATTGTATATCTTTCTCTATAAGTTATTTCGTTTAATTAATAGTATGCCATTAATTTCTTGGCTTAATCTAAATAATAGTAATAATAAGAAGAAGAATTCTAAAAATTGTGATTTCTCTTTTGTTATACATATAGTTTGTAAGAATTCTAATTTTGATTTGATTGATTGATTGATTTATTTATGGACGCTCTTTAACAGCTCAGGTCATCAGCGTCCCATTCAACTCAGGGCGTGAAACGGCCGACAAATTTTGCTCAGAGGTCTCTTGTTTCAGGCTTGAGGTTCTTTTTCATGCCGTAAATGTACGACACGGGACCCACGGCTTTACTTCCCTTCCGAAGGAAGCCATAGGATTTTTACGCCCGAAAAAATCCATCGGTCCTGGCCGGGTTCGAACCCGCGATCTTGGGTGTAGGAGGCAAGTATGGTAACCACTACACCACCAGGACCGAGATTTTTTCAAATTTTGTTCCCCTTACTTTTTAAAAATAGAGTAATTTCACTATATACATTTATTTTCAAGTGAATTTGAGGGGAAAAAAAGACAAGCATAGTTAAGTAATCTATTTTACTTCAGTTATTTTTTATTGTTAGCTTTAGAGTATGTCATGTTAACACCATACAGTAATCCATAACATATTTCATTAATGAATAAGGGCATAATTTGGATTTTTTAATAATTTTTTAAAGTTCATAATGGTAAGATGTATAGATCTCAATTACTTTAGTACTCATTATGTTATTGAAATATTAATCTAATCAGCATTAAAAAACTGTTTACCCTCCTTATTATGTCGTGCTTCCGTTATAAATAATTATTAATCTAAAATCATTGCCCCTAATGCCAAAGACTTTTCAGTTTTGGGTGGATAATGTATTTCATTTATTTAATATCATAAATTATAGGTAATTTTTTTGCCTGTGGTAAGCCTTAATTCAATTGTTTGTATACACTGTTTGCATGCAAATTTCTTGTGATATGTGTTTGAGAATTGTGTTTATATGTAAGAGCGCTCTGTAATAACCTTCAGAAAATGTTTTCGTTACATGTTAATAAAATTTAAATTAAATTTCAAAGCCACTGAAAATCGATGTAACTTTCGACTGTTTTTATTTACTTAGTACACTGCAATTGTTTTTAAATAGTAACATGTTTTTGTTTTATTGAAACATATGAACATCATCTTAAATACACAACGTAACTCGTAACTTTCTGTTATTTCTATTTAAAAAGCGTTCTTGCGTTTAGTTGTCTCTATTGTTTTTAAATAAAAGACAAATTAATTCAGTATTTATAACGATGCATATGTTTTATATTTAACAAAAGTATCGTCGTGAAGATATCACTGTGAAATATTAGTGTAGTATATGTATGAGAATTATATTTGTATGTAAGAGCGCTCTGTAATAACCTTAAAAATTCAACTTGATGAGGAATTCGTTTAGTTTACGCAGCTCCTGTGTAAAGAATGTTATCTTTAAAATGTGTTTAAAAGTTAAAACGTGTAAGAACCACGATTTAAATTGTTTTCTTAGCATTCAAAACAGGATTTGCATACCACTCAGGTAACTAATAATTTAAACAGCATTAATTGTGCAAATTGATGACCATTACATTTAAATTGATTTATTGTTACCCGTTGTAATGTGTAACGTTTTTAATTACACGTTTTAAGTGACTTTTAACTCCCCTTTTAATGCTTGAACATGGGGGTCTTTATCTATTATGTAACTTTTTCTTCTTTTAAGTGCCTTATAATCTATTTAAACGTTTCGGCCGTCATTTCCTTGTGATAATGAGCAATTGTTTTAGACATATGTAATAAGGTCATCAAAGGTTTACACTCACTTTTCAGACAGCCCGTTGAGGCTTAAATCGCAGTTTTAGTAGTTTTAAAACCCCACGCATTTTCTTCTTGGTGAAGAAGATGCATGGTGCCAGATCAAGACTGTAGGGCGGATGTGTGATTAATTTCACACCTGTAAAAGTCTACAGGCCTATCCCAGCATCACTAATCGTTCCATTAAATTGTTTTAAGAGCGTTTTTATCCACACACACACACACACACACACACACTGATTCAATTGAGTTCACTCTAAGCTGTACGCGCGTTCATTTCGTGGCCTTTTGTTATGATATAACGATTTTCTTGTACGAGGGATACCGTTCAATTGTTACATAAACTAGTAAAGAAACAAACAAACTGTTTTTATTGATTTTCAAAATATTCGCCTGTAAGATTTATACAGTTTTCCATACTTTCAGACTAATTCTCGAAACAGGTTTCCACTCTTTTAAAGGCTTCAACAGTGTCTTGAGAAAATGAAAACATCGCTGCCCTTTTTTTTTTTTTTTTTATTTTGTCACTCACGTACAAAATGAAGTCATTAGGCGATAAAGTAGGTGAATAGGGTCAATTAATTCCATGTTTTTCTACTTCAAATAATCAATTGTTTGACGTGCGGTGTGAAAGCTGGCTTTGTCATGATGAAGAATGATGCGACGTTTTCGTTTGCTTTTCCCGATTTCGTCGACGACATTCGGCAAACAAATTGTTGCATATCCTTCAGCATTAACATCGTTCAAAGGAATGGTTGTGGGATTCTGTTCATCTTGGAACATCCAAAACAGTGAATTGTTGCTTAGTTCCTGTTTTTTACAAATATATCGACGTTTCGTCCCCTGTTATGAATGCATTTTGCAGTTCCTCGGTGAAATTTTTTGAGCATTTCATCACACCAATTATCACTGGCGTTTTTTTTTTTTTTGTGCTTTTTTTTCAGCTTAGGTCAAATAATGCTGGAATGCATCCAGAATCGATCTATTTCAACACACAAATATTAATGTAAAATCGAGTATACTGCAGTCTTCGATATGACCATATTTCACTATAAGCCACATACCGATCTTCTTCAATCATGTTACGCATAACATCGATGTTTTTGGAATGACAACTGATTTTGGTCGTCTTTCACGAAATTCCTAACTGACGGATGCACGACCACGACGAAAATCTCAAAACCAACTGTAAACAGTCTTTCCTAATGGTGCTTCATAACCAAAAGTTGAACGAAGCGATTCCATGCATTGCTGTTGAGTTAGGTTTTCACTAATATCGTAAAAAAATCATCCAATAAAAACCTTGCCATTTTTCGTAAAGTTGATTAGTTTAAACTGTAAACAAACTATTAGGTCTAGGCTTCAACTGTTTGCACAATAACAAAGATAAATTATTGTTTCGAAAATAGTAATATCATATCTCAATATTGCCAGCTAATGGTTCTTTGTAACAACTTAAAAGGCAGCCCTCGTAACGTACTCAATTGGACATCTAAAGCGTACTTCATTTTCGGTGCCAATACGACCACGTTTAAATTCCTTTCTCTCTAAATAGTCTTACTCTGGTGAACTCAATTCAGCTTTAATTAGCGGTGGCTGGTAAAAATTTATTATGTGTGACAAATGAGTCAAACTTTGCCATAAATCATTGTACCTGTCCCTCTGTTCTTGCTCGAATGCTGAAAGCAACTTTCGAACATGTCTCGGGTGAGCAGAAGCTATTTGCCAAGTGCAGTAAATGAGGTATCTCCGAGGTTCTCTCAAATGACGCACTGAGTGTGAACGAGCCTTGACCAGTCCAACACGTACAGACGACAAGTTACTGCGGTGTGGATTTACGCAGCAGAGAAACTGACGCCTGTGTTATAGCTCAAACGTGTCCGAATATTGCTGTGTAACATACAAGTTTTATTTTTTTATATTTTCTAACTGGTTATGTATGTAAAAATAAGTGTAGTTTATTGCTTCAGAACCCAGGTCAAAGATACATCTATTAAATTGTTTTCTGTGATTTACTACACAGAGATGCTAGTATACAGACAGCCCAGGGCTTTTATTATAAACAAAAGAAAAATAGTGATCAAAGTTTAACCAATTATTTACCTCCAAGGGTCAAATAAATGTCATTAAAGTTAGATGTAATAACGTTTACATTTTTGAAACGGTTATACGCGAAAAAAATTATGAGCATACAGCGAAGATCTTCATATGCTATCATAAAAAGACTAGGTTGTGGAATTTAAGAACGCAAAAAACAGTAAGACAAATACTAGATATGGGACCAATCCTAACTTATTTCGAAAGCCTCGAATCTCAGGAAGAAGATTAAGAATAAAAAATGACCTACTTAAAAGTACAAATATTTAAACTGAAGAAAAATAGAAACCTGCATTTAATATACAAAATTTTAAGAACGCAGTTTACAAAACATACAAGCATATTTATAGAAGATACAAAAAAAAATGAATAAACAGATTTCATTCATGAGACATAATACGAGCTCATTTGAAAAGTTCTCGGAGTGACCCACAGATTACAGCAGCATTTACGAAGAGCCATTTGTACAATCAGCGGATTTGCCGAGAATCTTAGTAAATATAGTCGCTTGTTGCAGTCAATATGGGAAAAATGGCACCATTTTCAACCATTCCCAAGTGACCACGGAGTTTTAAGTCCTGCCTTGAAAGCTTTGAAGATGACTCATGCATTGGACCATTAATATCCGCCCCAATATCAGAAATTACCGATAAGGTGCACGGCGTGGTTTTGCATGATCACAGATTAAAGTTGTCTGAAATCGCTGAACCTCTCGGCATTTCACAGTGCAAATTTCTCAGCAAAATTTGGCCAGTTTTCAAACCGACCCCGGCGACTTTATGCATTGATGAACCAAAACAACAGTCTAAACAATGGAAGCAACACGATTCTCCACCGCCAAAGTGTGTGATGTAGACAAGTAATATCATGGCGTCGGTTTTCTGGGATGCCAAGGGTGTACTCTCTATTGATATTCTTTCCACTGGAACATCAATCACTGTAGCGTATTACGCTAGATAGCCTTTAGGACCTATCGAAGACAAGAAATGGCCGGTTTATCAAAGATGAAAATTATCCTGCATCAAGACAATGCTCGCCCTCATACATGAAGAGCTTAAACCAGTTAATACGTATACAGAGTGATTTTCGCTATGGATAAAGGCTTTTGGAGCATCGCTGAAAAAAGTTCATTCGTATCAAGGAAAAACTGTTGAAAAGCATTATTTCTAAAAGCTAGGCTCTCGCTTTGTGCTTAATTGCGATAAATTTTAAAACGAATATCGTGTTTCCATTTTTTTCAACAAAAAATGATAAAAATATTGAAATAAGAGTTCGTATTGTAAACATTTATAGTTAAAAACGATTTGGACAGAATTAACTACAAAAACTTAATGTAATATATAATATAGACAAGCTGGGATAGGTTGATCGCATCTAACCTGGAGTACTTTGAGAATGCCATCGAAATTATTAGGACGAATAAAGGTATGATATCAAAAAAATTATGATACTTCTTTATTAAGAAGAATGTTTGTACACCCCGACAGAAAAAAATGTCATCTCTTGAACACAAAATGCTTTAAGTTCCACTCGTTGCAGCTCGCATTTCACAAGGTAACCAGCAAAGCTGTGTAGTAATTGTAGCAGCTGTGCTATATAGCATGTACTAAAGACGCTGACTAGTATGTGTATATTCCGTTAGCCCTGTGGCAGAGCGTGCAGTGATGCCGTGAAGAGCGCAGGTTCGTCTCCCGGCATGAAACAATTTCTTTTTTTAAAAAATAAATCTTTGTAACATATTGTGACTTATTGTTTTCCATACACAGCATATTTTAACGTTAACATATTATTATAATGAATATTATAATATTTCCTTTGGTACTTGCTCTATATAAATGCAAATACTGCACACATATCCCTGCACATGTACGAAGTACAAAAGTTATGGACACAAATTCAAGAAGCCTGGGATGTTGTAGCCTCTCGTTCACACTACTGTAGAAATCTGACATCATCCATGTCCTGAAGGTTCATATACCCGATATTAATTTGTGTTTATTTCTGTGTGTTTTCACTTTAGAAGATAATTTTTTCTCTTCATGTATTTATTTAGTTATTTATAAAGAACACGTTAGTTTGTTATTTTTTTTAATTGTGTTTAACGTCCTTTTTTAATACTGAGGCATCACAGATGATGGACCCTGAGAATACACGAGATGAAATGATATGTTGGGAAAGGATTTTTTTTAGGAAGGAAACGCTCCAGGCCTAAGTTTAGGGTATCTTCCCGCATTTACATTTATGAGGACTGAGGAAAACCTAGAAAAAACCTCAGTCAGGGAGGACGGTCCTGGCGGGATTCGGACCCCAAATATCCCGCTCACGAGTCCGCGCCTTAACGACCTTGGCCACCGGTGGCGTTTTTGTGATTTAGAGGTAGATCTTTTGCTACCTGTTTTAATGTGTGCATCAAAGAAAATATTTTATTGCATGTGTGGGTTTCTGGCTGTGCTACTGTAGATCGGAGTCTATATCGTGCTGGTATAATTAATTATATGGTTGTTCATCATGACGGGTGGCACAAATTTGACTTTAGTTCGTGTTCCACGACTATAGTTTCAGTTTTATTCTAAAATATTTTTATTTTAGTTTGAGAGCCGTGCCATGGTGGCGAGGTGTGAATGCGCGAGTGCCCTTTCGTGATCAGGCGCCCACATCCGTTCATAGTACAAAGGAAGCAGTTTAAAATGTTCACAACCGCGTCGCTACAGTTCCATTTTCTCAACTGCACTTAAGTCACACAGAACACACGCTCGACGAGAAAACAAAAAAAACTTATTACTTTTTAACATGTTGCTTGACAAGTTGTTCGAACACTATCTCGATATTTACATCTACCGACAGTTAAATTTACATTGGAGGTGAACAAATTCAACTACCAATTGAAGCATCTGCCCTGAAACCGGCCACCTGTTTTTCTTTACCTGCAAAGTGTTGCCCGCAGGAAACTGAAAGACTTTGTGCGTGGTACCCTCAGTTAATTTACCTGAATAAAAGCCATTAATTAGTGGACAATCGTTAAAAACTATAATTTTTATAATGACAAAGCCAAAAGCTATGCCCGAGCGAACACTTTTATAATTAAGTTGTAAAACATCGACTGGCGTGATAGTCTTAAAACCGGAATTTATGGAAAAAAAAAAAAAAAATGTTAAAAGCTGCACGCGGGGCATCAACAGGAATTTAGGAACAAAATGGCTAAGTGACATTCATTAATACACTTGTTTTAATTAGCAATACGTAATCACCTTTAAAATCCGAGAGCAAATTCTGTGAGGATCTTTTGAAAGAGTGATAAAAACCAGTTAATATAATAAACTTAAATCGATAAAAAATATAATAATAAATACACCCTTGTACAAGTTAATGTGAACAGATATATTATTCTATTCTTTAAAATTATTTCACAATTATTTCACTTTTACTAAACAATGTTTTTAGTATTAAATGTGCCTACCTTTGGCCTTATTTACCATTTTCACTCCTTTGGCATAGAATTATTGAGTTTCTTACAGATTTCA
The DNA here is from genome assembly GCA_030762175.1 of Metallyticus violacea. Taxonomy (NCBI): domain Eukaryota; kingdom Metazoa; phylum Arthropoda; class Insecta; order Mantodea; family Metallyticidae; genus Metallyticus; species Metallyticus violacea. The sequence continues at coordinate 162,002,879 of CM060831.1, forward strand.
CTTATTTCTGGGTTATCAAACCACACTTTTATCATATTAAAAATCATCTTTTCTTTGGTTGTTCATTTGATTTATTTACGGACGTTCTTTAACAGCTCAGGTCATCAGCGTCCCATTCAATTCAGGGCGTGAAACGGTCGTTCAATTTTGCTCAGAGGCCCCTTTTTTCAGGCTTGAGATTCTTTTTCGTGCCGTAAATGTACGACACGGACCCATGGCTTTGCTTCCCTTCCGAAAGAAGCCATACTTAGGATTTTTACGCCCGAAAAAAGCCATCGGTCCTGGCCAGGTTTGAACCCGCGATCTTGGGTTTAGGAGACAAGTATGGTTATCACTACACCACCAGGACAGCCTTTTTCCCCCTCTTATCCGTTTCTTGAAATCATTTAAAGATTTTTTTTTTTTTTTTGATTTGTTTATTTAACATCTTTAACATCTCAGGTCATCAGCGTCCCATTCTATTCAGGGTGTGAAACGGCCGACAAATTTTGCTGAGAGGTCTCTTCTTTCAGGCTTGAGGTTCTTCTTCGTGCCGTAAATGTACGACACGGGACCCACGGCTTTACTTTCCTTCCGAAGGAAGCCATACTTAGGATTTTTACGCCCTAACCCGCGATCTTGGGTTTAGGAGAAATATTGGTTACCACTACACCACCAGGAAAGCCTTTTTTCCCCCTCTTATCCGTTTCTTGAAATCATTTAAAGATTCTTTATAAGGCTGAGATCCGGTGAACTTCCAGATCAGTACAAACATTGAAAATCATTTTTCGTCATGAAGTCTTCTATGCATGGCATGCGGCAAGGTCTTGCTGGAAAATCGCCTTTTCAATGTTCGTTCCTCTGCCAATATCTTCAGTTTTGGGGTGGCTCTTTTTTTTTAAAATTGGGATGTATTTGTCGCTGTAAAACAGCGTCTGTTAAATGTGCTTCGGCGAGATTTTCTCTCCATCGTTTCTCCTTTCATACGAGACGCCTGCACTTCAAAATGACTTTCATCAAAAAATAGGACGCTTCTTACGATCAGTTCTGATCAAGATACAGTCTTGCGCATATTAATGTGGACAAGCAGGTAAATTTAGTTTTATAAGTTATTCAGTGATTAATGATTTCTGAGATAGTTAATTGAATTAGTTGCTTTTATGGGTTGTACTAGAAGTTAACATATTTGCTTGTGTTTCTAGCTGTTTTATCATTTTATTTAGCATGCATATTTTTATTCATAATGAATGTCATACATAAGAAGACAATTAAGATCAATGTTCTCCAAGAATTTAGACTCAGAGACTGACAGCAGCTGAATCGAATGTAAATTTGGCTGCTGTTAGCAATAGAAGGGAAAATGAGATTTGCCGACTTTCGTCTCAAAATGAAAGGGCGATGTGGACGAAAACGAGAAACATCCAGGAAATATGATGCCTATTTAATCAGAACCAGAAAAATTAATGCTGAAAAGAACAGTTTTGATTCACAAAAACATTTGGAGGCTTCAGGGGGCGGCTTCTAGAAACTCGAAAACTGCCAGAAAACAGCTATTGACGTGAGAAAAAGAAGTAAAAGAGATTGGCATGACTTACAAAATATCTTAGTTAAAGGCTGTTTTTGGTGGGCTTTAAGGAATTCTTTTGTTATTTTCATCTATAGTTATTATAAACGAGTCGCAACTTTGTCTATCTGAACAACTTTACACACTGATGACATCAACGTTTTTTCAGACGTGCTACAAATCGATTTACGACCACTCATTTATCATATATAATTTCAAGACGTGATTTTGTTAATCAATCTGAAAGAAACCGGAACAGCCAAACCTAGTGTGCAAAATATTAATGATATAGGCACGTCGGTTGATAAACTAAACTTTATTTGAAATGTGTTGTGACAGAAAATTAAACTAACCTTAAAATTAAAGGCCATCAAATTCTATAGTCTTGTTGTTTATCTCGTAACAGTGCTAGATTCTGGATCATGATGTGAAGAATTCGGTGATAGCCATTTCCATGACGCTAAACTGAAGGCACAAGATCAGGGCTATACGCTGGGTGTGGTAGCAGTTCGGACCCTTCCCATTTCTGAAAGTTATCCATGGTTATTCGAGCGCTATCACTTTGTCCTGCTACTGTTTCGAGCGTCGGGGTCACTTTCTAAACTCTCCTCCATCTTCTGCCCCTTCTCTTTCAACTTCCCATGACTGTGTGCTAATCTCTCCATGTATTGTTTCCATTCCAATCTTGGTCTTTCTCCTTCCGGCCCTGCTTCATGTACTCTCCTCGGCATCTGTCATTCTTGGCACATGCAGAAATCATCTCTCAGATCTTTGTTTCTAATGAAATAATTATATTTTCCTGATTTAAACTCTCCCTTATTATTTTATTTCTTACTTGTCCTCTTCTGGTTCTTTTCAACAACTTCATCTGATCTGCTTCCATTCTACTAGAACGTCTGCCTAGAACGACCACAGCTTTCGCTTCATACAGTAAAATTGATCCGTATATGGCTTAATATCCTCTAATTTTTGTTTTCAAACTAATTTACCTTTTATATAATGTTTTATATAAAGATAACCGTTTGTGTCCCTTAAGGGCAAAGGCTTCCTAACAAGTAGGGAAAGCTCGCTATTCCACGGTAGTTATTCATATGCTGTATAAGACACTGACTGATTTATTCTTTGGTTACTCCATTTCTCAATGCGCTACTCGAGATATTTCCATTTTTCTCTTCCTGTTGCTACTCTTGACCAATCTGGACCTGCATGTTCCTTGAAGAGGTCTGTCCATCTTCTTCTGGGTCTGCCTTGTGTCTTTTTTCCTATCCGGAGGTCCCACATGGAGATTTTGTAGGTCCTGCATTCTTGCGACGTGACCGCCCCATTGTCACTTGCTTCTGGTAGCTATTGTGCGATGTCTGTTGTCTAACACAACTGATTATTAATACTATAGGCATTTTGTTCTTCAAAGTTATTCCCAGGATCTTGTGTTGCAGTTTTCTTTGGCATATTTCAGTGTTTTTTTTTTGTTCTGTTAGTAACCATGTCTGGCACCCTTATAGTAACACAGGGGATACACGGATTCCGAGCGTCTGGAATCTGATTTTCTTAATTAGTGTTTGTGTCTAATAGTTCCAAATTTCCAAAGCTTTCCACATTTTGCATCATCTCTTCGTTCTCTACTATTTTAATTCCTCTTTTCCTTCTTCACCTAGCATTATTATCTTGTTTTAAATTCACTTTCATCCCTCTTTCCTCTAAAGTACTTGCTGATGACCTGAGATGTTAAAAGAGCGTCCGTAAATAAAACTAATCAACAAGTTCTTCTGACAGTCTAAGGATTTTCTTCCAAAACTCTTTGTGTATTCTCAATATCCCATGCCTTAGGTCTGCCAGGACGTGGTAAGTCTTTAGTGTTTTCTTCTCCATTATTAAAACGCTAGAACTATCGCTGTGCTACACAGTAACGACACCTCCCTCCACTTTACACATTCTTCGAGCCATAGCAACAACTTTATAATCTTATTTCCAATGATGACTTAGAAGAGCCCTTATCTCAAACTTTTTTACTTTCATTTTTATGATTGCGTATTAACAAATGACGACTGACACATGTTCATAATATACACAATGATAATCATGGCACTCTGTAAGTAACATTTACAAACAAAACAAAACCGTACAAAGCACTAAACTTCAAAACCGGCATTTCTTATGCGACAATCTAATAACAAATTGTGACACGTGTTGTAACATAACCAGCTCATTATGCGATATGTATATATGATACATAATTAATGTAATATAATAGGCAGTAATTAGATGATATATTATATCTTATATATTAAAATCTTGGCTGGTATCTGAATTGCGCAGGATGGCAGCATGAATGGAAGTAAAACTCAATTAGCAAGCCATTGAGATGGACATTGTGAAAAGGCAGATGCAAGTGCATTTACACTTGTATGTGTTGTGGTGTTTAGAAGACATTAGTAAAAGCATAAGGACAAATGTTCGGTAAAAGAACGAACCTGCAGAATTAAAATAATCATAGGTTGTGTAAATACGACAAATGGTCAACAAAGAATGAGCATAATTTTTACACTGGGCTGAAATTTAAATTTGCAATATTTTGTTAGCTTACTGTGCACCTGCCTATTGTTTCATTCTATTCTTACTTACAATTCCAACCTGTAAAAAGTATACAAGTTGAGACATGTTCAGTTCCGCCTACCGCAAAAAGATATTACACGAAATGAATAACATGCTGTTTTGAAATTCTGCTTTCGTCTCAACAAATTTTCAGCTGAGGCCCTTGCAGTGTTACAGGAGGCCTATGAATAATTTGTTCTTCTCAAGAGTACAATTTAAAGATAGTTTAGAATGTTTAAAGAGGAATGCCAATTTAAATGGAAGGTGAACCCGGCGCTCTCATTTGACCTCTATTGGAAGAAAACATTAAGACCGTTGCTGTCATTGTTAGATATAACTGTAGAATAATATTATGAACACTTTAAAATATTTTGAAAATTTCACTGAGTGACACCCATACATTGATGACTTAAAAGTTGCATATGAGAGGTGTTTATGCACGGTGGGTTGCCAGACTGCTGCATGCTAGTTGAAGATGAAGTTACAGGAAAATGCGAAGTTTTTCTCAAATGAAATCACTGCTGATGAAGCTTGGCGACATCATTTAGATTCTGAAAGCAAACAGCAAAGCTCTGTGTGGGCACTAACGCCAAAAAGCCAAAAATTGGCATGTCGTATCTGCATATACAATTGTAACTGGTCCTGAGATGTCCTGAAAACTCTGCAAGACCAAATCACACGGTCAAATTTCGTGCAACAAACTGGATGCTGTAACACAATAGCGCACAGCCGCATATTGCAAATGTTGTTGCTGAATATCTCACAAATAGCAATGTGAAGTGTATTCCTCACTCTTACCAGGGTCAAGATTAAGACTCGTGTTAGTTTTTCCTTTACCTCAAATTAAAGAAATACTACGTGAGGTATTTTCCATCATAAGTACTGGTGAAGCCTACAGAGGTGATTCTGAAGGACATGTCAAAAAGGATTACCATCATGTCATTGAGGGTGGCAGAAACTCTGGGACAGATGTGTTGTATCTATCAGGGATCTCTTTGAGAAATATACTTTTCTAAAAAAAAAGTATGATTATTTTTATTGAAAAACCTTTGTAAATTGATTTTTCACACTATAATTAATCACTTACTTTTCATTCAGTCTAAATTCCAACAACAATAACAGTTTAATGTGACAACTGAATGTTCTTCAAACTGTAAACATTAAAATATAAATGTGTCATTCGAAATTTCAAAATAGGGGCATCTTAGGGTTAAGACGCCGAAGTTTAAGGTAACCAGGAAGTAAAGTAAATCTAGCAAATAGTGCAACAGTATGCATTTTGCACTGTATCTCGGAAAGTTTTAAAGCTAGTAATATGAAAAATTTGGGAGATATTAGAAAAACTTTCAATTTTAATTCTCTGATGAACATAAAAAACATTTTAAAAACTTTTAAACCAAAATAAAAATCTTGTTAAAAATTAAAAACACTGTGACATAATCATGCATTTTTCTTATTAATTATTGGTGGAATTGGAATTAATATTTTTGTACTTAAACTGTAAAAAACACGCTGTTCTGGGAACTATAATAATAATAATAATAATAATAATAATAATAATAATAATAATAATGATGATGTATGCTAGTTGCTTGAAAAGAAATTCAAATTCAAATTTTGAGAAAAAAAAAGTAGAAACATTTTTAATTTCTTATAGATATTGATTTTTATCAACTAATAATGATATTTAAATACTTCTAGATGTCATACTTCAGATTTGCATGCATTATGTGTGCGCAAATTTTCAACAAGAAAATGCATATTTATGTCAAAAATTTAAATAAACGGGAAATATGATTTATTTTTGTTTAAAAACTTTTTATGCGCATTAGAAAATGAACACTTACAGAACATCTTTATAAATATTCTTAATATCTCATAAAATTTTATATTGATAACTATATAAATTTCTGAGATACGTCGTAAAATGTATATGCTTTAAAATGTAGTCGATATTGTTTTTAAACTGTACTCTCAATATAATGTGTATGATTAAATTAATTTTATGTCAAATATGTAATTAATTAAAATGACAAGCTTTGAAGCGAAAGTTTGTATAATATTTTTCAATTCGGTACTAAATAGCAAGGTTCCTTAGTGTTTGGTTACAGTTGGATTTGCCCGTATTTCATCTCATAAAATGCAGTACACACGATACGCTAACACCCAGCACTGTGTGACTTACCCTAAAGAGGATAAAGTAGCGAAAACACTCATAGATTAAGGACACGACGATTTACATTGCTCAGGGTCTGTAAATAGCCAGGCCCGCTTGTTGCTTATTCATACCCACATCTTGCTGACATTGCCGAAGTTGGACAAGTTCGCGGGCATTAATATTATTTACCGCTGAACAATTGTTGTGGTATTTAATGTTACCTTAGGGGTCCAGCGATTGGTTTCCGGCTCTTTTCCTTCCCTCCCACCTGCCTCGTCAATTACCAGAGCCTCCCATATCCTTCAACGGAAGCAATTTGGTTCCAAAATTTGCTGAGAAACACTCCATCAGTAATTCATTGAAAAGAAACTTTAGATAAAAGAATTTATTACAGATTCAGATTGCAAGATAATGATAAAATGGTAAAAGGTGTGATTACAACACTAGGGGGGACATGGTTGTTACCTCCGGAACAATAATGACTACTTGTCAATTTTGATACGAATTGAAAACGAATATGTCCTTTATCTAGACTGTCAGGTCTGAGTTTTTATTTATATAAGATTCCCGGCTATGGCATGAGTAATCATGTATGGTACACACTAAGGCGTTGTTATACATTTTGTAAAATAAATTATTATACGCAGTTTCGCTTGATAATGTTTGTACTTTGTCAATTCCCTAATACCTAAACTTATTGTGTGTGTCAGGTACAACTTTATTCCCTGGCTGGGATGGGAGTGACGGAGATTGACGTCAAAAGACGCCAGTGTCCTAATCATCCAGCTAATTTTGTTATGTTTGTGGAAAGTACACCAAAATCCCAAATACTAGTTGACCCCTATACGCCGTCTTTTAAATCAAGGTAGATTTACCTGCAGTACAAGAATTTTCAAGTAAGCAATTAACATCTAAAATAAAATATATTTTATATTGGTTTTCACTAATGAACTGCTGGGAAATTCATCTTAATTCAAAAGACAGCCTTGGAGAGCCACTTGGTATGTATAAAAATACAAAAACAGCTTGCTTTCACTACTCTGGTTACAAAATTGGTGATCACCTAGACAATAATGAACATGTTTCAACTTATACACCTCTGGCGGACGAGAACCGGAAGTTACAACAATGAAACTAGTATCATGTGTATAGTACGCGTTAAGATAACAAAATATTATAAAGTTAAATTTTAGCAAAATAAATTGTGCATGTTCTTTATTGAAGAGCCTTGTAATTTAGTTTTATTTACTCATACATTAGCAACGTCTTTATATTTCTGGTAAGGTGCTAATTACCTTGTGCTAAAAACAGTTTGATCATCAGCAGTATATAGTTTTATATCCAGATCATTAAATAACCGGAATTTTATTTACTTCTTGGCAATATGCTTATATGGATTTTTTTTCATTCTAGGTGAATGCACATGCACAATAACTGCCAAAATATAGCCCATTGCACTGTGTCAGAGGGACTGAAATCGTCCGAAATATACAGTAGAATGAAAGTTCAGTATGGAGATAGTTGTTTGAATCAAGGGAGATTTAACGAATGAGTGGAGAAATTTACTATAGATGAGTCACTGTTGATGAAAAAGATGGGTCCCAAGGCAGCTGTGTGATAATTGCAAGCGTCCACGGTAGACGAGTGATAAGAAACAACTGGGCAGTCATGCTGGTGAGGGGGACGCTTTCATTGGATACGAGTCTTGGGTGAACCGTTATGAATCAGAGAGTAGGGGACAAACGGCAAAATGGAGACAAATTTTCTACTCCGCTGAAAAAGTACACAGCCGTGCATACAAGTTACATTAAAGTCACAATGACGTTTCTTGATTAGCACATCAATGCAAAGCGCCATGGAGAACCTGAGGCACGCCGTAAAGTGGAAATATCCTGGAATGTTATAGAATGGCTTTATCTCTCACAATAAGGACACCCGCCCCTATACTTTCCAACTGGTAGGGTGATTTGACTCGTATTAACGGTTATTGAGATTACTTTTGAAGTAAGCCTGCCCGTCTCGCCCATGCTAGTTTTCCATATGAATAGTACACTTTTCTCAAAACTGAATTGAGATATCAACTTAAAAAAATTTACCATGTGTAATATATACCTTTATTTATAATATCAAGAAGCATATTTCTGAAATTTTAATTGGTGGCTAAGATCGAATTTTTTTTCAATATATGTTTTTAAATAAATATTTTAATGAAATTGCTGTATTTTGAAACCTATATGAGTTAAAAAAAATCCCTGCTTGTTTTATAGCTCTTATCATGGGAACGTATTGTAGAGGTTTCATTTCATTATCTTTAATAATGGAGAAATATGCACCAGAAGGTATAAAAAGAAAAAAATACTTTAAAGTTTACAATTGAACTCTTACTTAATTAATACATATTTAGAACTGCCCTGGTCCATATTCGCCAATCTCCTCATCCTCTCTGGTATTCTCTCGTTCCTTTTCACCACCATTCTATCTGCTTTCTTGATATTTAAACTTGCACTGTTGTGTTGCAAGCGGGGTCTGTTGACAGTTCACTCAAAACCCCTAATTTTTCCTTTATTTCCGATGTTAAACGTTAAAAGTGCATCAAATACACCAAGTTTTAGTATATCGCGACCAACAAACACTGTTTTTAGCAGAAACACTGTTGAATGACTCGTTGACATTGTGTTCTTCCATGTAGTCATTTGCTTAGAAGTTCAAGATTACACAGGTCCCCTATATATTGGTTTTATTGCCTGCACCACTGCTAATGGAAGTCCATGATGTTTATAATATGGCTATTGTATATTGAATTTACACCAACAGTAAAGTATAAACCATGTGGAGGGTTGACATTAGTTGATGAGCATGAAAATGTGTGGCCCAAACTGCACATAAATTTTGCAATTTGTCAATCATTACCTCCCTAATCTTACAGCTCTTCCCAAATATGTCTTTCTGGAGTTTCGCAGACGTGAACCCATGAATCATGCATTCTAGTTTTTCAATATGTTGGTTTTCTCCATAGAATTTACTTTCTGCTACTCTCATCAAACATTTTCTGCCTCCATCTCCTAAATATTTGAACTGTATAACACAGAATACAGAAGTGGATATGGCTACTAAGTGGCACTGTCCTAGAAATTATTAAATTTGGAACATTAAATATTCGAATTTAGATCCCATCTTTCAGTATTATGGTATTTATAAAATATTAGAGATGCAAAAGCAATAAAAATCTCAATTTTGATATTTGGATCCAATTTCCCCTTAACCTGGCGGCTGACCCGTTTTCATTTGACAGTCCCTAATAGAAATGAGGGTCAGGCTCAATGCTTTCTGAGCACAGCTGAATGAAGAGTATTACTTTAGGTTTAGTAAATGGATGGAAAATCATTCCATTACTTGAAGGTAGCTTGAGAATATCTCTCATTGCAGGCAATGCAAGTTCAACCTACCAGAACGGAGTTCCTTACCCTACCTGACTTTTACATGTCGTTACTGTGTGGTGAGGAAAGTTTTAAGTTTCGTTAAAGTGGGTTATGTGACACATATGATATATGTGTGTCGTAATAATTAGTGCAGTTTACACAGCGAGCAATGAGCTGTTACCTTGTCACCGGAAGCGATGATGCGATGGTTTCCGGGCTCGCTTCGGGCTAGATGCGGGCAAAATGCGTTTTGTGCACAGTATCATATGCTGGTCATCTATCATTCGTCACGATGCCAGTCTACCATTGTACCAGAGATATTTCACCCACTGCCTTCAAAAGATCTCGCTTGAGAAAGTCCAAACTGGTGTAAGTTTCCAAAAGTTCAGATTTGGGCTGGGAATGAATTCTGTCATATGATGTAATTATTGTGTACACTAGCCATTCCATTTGCTTACGAAATTCACCTCGGTAATATCACTCGTGTTTTTTTCTGGGCCAACCCTCAAATCCTTGAAGTGTGTGATGCTACCACACTTCGGATCATCTTCAGTAAAATTAAGTTTCTGAACTTTATAGCGCCATAATTTTTTTTCAATGCATTATTTGTTTGTTCCAGCCATTTGGATATATCTTCGGATTTTGTTACTATATTGTGAATTAAATAGAAGCAACTGCGAGGAATATACAATAATAAACACAACTTTTTGACAACACCTTTACTCATCCTATAATTTTGACGATATTTCTAAAAGAGTCCCCGTTGGATGTAATGTACCTAACCCAGAGTTTCTTTCAGTCATCAAAGACATGCTGAAATTCATTTTTAGACAGTTCAGAATCGCCTCCGCAGCCTTCATCACTGTTTCTGGTGATGAAAAAATGTCTCCCTTGAGCAGTTTCTTTATTTTGGTAAAAAGAAAAAAGTCACAAGAGGCTAAATCTAGACTATAGGAACGATTAAAGAACATATTTTAAATTGCTTTTTGTGAGGCGTTCAACAGCTATATACTTTGTAATGTGCGACCGGACATTATAGAGGTGCAGCGCTTGTTAAACAGAAATTAGGCCTTGTAGGATTTTCAGAACGTCTCTTCAGCACTGCCCAGTTATGTGTGTGCAGGTATGTATGACATGGTAAACCATTGCAATGAATAAAGAAAAATGAAATGATCATACATTTCCTAGCAGAAGCAACCACTTTTCTGCGAATTGCAAAGGAAGAAAGCTATTGCGGTCTGCACCGTGAAAAATCTACTAATTTTTCAGCATCTATTAAAGGATAAAACACTAAGAGAATCTCATAATTGTAATCGCTATATTTCGAACTACTAGAGTTTTAACTTAGTGTTTTATCCTTTTCTGCTTTTATAATTACTGTTAATTTAGTTACATTGTAACCATGTTACTTTATTTTTCTTTATTATATATATTTATTAATATATATTATTAATATATAGTAATAATAACAATAACATAATAATAATAATAACGTGGTTTCTGACGGAAATCAGACCTTTGGGAGTAGGAATATATTTTAAAACCCATATTCCTTTTTCTATACACTGTTTTAAAATAAAACAAGAAATGAATTCAGTACATAAACTGCATTTATAACGATGCATATGTTTTATATTTAACAAAAGAATTGTTATAAACGCAGTTTACATGCTGAATTAATTAATTCTTTTATTTTAAAATAATATACAGAAAATTAAAAGCAGGAGAACTTTCGATTATCAAACATACCCCCTATTGCTAATGGTTTAATTTTATAAATTGTTTTTCTTCTTTTGTTTAAATTGTACATACAGAATTTTTTGTGAAAAAACAAATATTGGTGCTGTACATAGCGATTTTCATATTTTAGGTTTGTGATGAACCCTCACTCCTAATGACCCCAGTTTTCGTGGTTTTATGAACCTAATTTTTTAATTTTGTTTTAATGGAATATATGAAATTTCCTTGCCAAAAAGCAAATATTGGTGCCGCTAGAGTGACTGTACATGTTGGGTTTCAGGAAAACCCCCCACTGCTAATAATTTGATTTCACTGATTTTCACAAACTATTCTTATTTCATTTAAATGCTGTATGCCTAGTTTAGCTGTTAAAAACAAATATTGGGACTACTAGAGCGATTTTTAATGTTAGGTTTAAGCTTAATCCCTACCCTTAATGGCCCGATTTTCAGAAACTTTATATTTTTATTTTATTTTATTGAATATATGGAGTTTCACTGCAAAAAATAAATATTAAAGAAGCTAGAGCCATTTATCTATTATTCACTGTCACTAGAAACGCTTGTGTTTAAATAACCGACAAACAATAAATTGAAATCGGAATGATTTGTGACAACAGAATTTCTATACATAGAAAACAATTTTATGACCATATATGCAACAGGGTTATGTAGTTTACCAAAACACCCTCCTAGTATTTCCAAAGCTTTGTACGTATTGGAGAAAAAAAAAACAATAGAATATTATTTTTTTACAAACTGTGCATAAAATATACACTTTCATTCAAAGGACAAATATCAGGTAATACAGTTTAAAGTACCACCTTATCCTATTAGTTTGTCACTAAGGCAATTGAAAGGAAACTCTGTTTTTAAATGCTAGAAAATCACACGACGAGTCCCTCTAGAGGGCACCATTTTGACAATGTGCTGAACGACACCAATAACAAACAAGTTGTTTACTCCCAGGAAGGAAGAAAACTGAACCACTGTATCCAAGTGCTGAATCACTGCAAGGCTTGAAATCTGTTAACTGCATAGCCTCCCTTGATAAATTAGTTATACCTAACAGCTACACAAAACGGCAATAAAGAACTCAATGGGATGGGACAGTCATCAGAGCGCATGCGTAACGAAAACATGCAAATTGGTTCATTACGGAGAGGGTCCACTGCAAATAGCTTCTCTATGGCACCCTCATCGCTGGCGATTAGAAGGCACGGGCACCCCCCCCCCCTATGGGTGAGCCGATCCATCTTCTGTAAATTGTAATGTTAAACTGCTGCCCCTCAGCGACCATATTTCCTTAGCTTAGAGATTAGGGGTTCGGCTCCGAGATTGCATTTCCCTTTGTTCAATGTATGAAATCAAATTGCAGAACCAGCTCACCCCTGAACGAACTTCTCTTGAAACTCCGCAAGGTCCTTCACAAGGACCGATTCACTTAAAGTTGGCAGCAGTTGATCGAGCTGTGCATCACGTTCCCGCGCTTGAAAGCCGGCCGGGGAGCCGGAGAGAGGTCAGTACGAGTTGAACTCTAGGAACATACGGACGCGTTGAGTGGCAGCGTATTAAGCATTCACTAAGCGGACTAATACAGTGTATTATTTACGTTAATATGACTCTTTTTGTTTTTGGGGGGGGGGTTTATTTACGGACGCTCTTTAACATCTCAAGTCATCTGTGTCCCATTCAAATCAGGCCGTGAAACTGCCGATAAATTTTGCTCAGAGGCCTCTTCTTTCAGGCTTGAGGTTCTCTATCGTACCGTAAATGTACGACACGGGACCCACGGCTTTACTTCCCTTCCGAACGAAGCCATACTTTTGATTTTTACGTCCGAAAAAATCCATCGGTCCTGGTCGGGTTCGAACCCGCGATTTTGGGTTTAGAAGGCAAGTATGGTAACCACTACACCACCAGGACCAACTTAATATGGCTCAATTCAGACATTCTATCCCTCAAAGTGTATTTATTTACAATCCTTGAATCGGATGTGGAGTATGCAGATTGTTTCGAGAAGAGGTTCAACTTCAAGTAGTTCGAATTACACTTTAATAAATAAATTTTATGAAATGGAAAGCATTTTAATCAAAATCGTATACAGCCACGTACAGTACTTGCAGAAGAAACGTTAGATAATATTGAAAATGCTCTGTAACGAATCCCTGAAAAATCACTTGTACGTTTTTCTCAGCGAATGGAAATTTCCTATTACTCTGTTCTACAAAATTACTGTAGTGCTAGAACTTAAACCGGTTGACCCTGCATCTAGGAGTAAATTTTGTGTATGTATTTTGAATAGTGTGCATGAGGATAAATTGACGGTAATCTAAGTTTTTTTTATGGACGAATCTTAGTTTCACATAAGTGGATATGTTAAGCCCACAACAGCCGATACTGTAGTTCAGAAAAATCTAAACTACTTCACGAGGAACCCCTTATGTTCAAAAGATAGTGTGTTGCGCTAATAGCGGCGAATATATATATATATATATATATATTATATTAGTATGAAATGCCTATCCTTTTAATGTTAAATTTACAAACTCAGTTCAAATTTTTTCAAGGACTATTTAAACTAATGAAATGAAACTTTTATAGCACTTAATTGAGATTTGCTCATCTATTTTCACTACTATACTGATTCGTGAATAAGTTGTGAAAGTTTCAAGGTGATAGCTTATACAGTTCCTAAAAAAAAATGGGAAGCTTATGCAAAGAAAATGCCGTTTTTCAATAATTGCGGGCAAAAAATGTTTTAACAGAAAAACTAATTTTTTTAGGGAAACGCCAGCTAAAACTGTCCAACAATGTAAAACAACAAAGGATGATGTCATGAAACTAAACGCTGCAAATTTTTTAAATAAAATTTTTACTATCATTAAAAATTAACCACTCCTTTCTAGGGCAAATAGTTCCTGAGGTATAGAATTTTAACGGAACAAGTGCTTTGAAATACATACATAAACACACACACACACACACACACACACACACACACAAATCATATCAAAATAAACAGAAAATTGCAAATATTAAAATGCTCCATAAAACTAAAATATAACTTTTGACCCCACCCCTTTCCCTTTAATACTTCCTTTAGGAAACAATTAATAGTGAGAGGGAATTGCAGAATCTCTTGCAACTCTGGAGTGAATTAACTATGAGAGAACATAGGGCCCGACTTTTCAACAGGACTCTGCACCGGCACATACAGTCCGTGTCTCCTTTGCATGCATTTCATGAAATTTTGACGATAGAGTCTCCAATAACAGCATATTACCCCATCAGTCCAAAAATTTACCAACACTTTTATCGCCGACAAAACTGTTTTAGCTATTTTGGTGCACTTTCACCTTCGCCAACACACTGTTTTATCTCCGGGGTGTAGTGGTGGATGCAAGTTTCGTCTACAACCACAAAACTACGCCAGAAGTCATTGGGAGTATGCTGCAAGTTTTCCAAACACAAATTTGAAATGTCCTTCCTTGAGCGTTTTTGGTCTGGAGTCAATAAACGCCACATTCAGCTTCTTAATATACAGAACTTCATACAGGATTTTATGTACCATTCATGTGAAATGTCTACCATCTCAGCAATCTCACGAATCTTAATGCAACCGTCTTCTATCACGATAACATGAATTTTATAGACCATTTCTTGAGAAGGAACCTCAATCGGGCGTCCGAAACCCACAGCAAACGGCCACGTTTAAATTAATTTATCCAGTAATAATTGGTCTTGAGTGCAGGTTCGGAGACACTATGAACTTCCTTCAGCTCATTTTGTATCTGGGTAGCTCTTTCACCGTTACAAAAATCACGCTTACCAACAGTCATGCCGCTTAACTAAATTTCCCGAACATTTCGTTGGAATCTACCACACTCATTTACTTGATGCAATCTGTCAATTCAATCAAGTTCCTATAGAGATATCATTTAGAAAGGGTCAAGTATGACATTTTGTTGAGAAGAAATTCTCTGCATTTAAAAATGTAGGTAATGTGTTGGATGGACTTAAAGGTCATACGTTCGGGACTGTTATGCCAGCATGCCAGCATTCATTTTTTTTTTCAATCTACTATACTAGACTTACCGGAAAGCAATGTACCTACATTTAAACGCTTTAGTAAATGGAGTTATAAAAATGGAAGCATTCAATGCTCTACGGAAGCGTTGAACAATAAACGTGAATGCCTATGAAAGGTTGGGTTTGTTTTCACTTCAGAGCTCGCGATATTAGTCAAGTTGCATGAAAATTTAATTCCTGTTGGAACAGTTCAGAAAAACTGGCTAGGGTTTCATCGATCGAGTGCTAGAGAGCCACTTCTTGAGGCGAGGTGTTTGGGCGAGTCGGCGATAATTTATTATTTGGAAGTGTCTAGTTTATACATTACAAGGGGAAAGCTTCCAACAGAGAGAGGGGGGAGGGAGGGGGGTGTTTTCCTTGTGCCATTGTGTTACCTCAGCAGGAACAATAAAATCCACACACTCTCGCCTTTTCCACACGCCACAATAGTGGATAACAAGCTTTCAATGGCATAGCAAAACACTTTGTTGGTGGTCAGAACGGCAGGGGGTTTTGCAAGCAACTTGACAACAGACGGTGATAATCCATACCTTGCGTGGCGATTCATTTCACGCCTCTGGAAGATGCCTTTGTGGCAAAAAGCTTCCACGGCACGTTTAAGTGAGACAAAATACATTGTAACGGGAACTGTGCTGCAAATAAGCTAACAGCTACGGTTAGATTAGTAGGACATAAACATTTCTGCAGAAGTGAATTTTTTTTCCTACTGTGATATGCTATTATACACCGTTTCCTGCTTTTGATATTGTTCAGTCCTCAGTTGCATGAGGCCGGGCATTATGACATTGAAGAAACACGCCGAAGGACGCAAATATCGAACTAATAGATTGTTTAGTAATCGCGTATGTATTTATTAACTACGATTGGATTTAAACCTGGTGGTAGTGAAGAACAGTGAAAATAAGTGATTATTTACAGCAAAATACTTAACAAAACCATATAGCGGTAGGCACTTGCCGAATTAATTTTCACACATATTTATATGCCAATAAACTTAAATATATATCACCTAACAAAAAATGTCCAACTAGTTAGACACACATCAACCTATTTAAATACATAAAACCAATTAAACATATGTCAATATAATTTATACATATTACTTAATCAAATGCATTTC
Organism: Metallyticus violacea; assembly: GCA_030762175.1. NCBI lineage: Eukaryota > Metazoa > Arthropoda > Insecta > Mantodea > Metallyticidae > Metallyticus > Metallyticus violacea. Next base: position 162,019,542 of record CM060831.1, read on the forward strand.
ACCTAGCTAAAACATGTAAATATAGTTAAATACCCATCAACCTATTTATGATGACTGAGGAAAGCCTGGGAGAAAAAAAAAAAAAAAAACTCAGTCAGGGAGGACGGTCCTGGTGGGAATCGACCGCGGGCCTCCCGCTCACAAGCCCGCGCCTTAACGACCGGTCCCGGTGGGGTAGTGGTAACCATACTTGCCTCCTAACCTCCTAAACCCAAGATTGTGGGTTCGATACCACCAGGACATAAAAATCCTAAGTATGGCTTCCTTCGGAAGGGAAGTAAAGTCGTGGGTTCCACGTCTTAGATTTATGGCACGATAAAGAACCTCAAGCCTGAAAGAAGAGGCCTCTGAGCAAAATTTGTTGGCAGTTTCAAGGCCTGATTTGAACGGGACACAGATGACTTGAGATGTTAAAGAGCGTCCGTAATTAAGCTGAATAAATAAATAAAAAGATCCTAACTCACAATAACATTAGCTATGTTAATGGTTTCTTCCCTTAGAACATAAATTGAGTGAAGATCAAACACTCCGTAAGCCCCAACTGAAGATTTATGAAGACAAAAGCACAATTTCAGAGCAGCATACTATTCGTCGCGTGTCACCTGCATTTTTGCTGTAGGCGGAACTGAATACGTCTCAACCTGCACACCTCTTACAGGCGGGATATGAAAGTGACAATGAAACTAGTGCTAGACATTTAGGTAACAAAATATTATACATTTAAATTTTAAGCAATCTTTATTGAACACCCCCCTACAAAAAGGGCTGGATTTGTCAACCATCATGACTTCTGTTGCATATATCTGAAGTTTTAATGAAATATTTCAGAGTTTTTAGTGCACAAAATCTATACCTACCCATTACCCAGTGGCTCGGACAACCATTTTTTTAAAACATAGAATTAAATTCATTTCTTGCCCAAACCGAGCTGGCAAATTGCACAAGGTATACAAACTAGTATCGGATGTTCTATTCATTATCCACTGAACCAGTAGTCAATGTTGGTTCACACCCGTCCGTACTGCCGATCTGTCACTTCTCGACACAACATAGGAACCGTAAAACTTAGCGGAAAACTTTGGGCGTGATGCATGAAAATCAATCGGAACGCGATTAGATGCAAGTGTCTGCGGAACAATGGGATGATGACGTCACTCACTGAGCCGCCTCCAATTATACACAGCTCAGTGTCAACGGTACCCTGCACGTAGGTCACAGGCGCTGACGTGGAAAAACATTATCTGTCTACTCGATAATTACAGGCATACAGCAGCATCGCCTCCACAGTGTGTACAGTGCAAGATTACAAGTCCATGGTAGTGAGTAGAAATACTACCCCAGTTGAAGCATTAATAAATAACGAAATAATCAAATAGCTAGCAGACATATTTCAGAAGTTCGTATTTTGTTCTTGAAACTTCGCAATCTGTGCCTTATGTCGGCGGTTTCACGCCAGCTGGCAAGTGACAGCTTTCAGAAGTACTCCAATCATTGCATTGAAGACTCTTGATAGACTTGGGACAGCAACTGAACACACCTTCATTCTATACTTCAGTACTATTTTCCCCTTCATTTAAGGCAACTCTTAGATATCGAGATGATGATGACTGGGTGGAAGGAATTAAGCCTGAAAAAGAGTGCAGGCATGTATGGTTTATCTTGCTGGACAAACATCAGTACAAGCCTTGGGAAACGCTGCACCGTTTTTCAGGCAGAAGTGTTTGCTATCCTAAACTGTGTTTTTAGAGGGCTTGAGAAAGGTTAGCATGGTAAACGAATTTTCATCCTGTCGGTCTTAGTGGTGTAGTGGTAATCATACTTGCTTCCTAAACCCAAGATCGCGGGTTCAACCCCGGCCAGGGTCGATGGATTTTTCTAGCGTAAAAATCCTAAGTATGGCTTCCTTCGGAAAGGAAGTAAAGTCGTGGGTCCCGTGTCGTACATTTACGGCACGATAAAGAACCTCAAGCCTGAAAGAAGAGGTTTCTGAGCAAAATTTGTCGGCTGTTTCACGCCCTGAATGGAATGTGGAGTGAGATTTTTGTGGTGGGGTTAATTAAAGGTTGGTATGTTTATAGGGAAGAAAGTATTACTTGGCTTTACCAAACACTTGGGCCCGTGCGGGCAATTTTGGATAAGTTGGTTTTAGGTGAGTACAGTGGATGAGCAAGTCTGTGCTCAAAACGATGTTTATATCTGCATTTTGGGACGGCCTGATCCCTATGGCTGGCTCCTCACTGACTCTCGGGTGAGACTGTGGTGTAGTGTCTCTGTCTTCTTCTCCTTCGGCTATTTAGACTGAAAACTAGCGGATTTTTGGAGTGTAAACACTTCACGGGTAGAGGAATTGAAAAGGTTTTGTCACTTTGAATGAGACGAAATTTGTTAAGTCCACTCAAGAGTTTTATTATACACTCAGGGAAAAAGTTCGTTCATTAGAATCGACTACTAGGAACCTTGACTGGCACGGATTTCAATTAGAGGTATGCGACGCCCGTGTACTTATTAACACTTCCTAATCTCCGGCGTTTCCCAACTTTTCCTTTCTGTACTTCTGTATTCATGTCTACACAGCACATTTCCTCCTATACTCTGCAACTTCAATAACAACTGACTCGAGACTTAAGACGCATCTACATTTAAACTTATATCACTCAGGCTTCTGTTACTGTTGCTATGGTGCCTTCGACTGCATTTGCCGGATCATAGTTCAGACCGCGACTGTGATTTTGACTTCGACTGCAATTTCCTACTCTTATGACGACAGCTGACTCCTGACTGCGAATGCCCCAAGCCGCCTCTATCTGATGGCTTTACTTCTGGACGGTCCGTGGGTCCATATAACTTGTTGAGTCGTCAATTCTTCTTCTTCACCCAGTGCCCGTTCTTGACTGGTCAACCATTTGACGCCGTGCTCCCAGTACTTCCGAGTTCGTCCTTTTGAGTCACTCTGAAGTGCTGTACATTGTAGAAGATGATCAACCGTTCCTTCCTCTTTTGAGCGGATCGCAGAGTCCACTACGCCGATTCTGTGCAAATGTTTTTGTAGGTAGTTCTGAAGGTGGGGCAGATTGTTGGGAAAGGTTTTGATATAATCAGTTCCCATCTTTTACCAACTGCTGCTGCCCTCCAGGAGTCCGCGACGACTTTCTTTATACTGTTTGAAATGACATTGCATATAATGACGTAGGGTGTCGGTAGATTCTTTGCCATCCTGTCAGCTTCTTCGTTTCCGCTGATGTCTTCTTGTTGCAGCTCCGGGAAGCAGAGGTGGAATCAGACAGGAAGACTACCTTTCGCTTGACATTCAGAGAAATCAGTGTTCGCCGCTTCACTTTTTCTGCTACTTCGCCATCAAAATTAGTTCTCATTCTTCCCACAGCAAAGGCTCCCCTGTCAAGAGATGAGAAAAATCCTGCCCCCTGCGTTCATCTACAGCTGAGCCATCTGTATAAACATGTAGTCATTCTAGTGAAGCTATCATTTGGAGCGGTGCCGCTTTCAGGAGTTGTGGAGCTATATCTGTCTTGGGTCTTGATTCTAGTCATCTTAATATTTTAATTACTCTCCTTTTCCGTTCATTGGCTGTCAAGTGCAATTATATTACGGGACTTTCTCATTGGTATTCCTTTTCGCGCCTCTCTTGGCCTGGGGCGAGGGTGTCACAACCTCTCTCTGGATCCTTGAGCGACAATATGTACCCTAACTTGTTTTCTTGCACTTTTAAGAAGAAATTGCGTGTTATTTCCGAAGGGTGCAAGCAGTCAAGGCTTCCCTTGTACGACTTACACAAAAGACTTAACGGTGTCATGTTTGCTTCAAGGTCACCATGGATGTAGCAAGAGGGGCTTTTATGACTTATGATCGTTCCGTACACAACCTAATTACACCGCCTCTTGTAACAATAAATTCAAATATGTCACACTCACAGCATTGTAATTTTTGGAACAACACTTGTCTCATTACTTCAAATTTACATGCTATGCCCTATAGCTGTGATGAGAGTTTAAACCGTTTTATCCACTGTGTTTATCTGAGTGTTTCTTTATGTGGAATGGAAATCTCTTCTGTTCCAAATGGGACGCTCACGACGTAACATATTAAGCGTCCGTAAATAAAACCAAAATCAAAAATAACAATTTTCATCCTCTCAGATAGACAAAGTGCTTTAAAAGAACTTCTTTCCGGCCCGATAAAATCTAAACTGGTATGGGAATGGCTGAATGTTCCGACTTCCCTGGCATCTCGCAATAGGCTTGAACTGCGGTGGCTGTCTGGACATCGGGGCGTTTATAGATATGAAAAAGCAGATCAGCTGGCCAGCTGGTTCCTCCCGGTCAGCAGTCAGCAAGCTAACCACTAGACTAAGGAGGCAGTCTCACACTAGACAACAAGCTGTATGTCCAGGGCAACAGATTCAAGTTTTGTACAATTATAATGAACATAAGCATATACTTTATATGCTTAGATGTTGGAAGATGTGTCCGGTTACATTCACACATGCCCGAACTATCAATAGTATATGAGGTGTGATCAAAAAATAACGGCAATTTTTTTTATTTCGCGAGCTTCATAAATCGGATTTTCAGTTTTTGTTAGCGTTTTCAGCTGTTTTGAAAGTTTAGTTCATTGTTGACAATCTAAAAGGTTAGACGTGTTTTGGTGTGCTCGGGGATTTTTTAATTTTGAAAAAGATGGGTCAAAGAGTTTGTATTAAATTTTGCTTTAAAAATGTAACAAAGTATTCCAAATGTTGATTGTGGCTTTTGATAAATCTACTATGAGCAAGACAAGAGCTTACGAGTGGTACAGATGTTTCAAAGAAGACCGTGAAGACGTTGAAGATACTACCGCCCTGGACGTCCTAGCACATCAATAACCGCCGACAACGTCGAAGAAGTGAAGAAAATGATTCTGGGAAATCGCCGAATCACTATCAGATAGGTTGCTGATGATGTCGGTGTATCATTTGGTTCCTGCCAAGCAATTTTTTCGGATGTTTTGGGCAGCGAAGTTTGTTCCGAGATTGCAGCTCATACCTCGCTGCTTGTTCGTGAATTTTTTGGCAAAAAACAAACAAAAAAAAAACCGTTGTGTTGCCTCAGCCACCATATTCGCCGAACATGGCCCCCTGTGACTTATTTGTATTCCCGAGGCTGAAGAAAACCATGAAAGGACAATTTTTTGCCATCATTGATGAGATAAAAATACAATCGCTGAAAAAGCTGAAGGGCATACCGAAAAGTGAGTTCCAGAAGTGCTTCCAAGATTAGAAAAAGCGCTGGCACAAGTGAATTATATCCGGAGGGAATTACTTTGAAGGGGACTGAAATGATGTTGATGAATAAATAAAGATTCTTGGAGAAAAACTAATATTTCCGTTATTTTTTGATCACACCTCGTACATTTCCGAAGCTTAGTGAATCTTTTAGTTTTTCTAATGTGTGGTGCTTTTGTTCCACACACTTTATTTTCCAAACCTCCTGCATAAGTAAAAACCAAATATTGTTATTGTTATTTGTTTCATCAGCGTCCCATTCAATTCAGGACCCTATGATTGACTACGAGGCAAGTATGAACTCCAGGATCGGCACTTTGCCGCACCTTTGTGCAAGAATGACTTATTCAAAAAAGATCCAACCTATTAATCTGTATGCATTTACTGCGCAATATATGCAGTTTTTCTCGCCATGAGTTTAGTGGATAATATCAGGGTTTTCTGTGTTATTTTGCGGCGAAGCATGGGCAGGGAATGAAACTATGCTTCGCAATTACATGACATTAAGCGTGGATCAATTATCTTATCATTAACGTTCCGTAACATTGAATTACAGACATTTACCCGCATATCAAGATCACCTGTTTGCAATTTGCGGACAGCAGTAACCTTTTATGCCTTTAAGTTTAAAATGGCTCAATTTCGGAGGGTGAATTGATGCGTTTGAATGAAAATGTTTCAATAAGATGCCAGAAATATGTAGGACAAGATTCCAACATCCAGTCATAAAGTGCGTGTTTATTTGAATTATTTTCTGTCAAAATATGGTTTGAAGAATGGTAGACAGATGCATTGCATCCAAAGGGAATTACATCGAGAATGATGAAAATTAAAAGGTGAATAAAAGAATGTTGCCAAAAAATTATATTAAGTTTTAATAAACAACCCTCGTATTTTTCTCCAATGATAAAGAATCTACAAGGGATAAGTCATAAATCATGGCAACTATATTATTTTCCCGCGAACAAGGGACAACTCATAAAATCTAAGATGTACGATTGAAAGTATATGGAATGTACAGATGGTTTATGTGTCTCAGCACACCCCGAAGTTCTGTTGGTGAGCGATGGAGGTTACAAAGAATGAACCATTCGCCTATGTGAGAATAGCGTTTCTCGCGAAAACGTCACACAGAGCACAGTGACGAGGTGGATAGAAGCCTTCAGACTGCCAATCTGCCGCACCTTGGGCGTTCTGTGTCCGCGGACAAAGATGTGATTATGATGATAGGCGCTGGATACACAAGGAATTAGAAGAGGACCTGAACATGCGGTGCATTGAATTCCTGTTTGTACTTCTATTTCCACAACTAGACGAATTCACACGAAAACCTCACCAGCCTGCCATTCAACAAAGGCTGACTACTAATGAAAAGAGTGTTATCGCTGCTGAGAGTGAAATAACTGCAAGTTTCTCAATGTTTAGTACACAGGATGATATTGAACTCCAGTGAAATAAGATGTCGTGTGTAGCTAATTTGAGAAAGGTAATGTATGGCCTGTCTATTCAAATTTCGAAGCTATGGCTGTACTAGTACGCCAGTGGCTAATGAAGATGCCCCTCGAAAGCATAACACACGATAACAAAGGGAGGTTTCAGAGCGTATCACTGGTTTCAACTGACTTAATTTTAGTCTTAAATCGGAATCAACATTCAACTTATTTCTGTATTTGTACTTGATATAAATTAGAGAAGAAAATCCAAATTCACAAACGTTAAGTAGTTACAAACACCCACAACAGTTTTACATCATTTTCTGAGTTCATTGGATATTCGTTTTTTCTTGTCAGCCAGAACTGTCAAATCCATCGTCTGGATCATTTGCCTGAGGCTCCCTTCACATCATAGCTCGATCAATTCGTGTTTATCGGAAGGAGTTAAGGTTTCTGGTAAGGTGTCAGCAATAAAATACGGGTCGCTATCCAAAATTCTGAACCCAGGTTTTCAGGTAAGTTGAGATGAGAGTGCCAAGGAACTCTTTAATATTCACTGTCAGTTCACAATGAAGAGGAAATTCATTTTGACTTAAGAAAGCATCCAAAAGTAGAAAAGAAGACGTGTTTCCAATATTGATTTATGTCGGTCCTGGAGGTGGAGGTTATGTCGAACCCGGCCAGGACCGATGGATTTTTTCAGGCGTAAAAATCCTAAGTATGGCATCCTTCAGAAGGGAAGTAAAGCCGTAGGTCCCGTATCGTACATTTACGGCACGAAAAAGAACCTCAAGCCTGAAAGAAGAGACCTCTGAGCAAAATTTGTCGGTCGTTTCACGCCCTGAGTTGAATGGGACGCTAATGACCTGAGCTGTTAAAGAGCGTCCATAAATAAACCAAGCCATAAAAAAAATTGATTTCTGTTATCAAATTACTTAATTTTTCCTTAAGAGCCGCAACCCCACTGGTTTCTCAACTAAACAAAAGACAAAACTGTCCCATAGTTGTCTGAACAAATAATGTATTTGAGTTGAGCTTTGTCATTGTCGTAGGATTAAAATTAAACTTCCGTATTGTTTTTGTACAGTATCACGCAAAAGTTTTTATGAAAATGTAAAGTCTATTGTTTGCGTATAGTTATAGTAGAATTATATTCTTTTTGTAAAAAATGTTAATTTATCTATTTGCAAAAATGGTTACTTACCATCAAGCCATGGACAAACTACCCTTAAAAATGGCATCAAATGAACACACAAGTTGTAATTTTTTGTAGCAATAAGAAATGAATAAAAGTTTGAGGGAAAGCGAATTAATAGCGCGCCGTAAATTGAAATACAATGAGACACAATACTCGGGCTGTTGCGATATTCCTACTTGCCGCCTAAATGCGGATGACGGTGTAGGCTGGACCAGAGAGGCAGAATGATGGACGCCTGAAGTGTTGGCGTGATATCCGTACTCCGCCCGACACGCTGCCTCACTCGTGTGAATCCGATAGCGTGATCATCATCATCATGATGACGTCATGACAGCCAACTCCTAGCAGGTGTCTATCAATGTCTGGCCACCACAAAGCAAAGAAGCAACCTTGTGTAATGCAACACAAAATCATTTACAGCGCTTTCGAATTTTCAATGAATAAGACATAAACAAAAGTAGGTAAATTTTTAAGCAGTCGTCGGTGACACCAAAAGATTCTGTGCTATGTACGAGGGCAGGTTCATGCGTTTCCAGCATAACCATTTTATAAGCATGATAAAGACAAAAACTATGTTTCACTTTTCAAAATAGTTACCCTTTATTACAATACACTTCTCACGCCTTTGAATTAACATTACAACCTCCCGCCGCAAATAGTCAGAAATCTTGTCTGCAAAATAGGCATAAACAGCATCCATTGTATTTTTGTGAAGGCCATAATTCTTATCGGCGAGGCCGGAAACTTTGGACGTACACTTGTATTTCTTTACACCATTTTCCAACAAAACTGCAGTATCTTATGCAAAAAGTAATTTTTAGCACAACTGCTAGACATTTTTAATGTTAAGGAGCCTTTAATTAAAAGGGCATTTTTTTTCTCCTGTGCATGTTTTATAATCCATATCTGAACATTGCTGCCACACCTGTTTTTTTTAAAAAAAATTAACTTCTCTTCACATTTGGCACATTTGATTTTGCAAAATATACCGGACTTTCAGAATATATTCTCCCCCCTCGCCGCCTGCCTGTCCTAGAATTTCCAGGCAGTCATTTGTCTACATTCATTGGAGAAGATGGGCGTTGATGTCATTATAAATACAAACGGTTCGTTCTTGGGCAATTGCTTCCTTCTAAAATTGTTATTCAGGAACTTGTGAATAAAGTTTATACTACTGGTTCAGTGCAAAATAAGAAACACCCGCGAAGATATACAGGTTTAACAGAATGAAAAGTGTACGAAATTGGCGCAAACCTTGAACGTTCTCCAACAAAATCACTGCCGAAACAACAAGTTTGGATTTCAATGCCCACTGCACATACAGCAACAAAATTGTTACAACTCAAATCTTACAAGTCCATTGTCTATGACAAGGTGATCCCGTAGCATGTGTGCTTTATAACGAGTGGTGTCTTTCATCAGTAACCGAAGCGTTAATCAACACACAGCTTGTATTCTTTTAAACAAGACGTGTGTTCGTGTGAACACTCACAACACCCGCTCAAACACTTGAAGAACTCAAGAAAAACACGAGAAATGTTACAGTCGTGAAAGAATTTCGTGACAATCGGCAACAGTAATTGTTTAGTTGAGGAAAGACGACATTTCCAGCATTTGCTCTTAGGTAAGTTTTTATACAAAGTTTCAAGAGCGATGTCAGAGTATACAGACGCGACAGGTTGTAGTGTTCTACCCCTGTGTAAGCGGTAAGAACATATCATAGGCGGTGGACACTGGTGATACGTGAGGTGAAATGATAAATTGGAAAATTATTTTTTTTAAGGAAGGAAACCATCAAGACCTAAATGTAGGGTACCTCCCTGGCATTTATCATTCATGAGGACTGAGTAAAACCTAAAAAAATCCTATGTCAGGGCGGACGGACCTGGTGGGAATCGAACCCCAGTCTACCAGCCTGCGCCGTAACGATCTCGCCCACCTGTGGCGGTATTAATATGATGGGAGAATATGTGCAGCTTTGAAGAGAAAAAGACAGTATAGATTAAATGGAGTTATTAATTATAACAATCCATAGCTTGTAAAATATACCTTTAATAAAGGCCAAAGGAGATGTTTCACTTTACTAAATCCTATAACAATAAATTCTTTTTGTTAAAAGTGTCCATGTACGTTGGGGAAAAAAATATACAATAGAAAAATCTGGACACAGTTTTTGAGTTCAGTACCCCAAGAAATTATAACTACAGCATAAATTGTGAGAAAAGTTTTTATGACCTGCGAATTTAACCGGAGCGCTCTGTTGACAAATACGCTCCCAAGAAATTCTTCAGGCATAACGTTTCTCATTCTCGAGGTCGTCTTAACCTTCTAAAACGAAGAGAGCTTCTGCAGTAGGTGTGAAGCAATAACTTTCACGAGAGCCACTGGGCTTGGTCACGCGAACCACGTAGCACAAACATCCGGTGCAATCGCAAGCCCTCGCCATCCTTTGATTGACACCTGATAGCAGACAGAAAGAGATGTTGAAGATTAGCAAAAGCATCCGGCATGCAAGATCTGTCGATCTTCGAGCTGTGGGAAGAAGAGTGGGTGGTTGCATATCAACTGGTGGTAACGAATGGGGTCTGAGAAAAAACTTTCATTACCTTGACCCGATCTTTGGTGACAGAAGTTTTGCCTTGAGATCACATCACAGCGCGCTGTTTCATTGATTGTCACCCTGCAGGAAAGTTCTTGATGTAAAACTATCGAGTCAGTTAGTGTTTGATTATTTGCTAAAGAACCTACAAAAGCAAATCACTGGTGTAAACAGAGAGAACGCTAGGCGAAACATTACACGTAATTTAATTTCCCACTTTTACACACATCAAATTTCCAGTATTAATGTCGAGTGTGCAACCTTTTCCTAATTTAGTTGTGTTTGATATCTGGTATGCATGGAAAGACGTATAGGAATTTAAGCTACGGTCGTAAATTCTTGCTCATTTGTTTTGATCTAGTAATTTGTATATTTCACTAGTTCAGTGTTTAAAAACCTGCTCCAGGAGACTTTACGAACATTGTTCTCTAATTTAGACGATCGTATTTCAGTTCTTTCTCCCTAAAAGGTGAAGTAAAACTGTAGGCTTGCTGTAGGCAGGGTCAGAACCTACCTTGCATCACTTCTACGGGTCGAGATATCAACATGTAACAATTATCTGTGTTCCGAGGAAGTCTGCCGCGGCGAGACAATGGGAGGAAATAATTTAGTTGAGTTGCTTTAAGTGTCCGTCCATCAGCTACTGAGGTGAAACCTTTAACAGTTCCCTTTGTTTGGACAGCGGGATGCCCAACCCTACAACTCGGAAAGCACTACACAGGGAATAACGGCAACGTTCAAATCCAGTGCTTCCATTAATGATTGCTTACATTTCCTTTAAAAGACATATCAAAACAAATTTAATAACATTTGGGCAGCAAAAATGCTAAATTCCAGATTTTTAAATTAATACGTCGATATGTGTACATCGAAAGAGAGCTTAAAACTGCAGACTGGAGCAAAGTATGTTATAGTTCACGAAATTATGGAAAATACTCCAAAAAAAAAAAACGTCCGGTTTTCATTTTATCTGTATATAAACCTCGATCAGCCGCAAGATCAAGCATGAATACTTGTGCCGGTCCTGGTGGTCTAATGATTGCCACACTCAGGCGCGGATCTAGAAATATTCGACAGGGGGGGGGGCTCTATTGACTACCCCATATAGTCATACTAAACAATTGCTAACTAAATTTAAGTAAATAAAATAATATTGAAATTACCAGCTGTGGAGCCGATTCTATTTGTAAATAATGAGCCACAGGCCCACAGAAAATGTGACCCTGTTGCATTAGTTCCGTGAATATAGTATGTAAATAAAAATAAATTAATTGCACCCAGAAAAATGTTGGACGGTAATAATACTTTTGCAACTTACATATCATTGAAGCTGAAATCTCCTGGGATGTTATTAACTACTTGCTCTGGAGTCACCTCATTGTTACAGTAGATGTCAAGTAACACCAAACCATTCAGTCTATCCTGTTGCATATTGTATCTTAGATAGGGTTTCACACGTCTTAATGTTGAAAATGACATTTCGTCCATGCATGTTGTTACTGGTATGAAACTTAATGATCAGAAGTGCTTTTCGTGTGGAGAAGGAGAAGAGCTTCAATAGCCTGTTTCGGCTTACTTTGTTGAGTTTTCTAAAAGTTAAACCATATTCTTAATTCACCTCGAAGTTCTGTAATAATTCCTGGAAAGTCTTGTTCGTAAATGCTTGAACCTTTTACTAATCGTCAATATCTGAATTCAGGTCATTCCGAAAAGCAGGAATTAAATACTGAAGTTTAAGGACGTGGTTGGGTTTATCACGTGAAAATCTAGTGGGCAATTTATTAAAAACGTAATCCAGGAATGGAAGAAAAACATTAATGCGATAATGGTGGCCTTCTGGAGAATATTGCTTCGATAAGTTTGTCTGGATATTATTGAGGCGCCTTAACTTCTACATCAATATCTTTTGCTATTGTGATAGCGTTTTCAAAAACAGAATGAAAAGTTTGATTTTCTCGACATTCTTTTAAGGTATTTTAACTCTTTCAATCATTCCGTAATACTGAACTAGATCAATGCTCGGGTTTTGTAGTTGTCTGGAAAGGCTTACAGTTATTCTGAATATTTCAGCTATGGTAACTAGCAATTATGAGCTCGAACTTTAGGACAGAGTTGAGCAAAATCTGTGCACTCAAAGACTTTGCTTCTTCTAGCAATAACACGATTGCGAAAATCTCCTTAAATTGTAAAATAGCATCGTGCCGCTCAATCCACCGAATTTCGTACAGTGATAACAGATTTTGTTTTCCCATGAGCTTATTAGACTCCCTAACGAAAATAACAATTTCTCCAATTGTGTCAAGAGCTTGTCTAATGAAAATTATAGAATACTCTTGCGCGGCACAATGCTATAGAACGCAAGGGGTTAAACTGCTAAATTGCAGGCTTGTACGCCACGAAACTGTCCTAAAAACTTGTGCACCAGCATCGTATCCGTGTCCACGAAGGTTCGAAATGTTTAATCTCAAATCTCGCAGTTCATGCAGTATTAACACCACTTAAACAGTGCGTTACAACAAATCTTAAAAATTCCTCCTTCGCAGAACACTTTTCTAGGTTAACAAAACGCACGCAAAATGTTGTTCATTTGTAATGATGTCCGTAGTTTCGTCAAGTAGAATAGATAAATGTTTCATCATCATCAATAATTTTGTTTTCAATTATGACAGCACAACCGTTTATCAAATCAATTTGTATTGATTTACTTGTTAACTTAGAATTTTTAGGTGCCTTTGCAAGATGGCCTCTATGAATTTCATTCCCTACATCAACTCGAAATTTAAAAAGTTCCTTAAAATTTCCCCTATTTTCACCTTTAAATCCGTGCTCTAAATCAATGACACCGCCATCTCTGTGCCCTCGAAGTGAAAGTTCTAGCGACCACACAGAATAATGGTCTTCGCTATGGAGACCAATTTCATACGATTTTCATTTACTCCTTTTTCTCATTTCATTGTTCAATTTAACTTAAACACTCTGTTTTCCCCTTCATACACCCTCCTAGAAGTCTCATTTTAACGAGGGCTGTTTTACAACTATTCTTTGAGTATTCCCTGAATATTTGAAGTACCTTCTTAAATTTATTTAGAGGCTTAAAAACTAGAGATTGAAACTATGACCCCCCCCCCTCCTTACGACCAAATAGAATACACCCCCGACAGTAAGCACCTTCAATTTTTTTTACTACACGTAAGCCCAGGGAAACTGTCTAACCAGAAATTGTGGAAACGCCTGCAATGTCCGCAAAGTGGTAACTTTTTGGTGGAACCCATGGACTAATCAGGGCTCTATAATTATGCGAAAAGCTTGTTTCATAAAATGTCCTATGTCAAGTTAATCGCAATCATTAGATGCAGTTCTTCTTCCTAATGATGTTTCTTGTTGCCGCTTTATTGCCACTACTGGTGCTGGTATTCAAGTATGCAACACAATCACTATTCGGCACTACTTTTTCGTATATCTGATTCTTACCTTCAGCTTCAGCACACGACCTTTTAACGAATGTAATAAATGAGTCTTAATTTTACAATAACAACGTATCAGTAAAGATCGAATTTCGAACTGTATACTTCACTCCATTGAGTACTATTGAGAGAAAATCTTGTAACTGGAATATGTTTTTGAATCAACAATTAACAAATGACAGTTTGAGCCTTGAGGTTCAAATTAATCAATCGGCAGATTTGTTTTTTCTTTGCCGCTTTTCCATTATTGAAAACAGAGCTCTGTAATCTGAAAATCGTTTACCGCAGACCTATTTTTAATTTTCGATTATTAAAATCATCTGCGCAAACAAATTAACATAGTTGCAACATAATTATGTTCGTTTATATTTCATTGTATGTAAGCACGGGACCACTAAACTTTACATTTGTCTTATGATCTGAATCCGCGTTTGGCCATGCTTGCCTCATAAGATACAAAATCACGGGTTCAATCCCGGTTAGGGTCGCTGGAATTTTGCGGGCGTAAAAAGAGAGGGAAGTAAAAACACGGGTCCCGTGTCGTAGATTTACGGTATGTGAAAGAACTTCAAGCCTGAAAAAAGACGCCTCTGAGCAAAATTTATCGGCCGTTTCACGCCCTGAATTGAATGGGACGCTGATGACTTGAGATGTTAAGCCATGTCTGTAAATTTAAAAGCTCGTCTGCAGGAGCTGCGTAAACTAAGCGAATTCCTCCGCAACTTGCATACTTTTGAAAATGAATATAAAAACCTAATAAAGGCCCTATTAATTAGGAAATGAAATAACGCATTATGGCATTACTGTATGATATTGGGGGAACAAAAGTAGATTTCTTGCAATGTATATGTATCATAAAAGGGCAACGACATATTTATAATTATTATTATTATTATTATTATTATTATTATTATTATTATTGAGATTAAAACACAAAAATTAAAGTTATAGTAATTAAATGAAATATATGACCATTGATAGACAAAGCTATAAGTTACATTGTGTATTTAACATGATGTTCATATGTTTCAATAAAACAAAAACATGTCACTATTTAAAAACAATTGCAATGTACTAAGCAAATAAAAACAATCGAAAGTTACATCGATTTTCAGTGGCTTTGAAATTTAATTTAAATGTTATTAACATGTAACGTAAACGTTTTGTGAAGGTTATTACAGAGCGCTCTTACATACAAATATAATTCTCAAACATATATTAGATTAATGTTTCACATTTGCTATTTTCACGACGATACTTTTGTTACATATAAAACATATACATCGTTATAAACGTAGTTTATTTATAGAAAAATTTAAATATTATATGCTAAATTAATTTTTCCTTTTATTGGAAACAATAGAGAGAAAAGTTAGGCACACTTCGGTTTTCAGGCGTACTCCTACTCCTAAGGTCCGATTTTCCTGATTTTCTAGAACTGTTGTGGCCGCTAGAGAGATATTTACATTTTCGCTTTATGTTAACCCCCTCTCCTAATGGCCCAATTCTGCTGGTTTTTGAACTCGACGAATCGTTTGTTAGCCAATAGTTAATATGCTGCATTTTGTTGAGAAAAGCAAAAACAGCTGCCGCTAGAGCGTTCAAGGCATGTGCGCACACCCCCCCTCCCATACACACACAAATATATATTCATCCTACCTACTAGACGTCAAAAATGAGATTGAAAAATAACATTTATACATATTATTTTTCATTATTAATTTTTGATGTGTAGTAGGTAGGATCGATGGAGATTTGAAACTGTTTTTCAAAAAAGTTTTCAATTCCTTCGAAATTTGCTAAAAATACAGTTGTTCTGTAACAGGCCACCAACTTTTTAAAAACTATTTGCTTTGCGTTCGTTGCCCATGAAACACTCAGTCTTACATATCTTATTTACTATGTAATGTATCATTATTATTATTATTATTATTATTATTATTATTATTATTGTTGTTGTTGTTGTTGTTGTTGTGGTGGTGGTTGCTTTCCCAACAGCGTAAAGCCATGCCTGACTTCCATTTTGAGTCTCCACATGAACAAAAAGAAGGACCAAGTTCTCCCGACTTTTTCCAATACCGCCTAGTAATTTATCAATAAACACTGTGCGGGAAGGTGGCGGCGTAATAGCATGCCTCGCTCAGGGCTACCAACATCTTGACGCGGAATACATATTTTATAGGGGGCCGGATTGATTCCATTAATGAACGCTCGCAGACATAATAGGAGACGCCCGGCACGGTCCGGGGTTTTTGTCCGGCTACCGATCGGAAATATATGATCTATACAACGGCTATATCCATCTGCTAGAAGAATGTCAGAGAGGTTTTATTTAGTTGACAATGCAGTGTGTGTGTTAACGTAAAAATGAAATAAAAGAACATCTTTGGGATAAGGCAACGTGCCGCCACAGGTAGCTGAAGTCGTTAAGGCGCGGACTTGTGAGCGGGAGGTCTGGGGTTTGATTCCCGCCAGGACCGTCCACCGTGACTGAGGTTTTTTGCAGGTTTTCCTCAGTCCTCATAAATGGAAAATGCTGGGGTGGTACCCTAAACCTAGGCCTGGAACGTTTTCTTCCTTTTAAAAAAAATTCTTTCCCCATATACGAGTACCATTTCGTCTCATGCATCATCAGTGTCCACCGCCTATGGTGCCTCAGAGCACGGGCGTTAAATACTATTAAAAAAGCCAATACATTTTCGATCAAAATATAAATAATGCTTCATGGTCACTTTTTTACAAAAGTCGAATGGCATTATGACCATTTTTAAATTTAGCAGTCACTTATTAATTGTTGAGAAAAAGGAAGAAGCACACGTCATTATCCCCTGAACTAGACCAAAAATAAAACTTTCAATGGAGAGTATTTTAAGAAAATTACAAAAGCTATTCAAAAAAGTGATCAAATTTTTTGAAAACACAATTTTTATTCATCCTCACAATTTTGATGATTATTTCTCAAAAGAGTCCCCTTATGCAATTCATCTGTCCAAACTTTTCTGCCAATCTTCGAAGACATGCTGGAAACAACATTTTGACAGGTCCTTCAGAATTGCCTCCACAGCCTTCACCAATGCTTCCTATGATGGAAAATTCATCCCATGAAGGCGTTTCTTCAATGTAGGGAAAAGCCATAGTGGGTCAAATTTGGACTGTAGAGAGGGTGAGAGACACACTTCACATTAATTTGAGACATTCAGTAAAAACATTGGCGATATGTGGCCCTGCAAAACACCCAGCTTGTCCTTCTTCCGGGTAATACTACAGAATATCTCCAGTTACAGTTGTGTGTGTGGGTACGACATGGTGGCAAACCATTCTAAAATGAGATCATAACTTTCCCAGCATAAGCAACCACTTTTGCTTTATAGCTATTCGTGAACATTTCCAGACAGAGCTTTGCTGTTTGTTTTCAGTATCGAAATGAGTAGCCATCAACAGTGATTTCCTTGGAAAGAAACTCCACATCTTCCTGTTAACATCATCTTCAACTGCATGCAAACGTCAGCAGTCTTGGAATTCACCAAGCACAAACACGTCTCATATGCAACTTTACAGTTACTAACGTTAAGGTGCCCAACCAGTGAAATTTTCTGAATATCTGAAAGTGATGTTCGAACGTTCCTCTCTCACAATGACAGCAGCGGTGTTCGTGTTTTCTTCCTTTAGAGCACAAACTGGAGCGCTGGAGTCACCTTGCTTTAAAACGGATTGTCTTAAACATTTTGAACCGTATTCGAGCCATACTGTAGGGAAGAACAAACCCTGTATAGACCTCTTGTGACATGGCATACGCCTAGCTGGATTTGTTGAGACGAAAGCACAATTTCAGGGCAGCATATTGTTCGTGGCGTTCCACTGTCAGTGGAACTGGACACGTCTTAACTTGTACACCTCTTACAAGCGGGAACCGGAAGTGAAAACAACAAAACTAGCGTCACGTGTGAAATGCGCATTAAGGTAACAAATATTACCAAGTTAAATTTTAGTGCCAATTATACTGTAAATAATTATGATTACTCTTTATTGAACAGCCCTAGAAAGCTTTTACTCTCTTTTTTCCGAACTTTACCATCTATCTACCAAACAGACATAAAGAAATACCAATAGGTTAACTTCTGTCTAGCTGAAGTAACTTCGACTAAAACACGTTCTTATGCTGAAGACATTATTTTCTATAGGATGCAAAGTATTAGAAAATACGGACATACCAACAGAAAAAAAAACAAAGAAAACAAATGCATTATGTGAAAGCCAGATGTGGTTGCAAGTGGGGGGTGGGGGCTGTAAATTTGGAGGTTTTCAAGTGTTGACATTCTTCAAAGATGTTTATGGTAAGGGCCATTGACCTAGACCTTTTGTCACCCACTCGAGCAGGGAACAGCCGGTTGTAAATCTGTACACCGCCTTTTGTTTGGGGGTAGGGGGGAGGGCTATCGCTTAAACAAGCACCATTCAGGAAAATGTGGGTGGAGTTGCAGGTAAAGGGCCCTCATGCTCATTGACACTTTGTAGGGACCATCTCGGTGGCCCTACTCCAAAGTGATTTACCAGGTGAGAAGATGCTCCACTGCAGAAACGTCTAATGCAGAAGAATTGTTTGCTATAGCAAACCGAGGAAACATTCATTAAAAGTTTATCTACTTTACAGGAGCGGTGTCTTAATGTATGACTCGTATGTGTTAAATGAGCATAGGACGATATATATATATATATATATATATATATATATTTAGTTTACAGTTGATTCTGGTACTTATGTGAATACCATACTAACCGCCTTTTTTCAGAGAATTAACCGACATGGAGCGTGATCGTGCATTTTCCAACAAGACTCTGCCACTGCTCACAGTGCGAATAATTCCATGATAACAAATTACAATGTGTTTCCACAAAACAGAGTTATTAGCAGAGATTTGTGGCCTTCGGTCCCTCGATTTATAATTTCCTAAAGAGATGTCAAAATGTATGGTGAATGAAGGCGCAGTTTCAGCGCCTCATTTAATAATTTGATAAGCAATGCACCTCTTAAATTTGTTTGTGTATTGTTGTGTAGTGGTTTGTTTTATTATTTTACCCTTCTGCTAATTACCGAAACCCGGCTGGCCGACGTGCGGCGCACTCACCCATAGGCAAAGCACTCCGGGAGAAAATAAAACGGATCGCATGATATTTAATTGTGTTTTGCAATTAAAATTTTGCATTGTTTATGTCTACAGTACTTTTCAACATTTATTTATTATAATAAATGTATAGGTACTTTGTTACAGCTATTTTCGTATATGTAACTAACATTTGAACCACATTCAAGGTGCCTATACATTGTATAGGAGTTCTACTTAGTGAAATGTAAAAGCGGATAATAAACACATCGTAGTTTAACTTGTAGCTTTTGTGCACTTCTAGAGCTAGGTGTATTTCTCGAAACAAAAATATGAAAATGTCATTTTTTTATCATTAAACATTCAGATGTGATGGGGAATTATTTTTTAAAACAGCGCTACTGAAATATTTACAATCACATCAAACGTGAACGGCTCTCAAATAGTTTCAATTTGTAGACCAGTGTAATTGTTATGCTGTTAAATTAAAAGGTGCTAAAATATTCCATGATTAACTGCAAGGATTAGGCGATAAATAACAGTTATTTATGATACAAGCGTTAAAAGTGGCATTTTAATTTGAGAGTAGGATGTTCGCGAAACGAGGCCGGAGGCAGAGTCGAGCAAACCTACGAACAAAACAAAAGCACTTTTAACACGTTTAGGATACTCTATTCTTATACAGCTCTTAATATGTACAAATAAATTATAATTATAAATTAAATTTATTCCAGTCATTTCGAAAAATTTCTTACTTTAAATATACACGAGGCTGAGTAAAAAATAATCCAAATATTTTTCTTTATAAAATATACACAATGGGATTGAAAATTTTCTTAACTTTTCAACATAATTCCATCGCATTCAATGCAGGCATTCCAGCATTTCGTTAATACCTGCATTCCACCTGAAAAAAAAATCTTATGATTGCATAAGCACTTCATGCACCCGAGTCTTTCATCTCATCGTCAGTGCGGAATTTATTTTTGAGTGGTCCAATGAAATGATAATGGGAAGGTGCCAGGTCCGGTGAATAAACAGGATGAGGTATAACTCAAAAATTGCATAAGCTGGGTAAAGTCTTAAAGTACACAGTTGTGAGCAAACCTCGACGTTTTTACCTGACTGCAGGTTTGAAATGGTTCTCAAGCAGATCAAAACATCTCGCTGTTAACATTGAGCCCTCAGGGCATGTTCCATCATTGGACCTTTAGAGTCCCAGAAGAGGGTTAGCATCACTTTACCGGCTGACGCAGCTGTACAGAACCTTTTTTGTTGTGGCGATGATGAATGCTGCCAGTCTTTGCTGACTTTCTTGGTCTCAGTTAAATCCTCACTTTTAACAGTTTGCCTTCGCTGATTTTCAGAAATTTTTTTTATTATTTTATTCCAATAGAATATGCCGAGTTTCGTTGAGAAAAAGTAAAACGATTTTGAAAAACTGCTTCAGGTTGACCATGATCCCCAATGATGCAATTTTGTTGGTTAACGAACTCGATGAATTATTTGTTAATTGATCATTACATACAGAGTTTCGTTAAGATAAAACAAAAATTGCAATCGCTAGAGCATTAACTGACATAAATATATATATTTATACCGTGTTTTTGTGCCTATAAGTAGGATCGATGGAGATTTGGGGACTTTTCCAAAAATCTTTTCATGAATACAGCCGCAATGGCTACATTCGCTAAAAATTGGTAATTTGCTGCACCAAAAGTGTCTATCCTCCCATTTTAGTACATTTTTCAACGATCTTCATATTGGACTGTGTTGTAAAACAAACGCAACTGACGAATGTAAAGCAGTACTGAAGAGATCCCCAAAGTGTGAAAACAGATACAATGACGGTATTGTGTATACGATTTCTGCACAGAGTTACGATGTTTTGTGCACCCCTGTCACGGAACGTTAATGAACGAAGCTGTGTTTTCCAGCACCTTAGTTCTGGCTACAAGGAGTAGTTAACACTTTTTAGTTTTGGAAGTGAGAGTTGCGGCGAGAGGCGAACTTGGTGTAGCAATTAAACTTTACTTATTCGGAGAGGCGAGATCTATTAAACGATACTTCGCGAGATAAATAAGGTACAGATGGCTGTACACCTGTGCCTCATAAAGCGGTTCAGGTAGGGCATAAACCCGATCAGAAATGGTAGGCATATTCCTGCGAGTAATGTTGTAATTAACTGCTGCTCTGCAAGATAGATAGATCGACGTATACCAATTAAACCGCCCTATAGAAATGTTTTACTTTTTCCGCCACAATAAAATTAACTAAATCTAAAAATATTTTCGATGATAAATTCATCCATCAAATTTCTTCCATCAAGCATGGCTTTTATATATTTGCTTCCTTTAAACTGCATGTGATAATTTTTGGCTATATTTTGCCTTCAGAATGTCTGTCTTCATGTTTATGAATAGTCGGCCACCATATTTGAACTTCATGTATTTGTAAACTCGCCATGCTCATCGCTGACGAACCCAATAGCTTTGTATGAATTATAAGTGGCAGTTTTCAGCCACAACAGATATATACATTTTCCAAAACTGTACTTCATCCATTATGTGATCTTATTTATGGAAATATACAAAATTCCTCCTAACTTTGAGAATTGTAGATATTAATACAGCAGACTTTTCATTTATTTTTACAAAAAGTAAAAAAATCCCAATTTTACCAAAGAAAAACGATTTTCTTTGGCAATACATCTTTACTCATCCTGATAATTTTGCTGCTATTTTTCAAAGTAATCCCGTTGAATGCAATGCACCAGTCACAGTTTTCTCTGCTAGTCTTCAAAGACTGCTCCAAACAATTTTTGACAGGTCTTGCAAAATCGCCTCCACAGTCTTGATGATGGAAAATGTTACCCACGAGGATTTGTTTTTTTAAATTTGGGAAAAGGAAAAGCTACACTGGGATAAATCTGGAATATAGGAAATATTAGGAACACGCTTCACATTGATTTACCTGAGATATTCAGTAATATATTGTCGATGTGGAGCCATGCATTATCATGGCGCAGCATCTAGCATGTTGCATGGACCTTGAAGAGTTTTCAGAACATCTCCGTAGTACTGTTCAGTTACAGTTGTGTGTGCAGATACGACATGCTGGCGAGCCATTCCTTGAGTATTGAAAAATGAGATGACCATTAACACTTTCAGCAGAAGCAACAACTTTTTGCTGTTGATGATGATTTACACTCAAGTTTTGGTCTCATTTTTTGATATTCAAGGAATGGTATACCAGCATGTAACTGGGCAACGCTGCAGAAATGTCATGAAAACTCTACAAGGCCACGTTTCTGTTCAACAAGCTGCATGCTGTATCGCTATAATACACGCCATACATCGCAATGTTGTTGCTGAATATCTCACAAAATTCAATGTGAGTGTGCTCCTCGTCTTCCATATAGTTCAGATGTAGCTTTCAATTGGAGAAACACTTTCGTGGGAGGCTTTTCTCGTCCCCAGAAGCCGTGATAAAGGCTGCGGAGGAGATCCTAAAGAACCTGTCAAAAAATGCTTCCAGCATATCTTTGAAGACTGGCAGAAACACTGAGACAGGTGCATTGCATCCAACGGGGACAAAGGTATGTTGTCAAACAAATATTATCGTTTAAGACTCTGCGTTGGTTGATACAACTTCGCAGTCCTTTAAACTTCTTTTTCAAATTCTGCATACCACAAGCCTCAAGCTACTTAGCTACAAAAAGTATATACATATAAATTAGGCACAAGGTCTCACCACTTTTACCTCCCATATGACATCTTTGTGTTCTTTGTCATATGCATATCTATTGCTATGATTGGCACAAGCTCCTGAGAGAAATTAGTGGCTGTCCTACAGTGTCATTGTTTAAAAATATATTCAGCTATTTTTTATTAACATGTCAATTTCCATTTAAATGTTGATGAAACTTTTATGAAACACATCTGCTATTTTATCACGAGAGGGTCTGAGATTGCCGATTAATCTACGAACGTAGTGAGTGATATTTATTAGGATCATTTCACGAATTATATTCAAACATCTTATTTCGAATATAATTCCCGTAAAATTTGTTTACACAATTGTAATAACTGTACATTTGTATTATGAATACTTAACCTTTTCGAGCCATCTTGCACAAGACGTATGCCGAATGTCAGTAATGTCAACAGAGAAGAGTTAAATATGGGTTTAGAGTTTTTCATTAATAGAATTACAATAAAAGTAATATATATTAAATTAGCGCACAGAAATTAACAATTGTATAAAATGTTGTACTTACTTACGAGTTCCATTCAAAGACCGTGAGAATGAAATAGACGAAGGTAGACTATTACAATGTACTAATACCAACTGAGAAAAACAAAACAGAGATAGCATTTTACCATTCTGAACAAGTGTTTATTATGATGTATGGGTTGCTTAGGCAGATATTGTAACACTATACAAAATATTTCAGACTGTTTGACTGAATACACATCAAATTAGTTAAATGTACAATTATCGAAAACACAGTTATCAGCTTTGAGTGAATGGGCTGCAGTTTCATTGGCTACAAAGGACATTTGGGAGTTAGTAGATGAAGATGTTAAAGCAGAATTCTGCACTTTATTTAGTATTGCCGAATGCTGTTCATGGTTAATCTGTACGATGCTCTGGAATTATAGTGGAGGTTTAGTGTTGGCTACACTGATCAGAAGACAAATGCACTTCGCGCCGTAAAGGCATTTGGTAAAACTTTATGATAATTTCATTGCAATATCGGGCTGTGTTTGATCAAAATCAAAATGTTGTTTCATTTCATTAGTCCATTTTATGATAACGTCATGTAAGTGAAATTCTCACAAGTAATATGAACAGAGGGTTTGATAACGTCAGATCCTCGAGTGATATTTATTAGGACTATTTCATGACTAAAATAAGAATTTTAATATAATTCCCCTAAACTTGACTTACAAAATTGTAATAATTGTATATTTGTACTTAACTTTTTCAAGCAAACTTGCGACAGAAGAATGCAGATTGTCAGTAATGCCAATAGAGAAGAGAAAAATACGAGTTTAGGACTATTTCATTAATAGAATTAGAATAAAAGTGATATATATATTTGAAATTCGCGCACAGAATATTAACACTTGTTATACTTATAAATATCTATTCTATTTAGAAACCGTGAGACTGAAATGGACAAAAGTCGACTATTACAATCGCTTAAGTTCGATTTTCTAATACCAACTGAGGGAAAAAAAAGATAACACAGGGTGTCTATTATATTTCTTTGTGTTCTGTCGTTTGTAATTCCTAATGATATTATCAATTTGCACATTTGACGCATTACCAAAATGCTTTGAAGAACCCTCCATTTTGCGTTATGATTGTCGATTGTTCATGCTTTTCTTGCTATCAATAGCTCCCCACCGCCTCTAGCAAAAGTGGGCAGTGATGCCTGTTCAGGAATTATATGGTGCCGGTATGGAGTTGGCTATACTGACCACAAGACAAATGTATGTCGCGTGATGAACAGCTTTGATAATTTTGTTTTCTCGATAATTTCACTCTGTGGCTTGGCGGCTGTGATTGGTCAAAATTCAAAAATTTGTTTCGTTTTCATTGGTCAATTTTAAGATGACGTCACATGAGTGAAATAGTCACATTAATCTGTTTTCTATATCTTCTTGATTTCTGTTTTGTAGAATTATTATTAATTTTATGTTTAAATTTATAGCATTTGTCTGTTTTGTTTTTGCTTATTTAATTGAATGTAAAATCACAACTGTTTACTTTAGGTGTATAAACTCAAGATAATATATTAAAATTATAGAATCTAGGTTTAGGTAAATTTAATAAAAAATTCTAGTTTTTAATTTAATATTGAATTCATTAGTTTATACTACTATCACGAATGGTTCAATAGGATTTTCTTTAGTGCTGTTTAACGCCCGTTTTTACTACTGAGACACCACAGGCGGTTAACACTGTTCATACATAAGATGAAATGATGTATTGGGAAAGGATTTTATAAGGAAAGAAACGTTCCAGGCCTAGGTTTAGGGTATCTTCCCGGATTTTGACAGTTATTAGGACTGAGGAGAACCTGGAAAAAACCTTAGTCAGAGAGAATGGTGCTGGCGGGATTCGAACCCAGTCCTTCCACTCAGGAGTCCGCCTTAACGACCTCGGCCACGCGTGGCGGTGTTTAATATGTAATCTCATAGTTGTTTAGTGTTATTTGTGTGACCTAAGCGTGTAGATGCATATTTTCTATATATGTGGTAATAATTAGGAATTATTCCAATTAGGTCGAACTGCAAAGATAGGTCTCTGCCCGTTAAAATAAATGTCAGCATAAAAGACATTTATCAGACAACCTTTCAAAATTAATCAAATACTTACGTTTTTAACGGTTACCACTTTTAGTAGAACTCTTTAAGAAAACGATGGGAAAGAACGTAACACTCGGTTTGGCAATTTACTTACTTTCCAGAACGTTTCTGCATCACTATATCAAGTTCCCTTGACAGTTTGAAAGTGTTGGTAATTTTAAATATATGGACCTTTCCCACTGCCCCCTTGTGGATAGCCCATAACCACTACAAGGCTATTCCGTTCCCAAAAGGTTCTTTAGAAAGCTGGCCCCCTCACCGACCTGTGATGACATTGGAGAATTCGAGACGGTCACTTACCAAAAGGAACAACAAAGTATTGAAACACGCGTTCCTCTTTTACGCTTGTATTGCAAACACGCTTTTTCTTTTATTGCTATACACAGCTGACGAAGTGTTTGTTAAACCTCGAAAGATTTTTATTTACGAGATTTTTTTTCCCTAGGAGGTGCAAAAAAGATGGTTGTTGAGGTTTAAAACGACATCCATGTGAACTATAGCACAAAAATATGCTCACTGTCTATTTGTTATGAAAAATAAAACATTTAAACATTTTAAAATCAAATTATTAATACAATAATACAACCTAAAACACGATATTTCTATGTAAGTAAAAGTTAGGCCTTTTAAAGGACTCGTCGTGCCCCAATACTCAAGACTAACGCAGACCTACAGTCCCTAAAAAGAATACTATATCCTTGATATTGACTGTTGTAATATTCTCTAGATCTAAAACGTTACATCCCAGAGGTAATACTAAATTATGCAAGAGCTGCTATTCTAAATAACATACCTATATATCAGTACATTTAATCCAACGGCTGTCCAACTTTTTAATATCGTCAGGAAAATAAAATTTGGACAACTATAAAAAATAAGCGTCTGTCTCACCTTCAACCTTATCATTTGATGTAGTTCTTCGTCCCCCCTGCCATTTCTTCAGGTTTGAGAACAAAAAGTAATCGCTCGGAGCCAAATCCGGCGAATATGGCGGATGTGGAAGCACTTGGAAGCGAAGGTCATGCAGTTTTGCAGCAACAATCCCAGACGTGCATAAAGGCGCATTATCGTGATGAAAGACAACTTTCGTTTTCGCAGGGACCCACCCTTCAGGAGGTAATCTAAGAGCATCGCACCAGAAGATCGTTGAGATTCCCAGAAAACCGTAGCCATGACTTTTCCTGAAGTTGGAACCGTTTTTGTTTTCTTTGGCGCACTTGCACCTGTTGCCACCCACTGTTTGGACTGCTCCTTCGTCCCTGGCGTGTAGTGATGGATCCATGGTTGAACTTCTGTTATGAAGCGTAGGCGAAACTCACTGGACACTCTTGCGAAATGCTCATTCGAATGCGTTTGTGGTCCTAAACACAGCAACCATAGAGCCGAAAGCTTTCTCATCCCCAAAACTTCGTGTAAAATGTAGCGGTGGACACGACATATCGAGGTCTTTGCAATGTCACTACCGGCGTACCTTGATTCGTCAATCAATGAGTACGGCATTGTGAATTTTTGCCACAACCTCGTCCGCTGTAGCAGTTTTGGGACTCCCCGAGTTCTCGTCATCTTGAATGAATGCAAGGTCACGCTCAAATTCAGCAGATTTAACCGTAGAAAACGAATGGGGAAGAATCCTTTATTGTGGAATCTACCATTTTTTGTATTTCTGTTGGGGTTAAGCGTTTCAAAAGGAAATACTTTATCACATCTCGTTTTTTAGTTGCATCCATTTTGAAGGAAATGTTAAAACTATTTTGTTTACATGATCGTCACAAACAAGTGACTACACTTATACATCTGAAAGTTCACGGCGCGCCATCTGAAGTATGATATTTAACTATCATAGTACTTTGGTCATTTCACGACATCTCTGAGTCAGGTAGAGAACCTGCAACTTGAGTCATAGGAGATTTCCATGATGGTAGATGTCTGCGTAGGTTGTCGTGTATAGTAAGAAGGTCGTATTCGCGTTCTGTTTAAGAGATAACATTGGTCTCCTAATAATACCAGAGGCTAGGTCCTGCAGTAAGCTTTCGGACTTGCCTGGTCCCTGTGTCAGTATCAGATGTTGGCAATAGGTCACCTGAACAAGGAATAAACCCACTCCTCGAAAAAATACTCCCTAAAAAGTGTACCAATCTTATAAAAGAACCAGGAGCACATTTTCTTGCAGGTTTATCTCCTAATTCATTCTCTTTGATGTGATCCTTGCTACCCACATAAGGGTAGCATATACTCTGTCTAGCATGGCACAGCAGCAACGTACCTACGCACCTCCGTCTTATGACTTCATTGATAGAGGGCAGTATTGCAGGATGGCATGTGATTAGCGCTCGCTTATCATTCGGCCCCCTAGATCGAAGAACGGCACCTCTCCAACACGCTGCTTCCCAATTAACCTCAGGTAGACCCCTAAACAGGTACCGGGAATCGAACACGGGTTCTCCCAGCCAGCAACGCTAACCCTAGACCAAGGAGGTGGTACGAGGGCTACCTATTTGTTGTTACAAACGACCACCAGGTGGCACTATTTCGCAACAATTGACATTTTTATTGTAAAACTGTCGCGGCGTAGAAATTGAACAAGTGGTTTATTTATTGTGAGCGTTAAAACAAAGTAATGTTGCGAAAAAACAGAAATTCCACGTGAAGGTTTTAGTTAGATAATTTTTTCACGATTTTAGTAGTCTAACTCAGCAGCAATGCATAGAATCGTTTCGTTCAACTTTTGTATTAAAGCACCATCAGAAAAAAACTTTACAATTAGTTTGCAGAATTTCATTATGGTCGCGCGCCCGTCAGTGATGAATTTTGTGAAGGTCGGTCAAAATCGTTTGTCATTCCAAAAAATACATCGATGTTGTGAGCAACATGATTGAAGAAGATCGGCATGTTACCTACAGTGAGACAGGGGCATGCTTAAGCATGTCGAAGACTGCAGTACTTTTCATTTTGCATGAACTTCAGCTGTGAAAAAGATCTGTTCTAGATGGATTCCACATAATTTGACCGAAGCAAAGAAAAAAACCGCTCATATTAATTGGTGTAATAAAATTCTCAAAAAATTCCACCGAGGAACTGCAAAATATGTATAAAAACATAGTAATAGGTGACGAAACTTGGATATATTCGTATGAACCGGAAACTAAACAACAATCCACAAAAGTAGTTCATTCACGAAGCACTTCCAAGAAAATGATCGTTTGTTTCTTCGGTTGTACTGGACATGTCGCAACCATTCCTTTAGAGGATCGAAGAACAGTCAATACTGAATGATATACAACAATTTTTTAGCCGGAAGTCATCGACGAAATCAGGAAAAACAACCGAAAACTTCGCATTATTCTTCATCATGACAATGCCAACTCTCACACAGCACGTCAAACAATTGAGAAAAACTTTGAATAAATGTCTCATTGCCCATATTCACCTGAGAGTATTTATAAATATCATTTTCTCATTCAATAAAATAGAGAAAAATAACAGAAAGTTTCGAGTTACATTGTGTATTTAAGATGTTGATGTTCATGTGTTTCAATAAAACAAAAACATGTCACTATTTAAAAACAATTCCAATGTATTAAGAAAATAAAAACATTCGAAAGTTACATCGATTTTCAGTGGCTTTGAAATTTAATTTAAATGTTATTAACATGTAACGTAAACGTTTTCTGAAGGTTATTACAGAGCGCTCTTACATACAAATATAATTCTAAAACACATATTAGATTAATATTTCATATTTGTTATCTTCAAGACGATACTTTTGTTAAACATAAAACATAGCATTGTTATAAATACAGTTTATATGTTAAATTAATTTATCCTTTTATTTTGAAAAAAAATACATACAGAGGGAAAATTAAATGCTAGACCGCTTTTTAAAATTTTTCAGGTATACCCCTACTAGTAATAGTTTCATTTCCCTAATTTGCAGAAACTATTTTTCTTATTTTGTTTAATTGGCACATAGAGTTTCCCTTATTTTTTTTTTTTTTTTAACTTCGGAGTCTATAGCAATTTTTAAATTTTGCTATAACCACCATTCGTTTTTAAAGTACACCCTCACTTCTAATAGTCCGATTGCCTAATTTTTGGCAACTACTTTTAACAATATATTTTAAAGAAATATGTGGAATTTATTTAAGCAAAAACAAAATTTTCGGTCCCTAGAGCGATTTTTTTCAAAAATTTTAACATTTTTCGCTTTAGGTTAGCCCCATTCACAATGATTCAATTTTGCTGGTTAACGAACTCGACAAATCATTTGTTTAATGATGGTTATGTCCAGAGTTTTGTTGAGAAAAAACAAAAATTTTGACCGCTATAGCATATATATGGGTTTTATAGAGAGGTTTCACGGATACAATAATTGCATTCCTTCGGAATTCGCTAAAAAATAGAATTAGCTTCACCGTATTTAATTCTCGTGAATTCATTTCTGTTTGGAGATTACTAACGTCATATTAAGTTTTTAAATGTTATCCCCCAGGCTGGGTAATTCTAAACTAAAACAAGATGAAGTAACTAAGGAACACTAAATGCTTCGCGAGAAGTTGGAACTAATGGGACAGGTACGTAAGGTTTTTTTTTTTTTTTTTTTTTTTTTTCCTCTCTCCGTACGTTTCCGAATGTACCCCCTTTGGTCATTTATGAATGTATTACATCTGCTGACCAGCCAATTAGTCGACAATAAATTTGCCTATGACCTCCGAGTCTTAGACTGCGTGATAGGAAATTGTCCGTAACTAGCCAATAGAATAGCTGGCCAGTAGCTTGGTGAAGGACGCGGAACCTTGTGTACAACGAGTTATTAAAAGATCTAATAGGCCTACTTTCCGGAGTGTATCGCAACTCTCTGCTGGAACTTTATCTATTAGCATGTACATATTACTGTTATATACATTATCAGTGAATTTAGATGTCGGTCCTGGTGGTCTAGGGGTAACCATATTTGCCTTCTAAACCGAAGATTGCGGGTTCAAACCTGGCCAGGATCGATGGATTTTTTCGGGCGTAAAAATCCCAAGTATGGCTTCCTTCGGAAGCGAAGTAAAGCTGTGGGTCCCATGTCGTACATTTACGGCACGATAAAGAACCTCAAGCCTGAAAGAGAGGCCTCTGAGCAAAATTTGTCGGCCGTTTCACGCCCTGAATTGAATGGGACGCTGATGACCTGAGATGTTAAAGAGCGTCCATAAATAAATCAATAAAAAAATGTGAAATTATTTACAACAGCAATATATATATATATATATATATATATATATATTAGTTATACATATTATCAGGGAATTTAAAAATTATTTACGACAGTAATATATACATATATATGTATATATTAGTTACATATATTATCAGGGAATTTAAAATTATTTACGACAGTAATATATACATATATATGTATATGTTACTATTACATATATTATCAGGGAATTTGGAAATTATTTACAACAGTAATATATATATATATATATATATATATATATATTACAGATATTATCAGGGAATTTGGAAATAATTTACAACAGTAATATATAATATATGTATATATTACACATATTATCAGGAAATTATTTACTACAGTAATATGTATTTATTACACATATTATCAGCGGGTTTGGAAATTGTTTACAACAGTAGTTTTTGGACATTATTTATTATGACATGCGAATCTCTCAATATACAATAACGCCAAAGCAGTGTTACTATCTTACTGATAGCTTCATTATGACTGACAAAACCAACGGCCTGCACTCTTGGACAGCTGCCCGAATTTCCTCGTTTTTACCGAATTTTTCACTTTACAGCTAAGTCAAATAAAGTAGAATTTGAAGAAGCTAGATCCAATGACACAGTGGATGCGGCCAACTTTGTAGTTTGGGGTCCTGCATTATCATGTTTGAGGAACACCCTTTTGGACCACTTTCCTTTTCGCCGTTGCTGAATCTTAGGAATCTATTAGCAGATGTCTGAGGTGTTCCTAAGGACGGTGATCACCTGTTTACTCGCAGATGGAAAGGACGAAATTTTTAAGTCGGAGAGTACTCCCTGTTTGTTTCCATTGCATGTATTGGAATTCAGGCGCTACTTCAATGTTCCTGAGAGACTGTAATACTGACGGACGACCAGTACTGTAAACGTGTGCAGGAACTTCTTGACCGCAGCTAAACGCCTTTCATTCACAAAAACCATGCGGTCTATCTTTGTTCATTTTGTCCACAACCGAACAACCGCAATCTAGCATCTGCATGGCACACTAGAATCAGGCCATTGTCCTACAAATGGATTGAGACTGGGCGGTACTCGTAAAACACGCCTATGCTCCTCGTAGCATTTTATTTTTAAAAATGCACTTGACCATAGTTGAAAATTATGCTTTGTAATTGTGTTGGGAAGCAAAGATATGCGTATCACATGTCACTGCGGAAGCGTGGGAAGAAGGAAACACTTCCAAATATGCAGCTCAAAAATCTTCGAACTGGGAATTTCAACCTTGAAGATGAGAAATGTTGAGGACATCAACTGAACCAAATGCATGACAAATTGTGCTAAAAAGTTCAGGCAGGCAGCTTCAACTGTGTGTGATCTTCTAAAGAAAATAACACAAGGGGAAAAATTACACCTTCACCCCATTTGTATTAAACAAGCAAATAATATTTTACGAGGTATGGTCCATAAGTTTCCGTCCTGAGCATGTTAGGTTGATGGTACAAAAAATACAGGTATTGTTTTTCAGTGTAATCTCCCATTACTTCAACGCATGCCTCACATCTATGAATTAACATTTCAATCTCTCTAAATACATAGTTCGAGCTTTGTATGCAAGTTATTGGAAATCAAGAGTCCTTCACCTTATTATCGTTTATAAATCTTCGATCAATAAGGTCAGATTTTCAAATTTTTAATGGGTAATGGTCACTGGAGGCATCCTCTGAACTGTACGGTGATGACCCAGTTCCTTGAAGCCACTTGTGTTCACAGCAACTATGGCAATACAGTCGTGTACGACTTTCACTTATTTGGACACCTGAACAGTTTTCTGAGGAATAAAGTATTTAATAATGAAGATGAAGTTGAGATGACATTTCATTTTATAGCTGTGTATATATGGAAATTTAAATAAACTTATTGCTATTTGACAGAATGTGCAGATGT
This sequence comes from Metallyticus violacea, assembly GCA_030762175.1. Lineage (NCBI taxonomy): Eukaryota > Metazoa > Arthropoda > Insecta > Mantodea > Metallyticidae > Metallyticus > Metallyticus violacea. The sequence goes on from CM060831.1 coordinate 162,052,151, forward strand.
CCAAATTATTGGTGCTTTATCAAAACTTATACCACAATGTCTCCTTTAACGACCTGATATACAGAGTCTTCATTTGGGCGCGTGTATTTGCCTGCGCTGCGCTGTTTCTAACTGGTTCTGTCCTCTCCTCCGCCTTACCCCATCTGCGTGTGTCGGCTAACCAGTTGACGCGAAGTCTTTGTGCTGTACAGAAATTGAAACGTTGCGAGGCAACATGTGTCAGTGTTATAGTGTGTTAGTGCTGTTATAATGACAAAAAGACCGTATACTTTAGCACACAGAATCTCCATGCATGTTTCCTATGTGACAACAAACTCTTGTAAATTGGTTTGTTTTATTTACGGACGCTCTTTAACACCTTAGGTCGTCAGGTCCCATTCAATTCAGGGCGTGAAACGGCCGACAAATTTTGCTCAGAGGCCTCTTCTTTCAGGCTTGAGGTTCTTTACTTCCCTTCCGAAGGAAACGATACTTAGGATTTTTACGCCTGAAAAAAATCCATCAACCCTGGCCGGAATTGAACCCGCGATCTTGGGTTTAGAAGGTAAGTATGGTTACCACTACACCACCAGGACCGACTGTGCTTTATAAACGGATTCCCTGCTGTTCGTGCCCCTCACAGGGAAACGGTTCGTAATCTTGTCAATAGATTTAGGGAAACGGGATTTGTTCCTGATAAGAGACCGAAAGTAAAACGCCGTGTTCTTACAGAGGAAAAACTCGATGGCATCGGGGAAAAGTTAGAACGAAGTGCAAGGAAATGTCTGATAAGGCTTACCTACACAGGAATTGGGAATTTCGCTAACCTCGCTTTGGAATGTCACTAAATCTTTAAATTTAAAACCATGTAAAATTTCAAGAATTGCAGCATACGAGAGTGTGAGTAGAGTTAATTTCTACAATTGGGTATTGGATAATGTTAATGATCGCTTTATTGACCCGTATTGAATTTTTTATGGTCGAAACATGGCTTTATTTACATAGCCATAAAGCGACACAAAACAGTAGAGACTGGAGTAAGAAAATCCGGATCTTGTACACGCCATTCTATGACCAATATATATATATATGTTTGGTGTGCTGTGCATGTTTACAGAATTTTAGGGCCTATATTTTTTTGAAAATACAATAAATGGGCAGAATATAATCCCACCCGTCTTAAAATTGCGTGACATTGAATTTACACAGGCATATTTGAACAAGATTCCACTGCAGAGCATGCAGCTGATTTCTCATTAAAATTAGTTGAGGACATTTTTTAAGATAGAGTCATCAGTAGGACCTCCAGATCTTACTGTGTGTGATTTCTATTTATGGTATACCTTTAAAAATAAAGTGTATCGGAATAACTCGACTAAGAAAAGAAATTGCTGCAATTTTCAGAAGAAGAATTAATGCCCATTTTCTTAAAAGATGTTAGAGATGTGTGGCGGTACAAGAACATTATTTGCAATATCTTCTATGAGGAAGGTAAGTGGTTATTGTAGTTATAATTTGTATGATAAATCTATGAACTGAATTTAAGCGGCTATCAAAATCAGACCCCGTCGGCAAACAACGTGCTTTCCTGTGCCAAGCAAATTCCAGCTCAGCCGGCCACGCGTCCAAACGAGGTCTCTGTATTAAAGGCCTTATGTACACTTTGCACTGTTTGCCTACGAGAGTAGTTCATAAGAAGGCAGAACTGTGCGAAAGACAATGCAACTCCAGTTTAATAACATCCTTTGCAGTTAAATACACGAGGATGAAGCACATGGTTCGTTACTTCTGTAGCATGCTCTGTGTTGAGATCATGAGCGTTGAATAGTCCTGCACAAATTAAAATTTACGCGACAAAAACCCACAGAAATCCACAGTACTATAAGCAAAATTTATCTCACAATGGATCGGAATAGTTACCTGCTGGATTATTTAATTTCGTGAAGGACGTGTCAGCAAAGTTTCAACAGATGAACGAACTTGTGTTGAATACCTTTGAAGCAGATCGTCGAGCGGCGTGTGAGGAACTTTCAGGACCTACAGCAGTTCCACAAACATAAGTAAAACGATGAGAATGAAAAACAAAATTTCTGCTACATGAGTTCTTCACTGTTTGACTGCTGAAGAGAAACAAAAACATCTGCACATTGCAAAACTAAGTTTCCCCATTGAAAGTAAAATGTTCCTTCTCGAACTGTTGCTGTTGATGAAACGTGGTTAGATTTTGAAGCGGAATTGAAGTAAATAAATCCATCCTTCAAACCACCAAAAAGGTTTAGACGAACAACGAACGCAATCAATAATCAAAGAATCATCATGAATAGAATTCCTTGCGGAAGAAGCAAATAGAGCAGAAAACTGCACAAATACTTATGTCAGTTACTCGAGAGTGAATCACTTACCTTGCGCGACAATGCTTGCCTCACATGGGGAATGTTACGACCTATTTGCTATATAAACACTGGTGGCAGGTGCTACCTCATGTACCATACAGCCCACATCACGGATCTACCAGACTTGAACTTATTCCCCAAGATAAAAAAAGCCTATGGACATACTTTTCTTTTCCTGGGGAGATCCCTGCAAAGGTAGCCCGAGACATTCCACAATTGGAAAATAGATGGCATTCTCACTGAAACAGTCAAGTTTTCGCTAGTTTTGGAGGAAGTCATTGAGAAGTACGGAAGGACTGCGAAGGAATAAAGACAAAAGTACACATGTGAGTAAAAAAACACGTGCATTTTTATTAAATAACTTCGAATTTCATTCTTCGACTCCGAGTCATATTTTCTTTTCAATATTCCGTTTTAGTAGCCTTACTTATTCATTCCGTAGTACTTTAACTCAGTCAGCTATATTTTAGTAATTTCTGAAACACAATATGTGTGAACTTTACAAGTTTGAACCAATGACACTTCCCCAGTCATGATAGCTTCGAGTCATTTAACAGTGCCTGTGAGGAAAAAATTGACAAAAATGGGCAAACAACTGAACTAAGTGACTATTTCATAAACTTCGATTGTATTATCATCTCTCTGCGTTTAGCTTTGCTTAAATTTATTTCCACATTAGGGTTTTAATAGAAAAAGGGAATATATTTGAATAAAATTAATTTAATTTAGGGTTGCAGTAATAGGATGAAAAGTTTTAAACGTGTAGCAGTTATTTAAAACGCTGGGTCACGTTGAATGCGTTTCCATGTGCGTATTTTTGTATGCTAAGGAAGATTCTGACATTAACAATTTACGGAATGCGCTAGTGCAACCCGTTAACTTAAACCTAACCTGGGATTACACGTTTGATTGTTATGGTTCGTAGGTGTACAATCAAACATGCACCTCTCGGGATAGATTAGTTTCTTTTATGCAAATCTACCGTGAAAGTATTTCCAGAAGAAAAATAGTAAATGTCCTAAAAGTTCCATCGTTCAATGCTAGCAGAGATACCCGAATCGGGGAGGACGACGGCGGGCACCGAACTGCTACGTTGGCATTGAATCTGGTGCTACTCGGTCCGAGTCGTTTAAACAGCGAAAAAAACTACAAATGTCCATTTCTAGAGTAAATTTTGCTAATAATAATAAACTACAGATACTAGGCATGGTTAATCTAGTGATTATTTATGTCACCTATGTAAACACAAATGCTGATAGATTATTTGAAGTTTTTCCAAAGTGATCGAGTTCGTAATAACGTAATTTATCAGTATCCACAAAACTTAGACTAACTAAAAGCTAACATGCCTCAGGACCTCAAATTTAATTTCTTAGAGAATTAATTTCATAAGTAAATGCCAGAAATTGTAACAAATGAAAGCATTACTGCATATCCTTGAGTAAAACAGGTTAATAAATAATTTTTAAGTGTATTAGAGTTTATTAGACTGTCACTTTAGTGTTCCTACCACCGACTCTTGTGTTGGCCCCTGCCCATTCCCTTGTGTAGCTCGATTGGCCATTAGCGATGACTTATCGGTCATCAGATATTTGGATGACTCGTTAGACAATTATCAAAAGTGTTAATGTTCAGAAAATACAAGATTATAATGTCCGTTTTAAAATAAATTAACTAGACACTTTTTGGACGGTCAAAACGTAGTTTCTTTTGAAAATTAGAATGTATGCCCGCAATTGCAGAAGTTGGTCTGAACATTATCCTGGATTGTAATTTAAGACTGGTTAAATTTGTACTTAAATACAGTGTACTAAGCAGCTTATAATTGAATAGTTAATGGATTCTCAAATCGATGGACTCTGATTGGGTTTTATTAGGTTAATTTTATTTAAGGATGCTCTTTAACAGCTTTGGATCATTAGCCTCTCATTCAATGCAGGGCGTGAAATGGACGATAAATTTTGCTCAGAGGTCTCTTCTTGTATTTGAAGTTTTTTTATGTGCCATAAATCTACGGCACGGGACCTGTATTTTTATTTCTCTTCCGAAGGAAGTCATGCTTAGGATTTTTACGCCCTGAAAATCCATTGACCTTGGGCCTACGAGGCAAGTATGGTTACCACTGGACTTTGGGATATATGACCGCCTGAAAATGTGAGCTTTCCTGGTTTACCTACATAAGGCATTCTTGAACTGATATGCTATTTGTTCTACTTCAAAAATTCCTACTTTACAAGACTTTAACACGTGTGCTGTGGAATTAAGAACAGAAATCGAGAACACGCCATTGCCACTGACTCCAGTAGATTAACTGCTTCTTCTGCGTGAGAGAGTTCTTAAGGTGGGCTCGAAAGGAACGGCTTGAGAGCAACATGCCAAGAAGAAGGTAGGCGGGCACGGGAATAGACAGAAGAAATGGTAAAGGTGTCTGTAAAATTTATTATCTAATTGCTGGTGGTGAAAGCTATTACGAAGCCGGCCAAGAAAGCCTTCAGGGGGCCGAGGAAAAGATATGGCGACTTGGGTGGGCCATAGCGAGGAGGATCCATGTTAATAGGCCCATAAAGACTGGCCGGGCGTGCCTCCACAGGGCCTAACTGGTAATCACACAATTGGTATTTTTATGTCCGAAACATTGCTAATTCTTGCCCTCCTGTTCCCAAAATTACCTCTGATGCCTTTCATTGATTCTGAACAGGGTGAAAATAAGTGAAAATTGGTATGTTACCGGATGGGCAATTTGGCCTATCGCAGTGGAAATGCTTTGAATACACTGCATAGCGGCGTGAAATACGCTAATAAAAGGACAGATTACTATTTGGAGAGACGAAAGTGCTTTAAAATGTTTAACGGCATTCCGTTCTGAAAAGTAAAGGCTTAGCAAAATTGAAAATTGCTTTCTACATAAAGGATTGGCAAGAATTGCAGGTTTAGACAAGAAAATGTGTTTTTTTTTTTTTTTTTTTTTTTTTTTGAAGGAGTCATTTGTGACCAAAAACTGACTAAAACGGGCAAAAGCGAAATTACATGTCCAAATCTGTGTCAAGAATTACTTAAGTTTGTCACCATATTCACCTTCAAGATGAGTTCGGTCTTTTGAAATATGCCTCTCTCTGTAGACGCTGAGAACTGCTGTAGACAACAGAAATGGAAGCAGCAAACGGAACCAAAAGTCTGTATCAAGGAATACATAAGATAATTCATCTTTATATTTCTAGAAACAGATCTTAAAAGGCCTTTCTCTTGTTGAATACTGATACACTTCTCCAGCCATGATCTAGCATAACTTCAACCTTATGCAAACTACTGGATCACAACTCCCATGACTTTATTATACGGCGAAAATCTCTCACTTTGAAGATTAAATTTCTGCTTTAGAAACAGCTGAAATCGCTGGGAGAGCAAGTTGAGATTCATGAAGTTTAGAACCTGCTTTAACAATTACAACAAACACTAATGGCTTAAAGCACTGTTCTGAACAAAGAAGATTTCATTTCGCGATGTTTGTCCTCCATTGTATCTCGTAATTTTGAAATTAAATTTGCAAAATAGTGACCTATTATTTTAGCTCCTGTCTGCAAATAATCAATCAAAATATCACTTTACTAAAACATTTCTATTTATGGCTGACGCCCGAATTCTTAGGGAATGGAAAACACTGATTTTTACATTTCTTACTTTGCATTTGGTTTCAGGATTATATTGATGAACCCATTTCTCATCCATTATATAATCTGTCAAAAATTTTCTGTTTGTGGAACAAATCTTTAAAACATTTCTTACAAATGTTCACTCTGAACCATTTTGGGGTAAGTATAGAGTTATTGTCGGTCCTGGTGGTGTAGTGGTCACCATACATGCCTCCTAAACCCAAGATCGCGAGTTTGAAGAAGCTGGTGTTACAACCACACACAGAGAAGAACGTCCAATCTATGGAATGGAAAAATTCGGGGAGTCCCCGGCATAAGAAATTTCGTGCTGCTTCGTCGCTTAAAAGCGGACGATCACCTTCTTTTGGGCACTTCAGGCGCTAATGGACTGGCTTCCTTAAGAACGACTGTCAACAGCGAGACCTTTACACAGCTTAGACGCAGGATTCAGCAGCGGCGAAAGAGGAAGTGGTCGACAGGAGTGTTCCTCCAACATGATAATGCGAGATCACATCAGCATTTGGCATTGCTGGAGTTCATTGTTGTGCTGCACACCCCATAGTGACCAGCTCTTGCTCCGTTTTAACATGGCGGATTTACGGCGAGGTAAAAAATTCGGCTACTACGAGGAAATTCAATTAGCTGTCCATGAATGGTGGCATGGTACTCCCAAACGATAATGAAGTTACCAGGAAGATGACAACAGGGCAATGACATTGATGGGGAGTCTATTGAGAAACCCCCTGCGTATTGAACCATGTTACATAGTAAATAAGATGGCAAAAGTTACTATTGTAAATCATTTCAAACGCCCCTCATACTAGGTTAGCAATAAAACTTTATCCTTTAAACTGTCTCTTGATTTGTCTGCATAGAACTCAACAACAGTTTTTCCATTTGCTACAGATATTATTTTAAAGAATAATTAAATTCAAGGCAAAGCACGTAGGCATTGCATTAGACACTCCAAACCTAACAAAGAATGTGCAACAACAAAATAGCAGTTCGCGTTCATCTAGAGCCTTTTGGAGAAAAGGTTTGTGTACTACGTCAATAGCTGAAGAAAGTCAGGTAGAAGGTGAGGGTGTTGTCATTATGAGAAGAGCATCGAACTGGCTCGGGCGTTTCAGTGATAAAGACACTTTCCTTGAAGATAACCTGCGCTGCGGACGACCCTCAGCTACAGAAAATGAAGTTCTGCGGTTGCACTGGAAGAAAGTCACGTGAACAATTGTCAGGAAGGTTTCATGTCTCCAAAACAACAATTGCGCACTTGCACCAACTAAAGTCGAAGTTTTCAGGACATCTCTGTAGTATTGCCCATTTACTCTTGTACAAGCAGGTACGACTTGCTGGTAAACCATTCATTGATATCACTGATATGTTTATCAATGTCTGAAGGGTCATCACACGAAAAACGCCACATGTGGATGTTTCAACAATTCAATGTACGGCCAAAATGTTGTTTGCTGAATATCTTATAACATCCAATGTGAAATATGTACCGCACCCTCTCTATAGTCCAGATTTAGTCCATTGTGGTGTTTTTCTTTTCCCCAGATTGAAGAAACACCTTCGTGGAAGGCATTTTCCATCATCAGAAGCAGTGATGAAAGCTTCGCATGCGATTGATTCTTAAAGACCTATCAAAAGTGGTTTCTAACATATCCTTGAAAATTGACAGAAACGCTGAGGCTGGCGCATTGCACCCAATGGGAACTACTTTGAGAAATATCATCAAAATTATGAGGATGAGCAAAGATATGTTGTCAAAATATTTACGGTCATTCTTTATTTGAACAGCTGCCTCATGTCTTAAAATACCTGCGATAGTTTCCATTATCTTCTCAAAATCTTCATTTAAAAAAAGAATAAAAATGTTGGAGAGTAATTTTCAGATGTCATATTGGGAACTTTTATAAAAGCTTATCACAAATTAGATTATTATTATTATTATTATTATTATTATTATTATTATTATATTCTTCATGTTTTCTTACATTTTATAGCAAAATCACTCAGAGAGTTTTGTAACAAGTAGATTCAGGTGAATACGGACATCACAAATCATAACATTCTCAGTGAACGGTGCTGGCTGTGTGAATTTCTCTGAAAGCACTTTTTCCTGTAATTTTCTTGTCAGGCAAGAGGATATTGGGGGTATATGGGAAGGCAGGCCCCGCTTCTCGAGTTACAGCCAGCGGAAATATCATCATCATTATCATCGTTTTAAGCTGCCTACACTCCGACCTTCCTAAATGAACCTGTCACTATGTCTTACCCTTCTTGGGGTAAAGTGCTAGCCAGATATCGTAGCCTACTTTGGTTCTGGTGTTTGTTTTGATGACAGTATCCTTAAACGCCGTTCATTGCTTTGGAATTGGCAGCAATGGAAAAACGATAAAATTAAATGAATTGTGGACTTCAGGTATCAAACTCAGCAGTAGGTTTTAAAGCAATGAACTGGAAAAGAAGCATCATCCGATTGACTGAACACGAGATACCTACACTACTAGACACTGGGCAGATGTTTCAAGACTAAGTGATCAAATTTAAGTGCATTTTACCGCGATTCAATTCGATTTAATGACGAAATTGCTCATTTTGCCTTGAAAGGGTGGTGAAAGGGTACCGGCTTCGAGAGTACGAGAGTAGCTTTGAAAGTTTTGAGATGAGGAAAAGTGACTATTGACGCACTTAAAAGGAATGTGGCAATGGTATATTCATTACGAGTAAAATGGGAGCAGGTACCTCCCCCACCCCTGCATTCCAGAGTTGAACAACCCCTCCCGTGCTTTGACGAAAAACGCTCTGTGCTCTTTAATTCATGATTATCTACGTGAGTCAACCGAGAATTAGCATACATGATGAATTGTGACCAGTGACATCGTGCCACATTTTAATTTTCCATGGCAAGGTTGTTTGTGTACCCCAAGCTTTAAATGAACACAACAAAAATCAGCTGGTCACCATTTGCGCGTCTCATCTTCCTCGATTAGTTCGTGAACCTTTCTTGTCCAAGGTTATTACCGGTGACAAAAATGGTCCCACTATGCCAAATTTAAAAAAAAGGAATGGCCGAGTTCAAACTAAAAAGCAACTCTCTGTGCAATAGTTGATGTTATGCAACTGACAGGATAAAGGCGTCGTGTACTACCAATAGCTTCCCAGGAGTGTGCCCATAACTGCTGAAATATACTGTCAACAACTCAGACGCCTTGTGGCTATAGTTGAAAAAAAAATACCGAGCTGCAACACGATAATGCACGTTCACAATCCGCTATCATGACAAAAAAGCAGCAATTCAGAATGCCTTGTTGGAAAGTGATTCCACATTCCCCATATTCTCCCGATCCTGCACTTCAGATTTTCGTCTTTCCGTTCTGTATACAACATTCCTCGAGGAAGTTATTTCTAAAACGAAGATGCTTTACAAAATTGGCTTAATGACTTCTTCAGCTGTAAACCAGCAGACTTCTTCAGCTGTAGAATGAAGAAACTACCCAATGGATGAGAATATACTAATCAAAGTCCCCAAATAAGCAATGTAATTTTTGACAGTTGTAATCATAGTATGAAGAATTATGTAAAATTAGAACAGTCATTCTAACAAAGTTTTGTTTCATAGGATTAGAAATACGAACAAATTGTTGATGATACAGAAAACAAAGTGGAAATGCAAGATTACATCGTTTAGTAATCAAAGTTCCTGTGGTTATTTCAACACTCAGTAGCTAATGTGTCCTCCTTGAGTTGCGATGACGTCGTAACACCCACGTGGCATGCTTTGCACCAGCCTCCTAATAAAGATTTGTGGGATTCTCTGCCATTCTTCAGTGAGCGCATTTGTGAGTTCTCCCAGGTTCTGTGGCACAGCAGAACGCTCGCGAACAAGTTTCTCCAGCTTATCTTACAGATGCTCAATCGGACTGAGGTCAGGAGTGCATGCAGGCCAGTCCAGGCATTCTTGCAGTACATCTTTGGTATTCCGTGCTGCATGAGATGTAGCATTATCATTTATTAGAACAAAATTAGGGTCCATACCATAAGCAAAGGGTACGACATGAAGGATACTGTAAACATCAGCTGTGGGACAACAACAAGCTCTGTCCGAGACTCAATAGTGATGCCAGCACAAACCGCCTCCTCCTTCATGTTCGGCGGGGCAAGACGTTCACCAGGACTTACGATCATCACAACCATCAAACGAAATCTTTACTCGTCTGTGAAGAGAACAGCCTTCCATTGGGCGGAGCTGTCGGTTGAGATGAATTCTGAGCAAATCTCAGCCAGGCTTCCTTGTGCTGACGTGTCAAAGCGGATTCCAGATCTCAACCCTGCATTTCGCAGTCTGTTCGGAAATCGCCTCCAGTTGTTCGTGTATTATTTTGTAGATCTCTGGCTGTAGATTTGCGTCTGCGCAAAACTGATAGATTCAAGATATCTATACTGTACCTCCGTTGTCTTCTTCTTACGCCCTTGTCCAGGCCGCCTGTCTCTATATGTCGTCTCCAACCCTATGGATGACACAAGGGCTGACATGAGGAGACAAAGCGAATGGAACGGCCATCTTCAACCCATGCAACTGTTTGTGCGACTGATGTTTCATTCAGATGTCTCATTGCTCTGTATTAACCTCAGAGAACACAAAATAACAATTTCCTACCACAGTCAAAGAGCATTCTTGAAACTTCACTAATTTATTAAGAGAAAAGCTAACAAATGCTAGAAGATCTTTATTCTATTTTTAAACATACCTTCAAAATATAACATCTGACTGTCAAATATCCTATTGCATAATTATTTGGGGACTTTGATTAAATATACGTTCCTCTAAGGTTTTTGGGCAGTGTATATTAAAGTTCAACGCACTAAAGTTCTAATTTGCCGCCGATTTCAATTGCAATCGCCCGTACATTAAATGTCACCATCACAATTATTGTTATTTATTTTTGCAACAGAACTGCCTCGTGACATTAAGGGGCTAATTGAAGTAATGCTTACGAATTGAGAAAACATTCACACTTTCAAGCATTTGGAGAATATAAAGTCAGTTTTATACCACAAGGCGATGAAAAGAAAGAGCGTGTTTGACCGTTGTAGGGAAGGAAATGCCAAAAGTGAGTTGGGAGCCATGTGCCACATGCAACAAGTGCCTTCTTCTTCCTGCCTGCCTGCCTGTACCGTTATTATCTGAGAGCACGGGTTAATTTGGGCGGGCAGAGATCATATCGGATTTTTAAGGCCGAAAACACGCTTGGCTGATCGCAGCGCTTCCCACTCTAAGGTTCCGAGCAGTGGAGGGGGAAGTTAAGGTGTCGTTAGAAATTGTTGTGAACTCCTCGATGTATTTGAGTGACTTTTATAGCTTGTAATCGCTTATGTAGGTTTTTATCTTGCGCGGTCTTTTATATTTGAGGAATTTAGAGGAAAAGCATCTGAGACATTCTCTGAAAGTTTAGAGAATTAAATAAATAACATTTTTAAAAATGCGAACTCATTATTGCATCTTTTCAAAGTATTCTCCATTACTTTCTATACAACTTCTGATCCGTACAAATCTTTTTGTAAACACCGAACGCAATGATTCTTTGGATAGGTCCAAACACTTTCTTCGTATGCAGCAACTGCGGTTTCAGGTGATTCAAATCTTTGAACAAGAATTTTTGTTTTGTTTTGGGTAACTATAAAAAGTCACATGGGGCCAGGGAGGACGTGGCAAACATTTCACTCCTGGGTCTTGCAGAAATTGTGCAGTGTGAGCAGCGGCGTTGTGCAGTGTAACAAGATCAACGCGAACCAATCTAGGACGCTTCGCTTCGTTCTTAGTACATTGAAGACTTGGGGCAGGCATTTTGTGACAGTTTTTTGTCAATCAAATGGAAATGTCACAGCATGATCACTTGCTGAATTGGAGGAATAAATCACCTTGTTAACACTTCTCGCTTGCCTCACTTACGTTGGGGGATCTCGATGATTATAGTTTAGTTTTTGGATCATACAGGTACATTCGCACTGTGTCGGCTGTTATGATAATAATATTTGTTTTAACTTTTACCACCAAGCTTTTGTAACATTTTCTAGCACAGTGATTTTTTTTACTCATAGGGGACTCAACGACCCTGACATGAAGTTTTTCATCAACGATTGTTTTCCCTGCTGCCAATTCAATATCTAGATCTTCTTGAACCTGATAAACGTAACTTTCTCATCATATATTATTTAAATCTTTGAACTTTATAACACTGGGGGTAAAGAAAATTTATTGATAGCCCTCTAAAGTATTTAAGTACGTGCAATAAATTTTAATATTTTTTCATCGGATCTTGATAGGTTGAATTCTCAAGTATTATCACCAATCAATTTTTGCCCTGACACATGGAAAAGTCTAATTTAAAGAAAGCCAGACGTCATTTTTAGAAACAATATAGGGAATGACCTATACTATCAAAGTGTTGCGTACAGATATTGGTTAAAAAGTTATAGACAACGCGTAGCCTTCTCAATCAACAATCAGGTGGCCACAAATTGCCTGAAGAAACAATAAACGATGTAAAGGGGCGATTAACGGCGTCATATCAAAATTATTATGAAGACTTTCACAAGATATTAATCTCCCATATACTACGTGTCAAATAGCAGCGAAAGAAAACAAGGCGTCATGAGTTGAAAAACTGAATGTGTCGGCACACGATAAATGTGTTCGATTCGCGAATGCCCTTCACAAAGATCTGAGTTGATCAAATCCCTTGAACTCTTTATTAATATACAAAATGATAAACAACACTTTTTGAGAGACTGAAGACACAAGTGGGAAAATGTCCGTGAATAGCCAATAAGAAGGTGCTATTTTACCATTGCATCACTCAGGACAAACTGAGTGAACTACAATTTGAAATGCTTTCGCATCCACCCTATTCACCGGATCTCGCCCCTTCGGATTACCATGCGTTTCCGAAACTCAAAACTTTCCTGATAGCACACAAATTTAAGACAAATGAAGAAATTAAAGAGGTTAACTTGTATTTTGAGCGCCTGGAAGAAACTCACTTCCACAAAAGAATCTCCAGCATGGAGAAGCGTTGGAGCAAGTACGTTGAGCTTCAAGAGAACTGTGTCGAAATATAAAGTACGTTGCAAGAACGAGACTAAATTTTTTCTCTTTAATGTAAAACTATGAAACGAGGTGTTCATATTACTGTAATACTGATAGGAATTGAAAAATGTTGCCCAGTAACGATCAGAAGTGATATTCAATCAATAAATTTTTAGAAGGAATACTATCATCACGAAGAAAATAATAATAGAATTAAAATGACATTTTATCGCCTGAATCTTAGTGCAAACAGTTTTAGATACAGGCAACTTTATTGAAAATGTTGTTTGCCCCCACTGTACCTGGATTACTGCCTCCCTCGACAGAGGTTTTTCTTTACAAGTCTGCATTCAGATTATCTAGGCAGTATTTTGTGATATTTCATACAAGTCAGACATACTGAAGACGATATGATAAGTATTGAGACAATAAATAATGAATACTCAGAGAAATATTTTGTTTATCCAGGTTCCCTGCCACTGTATGCAGCGTTCCATCCGCTGGATGTATCCACGTCACTCAGTTTCCGACACTGCAGATAACTCCGCCTCGTAACCGTTTCTTGGAGCTAGAAAATCGGGTGACCTCGAAGTCTGTTCTTCACAGTAGGGAACAGGAAGAAATCGCACGGTGCCAGGTCGAGACTACGGATGGATGAGTCATTAGTTTTTCCTCAGTTCCTTGTAGAAACTGTCAGCATTGTCATTGCAACAAAATGACTACATTGTCTCATTTAGTCCTGTCTTTGGATGCTCTGAAACACTTTCGGAAGGCAAACTTCTGTGTACCATTTTGGTGACAGTTCTCTGATTTTCGAGCACAATGGTTGACCACTTGTGGAAAAGAATCCGAAGCCATTATCTTTCCAACACTCCTTGGTCTCTTGACTTTGGCGGGTGGTTGATCCGAGAAAATCCAAATGGAGGACTGGCGTTTTCTTTCTGAATCAAACCGATATATCCATGTTTCGTCACCCGTAACAGTATCTGAAACACAGTTAAATCCTTGCTGCATTTCTTGACAACATTCCACACTGTGGAGCTTCTCTGCTTCAGACAAATTATGGGGCACCCGTCTTCACGAAGGTGTTCATGAAGGATGTTGAAACACTCAAGAACTAATCGCTAACGCCAGTTCAAAGTCCTTGTAGGTGAGTCTTGGATCTTCCCTGATCATTGTTTCCAGAAGTGATGTTCTTCTCAGTCACTACTGTTGTTGGTCTCTTCGTCTTTAAGAGATTGCCCCCTCTTTAATTCTCCAAACCACCGGAACACAGCAGCACGTGAAGGAGAAAAGTCCCCAAAAGTCCCCCTCAAATGCTCAAGTGATTGCGTTTCATTTCAGTCACATTTGAAATCGTACAAGATGATCGCACGAAAATGCCTTCTCAGAACCTCTATAGCACTTTCCAGACTTGAAACATAAAGTGCAGGAAAAGAATAACACAACAGAGCTCTGCCTGCTACCTTGGCAACAATTTCTACGCAGCAACAATGCTTTCCCTGTCCGTGTCCCAATACTTATCTAGTGGCCCCCGTACTGAAAAAGTCGATACGATCTCAGTATTTTCTTTTCATCGCAAGAAAAGAGAAACTTAATAATTATAGACCGCCCCGCTAGTCGGTTTTGATTGGTAGATTGATACTATGATACAATTAGGTCAGTAATTATATGAGAACGTTTCTTTCATAATTACGAATTAAGTGCGCTTTTTTCCTCGCTTATTTTATAATATAGTATAAAGTAATTTAAAGCAAAGTATAAAATCCTTGCGATGATAAAGAATCTTGAGGACTTTCTTGTTATGTCGTCTATAACCCATTTGTTGCAACTCCTATATTCGCGAGTTGTTAGTAGTACTAACATAGAACGAAAGGCACTAATTAAGTAAAAAACAAACTAAAATTACTCTAAAGAAGGAAACTACAGAAACATAAAATGTTCAAACATTTCCAAATCGTTCGTCACTTCTGACATATTCCAAAAACTGAGAGGCGACGATTAAGCGCTGTTTGACGTTTGTGTCATTTAGAACCAACGCCCCCTAAATTTATATGAATATTTTTAAACTTTAAACAGGGACAGCCCGTCAATAAGGGCCAAATGGGTCCCGGTTCCCGCTCCCAGAGAATGTTCTTAATTATTTCACATTTTCGCTTCTCCTGGTCAACGTTTAAAACAAAAATTGCATGAAAACACGATGTTTAACCCAGTAGTTCTTAATTGTATCTTACGCAATAAGCGAATTTCCTCTGTATTGTAGCTCCGTTAGCGAGGAAAGCTCATGGGCCAGCCCGGAAAATTTTACGCTTTAAACTAATACCTTCATGGGTTAGCAAAGATTTACAAGGACTTATATTTGTCTTCCTCCAAGATAGAGTAGCCTTTCCACTGTTTATTAATGGGCTCTGTTGGGTCAGCGCTCGGTATTCTCTCTTTTCTTCGGAAACAGATGTTGAGGGGTTACTGACACGGCGCATAACTGACTAGGGGTTATTTTCGCACTTTGTTTTGAATTGGGTGACTTTCTCACTGTTCGTCAGTGCCTTAGTGGATACTAGAAAAAAGCGTTCTGTTTTGTGACAACGAATAAAGTGGACGTATTATTGAAAACTCCATTTTCTAGTCTAGTGAAACGATTTGGACCTCGTCAACAGAAAGCTATAGGAGCTTACTCGGCAAGACGATACAAAATTAAGTTGTTTTTTTATGGTTTGAAAAAACATCTTGACTGACAGCGTGTGATGTGAGAAAAGTATTTCAATGGGAATGACATTACAAAAGAAATATAAAAGGCAAATTTCGTTTATGTGCAGGCCTGGAATTGTGTTGTTTCTGAATTGACTGCAGAAGGCTTAAGGCGTACTTTAACAGATGAATTAGAAGAGTTTCATCTAAAACGGATGTTTATAGCACAAACGTAAGATGTCCCTGCAGAATGTAGTGGAGGAAATGTAAATCTGGGTAAAACAGTAAAAAACAGACCTTCCCCCACCCATTATGAAGCTGGCCCGCCCTTCTACAGAGATCACGAGCCGCCACTAACTTAAACAAAGATAACAATTATCGCTATATATATATATATATATATATATATATATATATTGATGCCCCTTTTTTTAATATTTTGAAGGCTGTGGGTAAAAAGGAACAGAGAAAAAAAATGGGTTTTTAAATTTTTTTCGGTTGTGCCCCAAGCATCGTTAAATCCCTCTAAATTTTTGGAAAATCGACCCATTTATCTTTAGCTTTACAGTTTTTTTTTTTTTTTTTTTTTTTTTTTTTTGTTTTTTTTGCCCAACTTTCCGCTACGAACGCTCCAGCAGCAGGCAAGTGTTTATGTAAATCTGTCGATCCGAGCCGCTAGCTGAAGGTAATTTAATAATTAGTTGCAATAACTCAGGCTGCAATTCCATCCGGCCGGCTACAGAGGCTATCCGTAGGGTGATGATTTATGGGTCAGGAACACGCATTCGGACGGACCGGGCGACCGGCCGGCGGGGAGCGCACAAAGAGATGGTCAGATTATGTCCTTTCCCAGCATTCCGTTCGACACACTTCTAAAATAGCGTGAGGAGAAAGGGGATAACCCATGATCGAAACTATGAACTTTAGCATATTTAAGTTCCGGAGGTGCGAATCTGGTCCTGTGTGCGCAGAAAGCTAAAAATATTTATTACCTATACATCAGGAAGTTGATTCCTTTGAGCTTGCGGATTCATTATGACTTACAAAATAAAGAAACATCAAAAACTAGATATCATTCGCGGACATAGTTTGCTATGATGGGGGAATTACAGTTAGGGGGTGTAGAAAGGGACTGATTTAGACTGCAGAAAACTCACGTCATGATCTTGAAAAACTTTCAAATTTCATTAAAATACCAGAAGTTTGAATTTCTCAGCTCGTTCAGTACCTCCCCAACACTTAGGGGATTAAATCGGCAAGAAGCAAGGGTTATGTTTCAAAGTTAAAATTGCCGCATGGTTCAAAGGACTAACTTTCAATTTAATTCAGTTTAATTGAACAATAAAATATTTTATATGTGTCAAAGGGGATGAAATTAGTACTAATTATAAGGAGGCTGTACATATTTACCTGGTTATAAATAGTACCTGTAAAAATTAAGTTTCTAAGTACTTGTTTCTATGACGATGTTATTTTGTTTCTGTTTTGAAGAATTCAAATGGAAAATGATGCTAATTCCGCATTTTTTTAAATTAAAATATGACTATTATTCCATAATTATAAAGGAAACTTAGGGTTGTTTAGTTCCTCAAAAGTCGAAAAGTTTATGTGAAAAGGAATATGACAAGTTTTGTGCATGGATAAAAGATAAATATGTTAGTTCAACTAATGAAAAAAATCTTGTTGGCATATTTTTCAGAGCTAGTAAATATACAATGTAACGTTTAATGATTATTATATAGTATAATATTTACAATTTAGATTCTTAGATTTTTTATTTTTCCGCCGAAGATTTGTATGCCTTCGACGCTCTGGTGTGTGTATTTGAAAGTTAAACGTATGGTGAAAACATCGGCGTTTCATCTTTTGGTAAGGTTTTTTGTTTCTATTAGTATAATAGAGGTTACCAATAGTTCCGAATTAGCGTCTTGAAATGAAAGAAAATTTAATGTGATTAATTAATTGCATTTTCAATGTTTCCAAGACAATTCAAGGTAAGTTATGATTAATAACTTACATTGTTGCTGTAGTTTCAAAAAAGTTGTTTAATAAAACGATTCTCTTGTTTGAAGGTTGGTATGCATGTTAAAACGACATTTTATCTTTTTCTTACAGGCACGTTGTCTGAACTTGTGTTGTGAAGGCGGTGATAACTTCATGGAATACTAGTTGCTAGGTAACCAGTTCAAGAATTAGGTTAATTGCGCGTGATTTATAACTCATAAAAAGCGCGTTTTAATGCTAGGATTGCGTTAATTAATTATACAATGAATGCTTTACGTCATAGTTCCATTTCGGTTAAAGGACCGCTCGAAAAATCCGGGGAACATGTTTTCAGTTTTCTGATTTAATAGAGAAGCAAAAAGATATTGTGATTTTATAGAACCAGCAGTTAGATAGGCGTATTCGCAGTATTCTGATAAGCGCTTGCGATAATACGTGAAAAAATGCGGCCTAAATTTGAGTGAATAAATAAATTATAAACAATGGCGGAAGCTTGGTTATGAGTAACAACAAACTTGTACTTGGGAATATGTGCCTATTTTTTACTTCTTAAACTCGTAGTCCAAAAGATATCTCTTTATGAGCTATTTTTATACCCAAGAGTTATTAAAATTGTCAATATATAGAATAAAAATGTATTTTTTATAATATCTGCAGCGACAAGGGGTTAAAACTGCTGAGTAGACTTGACGTTCTATATAAGCGGTCGCTTTAGAACAAAAAACGGGGAAAAGGTGGATTAGGATGAAATGTTTTCTTGTTGAACACGTCCGACCGGTGTACATGCCCATACACAAAATCTGACATTAGACAAATGCTGGTCGATACCTGCATCTGCTGCAGGCCACCTGCAAGATCGTGCTGACAGAACTACTGCGTTTCGCTTGTAGCCTTCTTAGCTGATCGCTTTTCACGCTAACCCAGTATCTCATGTTTATCATTCATTCAGTTTTCATCTTCCGCGATATATTACCCCATTTGACTAGCGTTGTGTCTAGAACTAATGAGAAAATGTTGCCAGTACGGGGTCATTAATATCTAAATAGTTTGTGGTGCTTTAATTCGTTACGGTTATAGTAATGGGGAAGAAAAATGAAAAAACAGAAACAAGAAATAAGGTAATAGATAATAAAACTAGAGGGAAAGGAATTAAAGGAAAAAGGAAAGAGAATGTAAAGAGAAGAATGGAAGGGAAAAAAGGAAAGTCAAAAATGGCAGAAAAGGAAAGAGGAAGAAAAATTTAAAAGAAACAGAAATAGAAGAAGAAGAGACAGAGAAAGAAAAAAATAGTGTAAAAAAGAAAAGAGAATAACATATAATATGATGAAATACGGAGTTACAATGTTTATAAAAAGCAATAATAATAATAATAATAATAATAATAATAATAATAGCTAAATTATTCGGCCAAAAGATATAAAAGCTAGTATCCAGTGAGCAAAATAAACATAGCTACTGTAATTATGTAAAAAACTGGCTTAAATTTGATATAAAATCTCGTTGACTTCCCATCATGTACGTAGAAAAACATAAAATATAATATAGGACCTTTGTGTCGTACAAGGTCAATCTTTTACGAGATGTGCAGATTGTCCCCTTTTCCTACGAATCATAAACAGGGCAATTTTAACGAACTCGGTGTAAGAACTGGAATTTCCTTGATGTATTGGCCAGCTGAATGAATTAACTACGCACAAAAACAATAATTGAAAACTAAAACGCAATAATGAGTAACAGCGTAACGGTTAAATTTGTGACAAAGTTTAAACACATCGTGTTTTGTTTATATCTCTTATTTAATACACGCAATATGCATTAGCGATGTTTATATGCTAAGTAAATGTTATATTTCTTAATAATTACCATTCACATTTATGCTAAAGGTCAATCATCTGTAGTTTCACAAGCGATATGTTCGAACTGAACCTAAGTTTTATACAGTTTACATCTACTTCTAGAAGTTACGAATATATCGTAACATATATTTAAGAAACAAAACTGCAGATCGTGTGCAGCCACAGCTATTTACTTAAATGGTTGTTTTGTTAAATTATGAAATGGAAGGAAATGGATGCAAAACTACCATTTAAAAGTGTAATAGTTAAAAAACAAAACCAAGGCTTATTAATTTAAATGTTAATTCACCTTATTATGCCACTTTATAGTATATAGGCATTTACAATTATAAATACACAACTATGTAACACATTGTGAATATTTCGATAATTTAGAAATGGTTATTCGATTGGTGAGGTTATATGGTGGGGGCATATAGGAAGTTCATTATCATGTTAAGATTTTACCTATCAAGAAAGTGGGAATATACTTACACAGTGAAGAATTTGGTGTTGTGGATCACGTCCATCATTTCCTTGACTGACGCACGGGCATTTCCTGCACGCCAAACCGTCTTCAATAACACATGTTCGCTCGCGATTATAAAACCGATACCTACTAAATGAAACGTCGTTGCCATAGAAAACAAAAAACGATCGCAAACAACTGCAACGCTAGCAGTCTGGCGTTTGCCTGCTGCTAGTGGAGTAAACTAGAACTACGAGAACATGCCCATTTGTTTCTCGACGAAAAAAGAGGAAAAATTAAGGCGTATCGAAAAGTTCTTTTTCAGATCTAATCTCCAACAGCACACGTTAGACTGCGTGTAAAGATATGTAATGAACGTGGAATATTGAGGGTTTGCAGAGATGTTGAGTCCAACCCAGCACTTTTCGAAATATTAACGTTTTGTTACGTACTTCCATTAACTCTGAGCTACGTGTTAAATTGTGACCATCTGCCACGAAGTGTGCGTCGGTAATTTAAGAAGTAGTAGATGCAGTCCGGCCGGCACGGGAGTTTATTATGCGTTCTTTGCACTGCAGATCCGTTTAATTTATGAAAAATGTTATTAAGCATAAAGGTTCCTGGTTCGATATTCGAATTAAATTAAGTAATAAACAAAGGGGATTTATACTGGGATAAAGGCGTAATAAATTGTGTAGATTTTACAATAATAATAATTTTGTTAACTTGTCAATTAATTTTCATAAAGATATGGAATAATTAAAATAGGTAAAATATAATGACTTAATGTTTGTTAGAATTTTGTAATATGCAAAATAATCCAGTATAATTTCCTCAGTGATATGACAAATATTTATAGTAAATACTACCCCAAGTATTTATAAAATACATTTTTAATGGTGTTTAACGCCCGTTTTGACTACTGAGGCATCACAGGCGATGGACATTGGTAATACATGAAATAAAATGGTAAACTAGGGAAGGATTTTTTTAAAGGAAGGAAGGGTTTCTGTTCTAAGTTTAGGGTACCTCCCTGGCATTTACCCTTTATGAAGACTAAGAAAAATCTGGAAGAAACCTCAGTCAGGGAGGAGATCCTGGTGGGAATTGAGCCTCAGACCTCCTGCTCATGAGTCGGTGTTTAACGACCTCTGCCACCGGAAAAATATGCTTCAAAGGGATGCATATACAGAACAGCAATTTAAATTAGTGGTAAAAGTAAAAATGGGACAGATTCATTAACTTGCTTTAGTACTTGCTTTAAGAGTGTGCTACAAGGGCTTAAAACTTTATAGGACTAGTTTATTGTCATAAAATAACTAAATGCTACATATGTACAAATTAAAAAGATTGTAAAATGTAATGAAAATCTTTAAGGACAAATGAACAAATATGATTTCTTTTAAAATAAAAATAATATCAAGGAAAAATGACATAATAGTCAAGTGGGGTAAATTATCTTCCAAAGCGAAAAAAACTCATGGCGATATAAAAAAGAAGAGACGGAAAGACTGTAGTTATAGAATGATTATAGCACCACTACACATAATAAAAATAGGGGAAACTGGGGTAGGCTAGTTCTTTATGCTTTCGTGAAATAATTTTTCGATTGTTCACGGTATTTTCACTGCTTTGAAATTAACAGTAGTTTTGACAATTATTTGTATCTTTTGGTAAGTACAAATTATAATAATAAGTTATAGCCCCGATGGATTGAAACCTTGGATAATAAGTCTTTAAAAAGCAAAATGATTGCTCTTTCGGTCATTATAAAGTTACGCCCACAAGGTTACCGAACTTTTGGGCGAAAATAACTCATTTAAGAGTTTATAAGTGGTAATAAACAGACGTTATGACAAAATATTAAACACGTTCAGTTAAATTTAAGCTGGTAGATTCTTAAGGTTACATAAAAATAACAATATAAGACATAAATATTTCAATCCCAAACATAAATATCAAAATCATGAAGAAAGAGAAGTAGATATTATTAGTTCCTTTTTCACTCTCAAAAATACCACCATAGGTGGCCGAGGTCGTTAAGGCGCGGACTCATGAACGGGAGGTCAAGGGTTCGAATCCCGCCAGGACCGTTCTCTCTGACTGGGTTTTTTTCCAGGTTTTCCTCAGTCCTCATAAATTGCAAATGCCGGGGAGGTACCCTAAACTTAAGCCTGGAACGCTTCCTTCCTTAAAAAATATCCTTTCCCAATTTATCATTTCATGTATCATCAGTGTCAACCGCCTGTGGAACCTCAGTAGTAAAAACGGGCGTTAAACACTATAACAACCTAAAAAATAAAACAATAAATTAGAATATAAGGCAAAGGGACATGTTTTCAACTTTTGTTTGGTTTATCTATACTTTTCCTTTCATTTCTCTTCTTTTTTAATCTGTTTTTCACTTGGCACACAAAGCAATCTTCAACAAACATAGTATGCGAATTTTTCAGTAATAAATTAGGTTTACTTTGAAAACTTTATACTTATAAATTAAATCTAATTATTTATTCATACAATGATTGTTCAGCTTTTAAAAGCGATTCAATTATCGTATAATTTTATGCGTTATTCTTGCATTATGTCTTGCAATTCTGTCAATATTAAATTACAAAGTTAAATACTTTAAAACTATAATGAAAGCTGCCGCTATGGTTTTCTGTAAAATACCACTGCTTAATAAAGTTTCCTTGACAACATACCTTTATTCATCCTTATAATTTTGACAATCGTTCTCAACGAAGTTACCTTTGAATGCAAGCACCTTTTCCCACCTTCACCGCTGCTTCTGATGATGGAAAACGCCTCCCATGAAGGTTTTTCTTCAATTTAGGGAAAAGGAAAAAGTCAACGCGGCTAAATCTGGACTGGGAGGGTGAAGTACACACTTTACATTGATTTTTATGAGATATTCAGCAACAACATTTGCAGTGTGCACCCGTGCATTGTCATGGTGCAGCATTCAGCTTGTTGCATGGAAAAGTGGCCTTTTGCCTGACAAGAGTTTTCACGACACCTCTGTAGTACTGCCCAGTTACAGTTGTTTGTAGGTGCGAAAAACTGACAAAACATTCCTTGAATATCGTAAAGTGATATGACCATTTACGTAACTTCCCCAGCATAGGCAAATCCACATTTTGGGGGCGGGGGGATCGATGGTGGAGATTTTCACACAGAGCTTTGCTGTTTGCTCTCAGAATCGAAATGACGTAACCCAGTATTATCAGCAGCGATTACTTTTGAAAGAAAATCCACATCTTCAATTGCGATAAGGAAGAACAAACACTCCAGAGGGGAAGAAAAGTTAGATGAAACATAGGAAATTCCAACTCAGTTGTCAGCAATGTATTGCCGCTGAGGGGCATCATTTTCAACGTCTGATATAAAACAGGTTAGTGCTTATCTACATCAGATTTAAATGCAATGTCATATTATGCCTACGGTAAAAATATAAATAAATATTAACCTTACGCACGGTGACTAAATATTGCTTTTTTTCCGGTTCCGACTGCAGCAGGCAATAAGTAACTACGTTCAGACTTCTTTAACTGCTATAACGTCACTGTGTTATATTTCAGAGCAAAAACTGTGTACGTTCTACTCAGAGTAGGAGGAAAAGTTGGTTTCTGATAAGATGTCTTTCTTTGCTCTTCCAAAGTAATTATTTTCATCAACAGTAACGGTTTGATAAATTAACAAAATAAACAATACGAGGCTGAGTCAAAAAGTAACTTTAATTTAACACTTAGAACAATGCAGCAGAGTGTGTACTACATATAAATAATGAAGAACTATGTTTCTCTGCTGGAGGAACAAAATCTTGTGAAATGTGACTCAGTGATCATAACAAGATGGCAGCCCCGCCCCTTGAAACTTACACAAGCGAGGAGCAGCGAGCAGTTGTCCATTTTATTGGTGGTGTGGGTGAGAAACCAACAGACATTCATCTAATAATGAAGAGGCAATATGGAGATACTTGTGTGTCTCTTCAGCAGGTCTATAAGCAGCACAGAAAGTTGGAGTGTCAACTGTGAGTGACGCAGCTCTCTCTGGTCAGACACTGTCGCTGCAGTAGAACAAGTGAAATGAGACAGATGTCTGTAGAATTGAAGATCAACCATGTCTCTGCGTGCAGCAAAGTCTCCGCTAGGTGGGTAGTAAAACAACAACCCCTGAACTGAAAGAAGTCGTGTGGATGTTTGTGAAACACTTGCTACGACGTCATGAAGCCGAAGGAGATGTTTCCTAAAGCGTATAGTCTCTGGTGATGAATGCTGGATCCACAACTTCCCACCAGAGAACAGGTGAGTCAGCAAAGAGTGGCGGCATTCATCATCGCCAAAACCAAAAACGTTCCGCACAGCTGTGTCAGCCGTAAAGTGATGCTCACCCTCTTCTGGGACTCTAAAGGTTCAACCATGGAACATTAGATACCCAGAGGATGCAATGTTAACAGCACGTCATATTGTGACCTGCTTGAGAACCATTTGAAACCTGCAAATAGAACGAAACTTTGAGGTTTGCTCACAACTGGTGTACTCTTACAGTATGATAATGCAAAACCTCATACAGCTCATGCAACGGCACAAAAATTGCATATCTTCATTTTGAATGTATACCGCATCCTGTTTATTCATCAGACCTGGCACCTTCAAAAAGCAGTCCGGCATTGAGGACTAGGTGAAAGACGCGGGGCATCTGTGGCTACGCAGTCAGGCACTAGATTTTTTCTCGTCGAATCCAGAGATTAGTGAAACACTGGAACATCTGCACTGAACTTGATGGAATTATGTTGAAAATAAAAAGAATTTCAATCCCAATGTATATTTTTAATGCATTAAAAATATCAAGGCTACTTTTTGGGTCAATGTTGCAGCAGTAACAAAGAAGAGATTATATTAGGAATAAAAAGTATTCATTATATTTCCAAGAATAATAGCGTCAGCCATTTTGATACCTCAGTGAGGTAAATGAACTCAAAATTCGCCTTTTCTAGCGGTTATTGTAGCCGTGTGGAAAGATTTGCATTCCGCTGTCTAAGTAAATTTCAACTATTACCGGCAGATGTAGGTTGATTGCGAATGAGTTTGTCAGTTACAGTTTTACAACACAATATGCATTTGGTTCTGTAAGGTTTCAACCTATCGCTATTTAACCCGGTCTCCCCTAAACTCAAGGTGAATATGGCGGGGTCTGAGGAATGCTTGATGAAGTTGTAAGTTGCTACTGCAATTCGATCACAACGTCTTCAGGCTGGCAGTAAAATCTCCCGGAAACCTAACGTTGGTTTTTATCAGCCGCCACAGACTGGCGGGTGGAACGATTGACTACCTGCCGACGTTTTTTTATTTTTTCCATTTGTGTTGTATTGCTAGCGTGAGTTGTTTCGGAATACAGCGTTCGTTTCTTATTATAGCTGCTGATTTTTAAAAGCTTTCCTTAAATTTGTAGCTATGGTAATAAACATGTAAAATGTAAAACATTTACGTATTGTTTTCCGAATCTTAAGAAATGTCCCATTCTTTTTGGACGACAAGTTTTTCGTGTTAAAAATATATAGAGAGTATTTTATAAAAGAAAGACGAAAAGCATGGGGAGAAAATAAGAGAAAAAGTTAAAGTAATTTACAAGTGAATAGGAGAAAAGACAAAAGAAGAAAAGAAAAGAAAACAGACAGATGAAAACAAGAAAAGACAAACAAATAAAAATATTCAAACAGAAAGTGAGAAAAAAGACCATAAGAAAAATGAATGACGGGCTAAAAGAAAGAAAAATGGACCTAGAAAAGAGTTAAAAAAAAAAAAAAAAACAGAGGGAAGTAATACATAAAGATAAGGAAAATAAAATAAGAAAATAAAAAAGAAATAAACAACAAAAAGGAATATAAAAATAAAATAGAAAGAAATGGGGTGAAAAAATAAGAAATATAACAAACTAGAAAGAAATGAGAAATGAAAAAGCAAATAGAAAAAAAAAAAAAAAGAAATTAAAGATAGAAACATGGAAGGAATAGAAGAATATAAAGAGAAAAGATGAGAAAATAAAAAATACAAAAATACAAAGACAGGCAAAAAGAAAGAGACCGGAAATTAATAAAAAGAAAAGAAGGAAAACGAAAGAAGTACTAACGATAAGACAAGGAAGATAATAGAGAAAGTTGGTATTAAAAGACATGGGAGGAGAAATAAAGATAAGACCTAGAAGCAAATAAACAAAACACAGAGACAGTAGGACAATAAAATAAGGTAATGCAGGGCTAAAAAAAGAAGAAAATTATGAAATATAAGAAATAAAGATAAGTAAATACAGAAATATAAATATTAAAATGAAAAGAAGGAAAATATAACATAAGCAAATTTATATAGAAAGATATGAAAGGAAAAAGGAAGAGAAGAGCGGTGTTTAGTTTTAGAGACAAGTGAATGTAGGCGTTAAACGGAATAAGGAAACAGCCGTAATGAATGAAAGTGTTCAACGCCCTTTTTTGCTACAGAGACATCACAGGCGATTGATACTGATGATATATGAGATGAAATGATTTTTTTTAAGGAAGGAAGCGGTCCAGGCCTAAGTTTAGGTACCTCTCCGGCATTTGCCATTTATGAGCACTGAGGAAAACCTGGAAAAAACCTGTCAGGGAGGACGGTCCTGGATGTATTCGAACCCAGATCTCCCGCTCACGAGTCCGCGCCTTAACGACCTCGGTCACCCGTGACAGTGTAATCAGCCGTGAATAAATAAATAAATAATAAAATAATCTTTTTGATCATTTAGTAAAACGCAATGTGGTGCAAATTTGGATAAGTATAGTTTAAAAAAAAATATATATATATAGTACAAACTTTTAAATATATTATTTCTAAAGTTTTATTTTTAATTTCACAATCTCATCAAAACCCACATCGATAATTCTGTTCGCGTGAAAATGTTTAAACAATATCTTTATAAGATTCAAACGTGGTGACAAGACCAGGCCTTGGTATGCGATGAATCCCAAACGGAAATCCAGGCCAGGCTAGTAATGAGCGTCACAGTTTAACATGAACCCAACAGATGTCGGCCTGCAAATTACCTCAGGACACTTTGCGTTTGAGCTTTCGGCAGGTGGCCAATGCGTCTCGCACGCAAACGGCGATACAAAAAAATTACACACGGTCATGTCGTTTATAATTGGTATTAAAATATAGTTATAATAGCTTTTGTTTTTATCGTTTGAAAACTAATGAGTCCGCACTAATGATAAAAACGCCTTGTGTTTGTTCAAATAAACAAACACGCCACCTGGCTATCCAAAAATATGACCTTATTAATAACGAAATACCTATTGGAACAGCCAAGAGCCCCTCTCTCACATAGAACACTATTGACATATGCGAACAGCTGTTGATTTCAACTTTTTATCACTTTGCATTTGGAGTCTTGAGGTCACACGGCAAAAACACGACATTTTTGAACACCTTGTGCTCTTAAAAACGATGATGCCATCGATCTAGATATGCATTTCGTTTCTTATTTTTTATTTCCAGCATCGATCATGGGAAGAAGCGTTAAATAACCCTTCAGACCCAGTGAAAATAGATAAAATCGTTTGTCCTTGGGTTGTGGAATAAGATGGAATGAAGAAATGAACACCTTGTTACAAGACCTGTTTCTGGTTTCTGTGTTCAATCCAAAATTATCGATAGACTTAGGAGGATCGAATAAATTGTCTTAAAGACTTTGAAAATTTATTGTGATCGTCTGACCAAGCCGTTCGTCTATTCTTTTAGGTTATCGTGCACAAAGTATTTGCCATCATTGAAAATCTCTAACTCAGGGGCATAGCGTGGAAAGCTCAGAGCCTGGAGTGATATTTATTACGACTATTTCACGAATAAAATAAGAATTTAAATATAATTCCTCTAAACTTGGCTAACAAAATTGTAATAATTGTATATTTGTACTTAACTTTTTCAAGCAATCTTACGACAGAAGAATGACGATTATCAGTAATGCCAATAGAGAAGAGCAAAATACGGGTTTAGGGCTATTTCATGAATAAAATAAGAATAAAAGTGATATATATTTGAAATTCGAGCACAGAATATTAACACTTGTTATATTTATGAATATCTATTTTATTCAGAAACCGTGGGACTGAAATGGACAAAAGTCGACTATTACAAGCGCTACGGTTCGATTTTCTAATACCAACTGAGGAAACAGAAAAAAATAACGTACAGTGTCTCTATTTTTCTTTGTATTCTGTCCTTTGGAATTCCTAATGATAAGATCAATTTGCACATTTGACGCATTACCAAAATGCTTTGAAGAACCCTCCATTTTGCGTTATGATCGTCGATTGTACGTGTTTTTGTTGCTATCAGTAACTCCCCGCCGCCTCTAGCAAAAGTGGTCAGTGATGCGTGTTCAGGAATTATATAGTGGAGGTATGGAGTTGGCTACACTGACACAAGACAAATGAGTGATTAAAATGATTTGATAATTTTTTTCTGCTAATTTCATTTCGTAATCCGGCTGTGATTCGTCAAAATTCAAAATTTTGTTTCGTTTCATTGGTCAATTTTAAGATGACATCACATGAGTAAAATAGTCACAAGTAATATGACGAGAGAATTTGAGATTACCCATAACATAGTGAGTTCGCAAATTTATTGACACTTTCAGATCCTCTTGTGATATTTACCTATTAGAGCTATTTCACGAATAATACAAACATTTAAACTAAACTTTGCCTACAAAACTGTAATAATTGTATATTTGCATTATGAATACTTAATTTTTTTCAAGTAATCTAATAATAGACGAATGTCGATTGTCAGTAATGCCAATGGAGAAGAGTCAAATCGGGCTCAGGATTATTTAATAAATAGAATATGAATAAAAGTAAATAACGTATTTAAAATTTCCGCACAGAATATTAAAAAGTGTATAAAATGTTATACTTACTTATAAATAGCTACCCATTCTGAAACCGTAAGCATAAAATGACGAAAGTGAACTATCGTTCGATTTACTAATACCAACTGAGAAAAACAAAACAGAGGTAACATTTTACCATTCTAAACGTGTTTAGAATTCCAAAGGAATGTAAGCTATTATTATTGTACCCGCGGAAATATTTTTGAACCATTTTTCCCAACCTCCACCCATTCCACCTACCAGGCACCTATAATGAAAATAAATTATACAAGTTATATTATATATGTGTTTGTGTATTAATGCTCTAGTAGTGGCAATTTTTGTTTTTCTCAACGAAACTCGGCATATAACCTTCAATTTAATAAAGGATTGATCTAGTTTGTTAGCTTGCCAAATTGGACTATTGGGTGGGGTTAACCTAAAGCGAAACTTTTTTAAAAAAAGTTATAAATCGTTGTAGATGCCGCAATTTTTGTTTATTCTTAACGAAACTCTGTAAATTTCTTTAACATAAATAAATCAAAATAGTTTTCAAAATTCAGGGTAATCGGGTGTATAAGAGTAGGGGTGTACCTGAAAATCAAGTAGGGAAATTTAAAAATCGCTCTAGTGGCCGTAATTTTAATTTTTTTTAAGGAAACTCGGCATTTGTCATTGAAATAAAATAAGAAAATCTATGAAAATCAGTTGAATCGGAATATTAGGAGATGGGGGGGGGGGGTTTACCTGAAATCCAGAATTTAAAAATCACTCTAGTGGCATTTTTCGCAACAACACTCGGTAATAAATCGAACTAAAAAAAATCTGAAAATCAGAACATTAGGAGTGGGGGTTGAACTGAAACCTAAAATTTAAAAATCGCTCTTGCAGCACCAATAACTGTTTCTTCACTACAAAATTCGGTATATAGCATTTAAATAAAACTTGAAAAATAGCTCCTGAAAATTAGGGAAAGCAGACTATCAGGAGTAAGGGTATAATTGAAAATCGAAATTAAAAAAGCACTCTTGCGTTTTTAATTTTCTCTATATTGTTTGAAAATAAAAGGACAAATTAATTCAGCATATAAACTGTATTTATAACGATGCATATGCTTTATATTTAACAAAAGTATCGTCAAGATATCAAATGTGAAATATTAATCTAATATATGTATAAGAATTCTATTTGTATGTAAGAGCGCTCTGTAATAACATTCAGAAAACGTTTACGTTACATGTTAATAACATTTAAATTAAAATTCAAAGCCACTGAAAATCGATGTAACTTTCAACTGTTTTTATTTACTTAGTGCATTGCAATTGTTTTTAAATAGTAACATGTTTTTGTTTTATTGAAACATATGAACATCATCTTAAATACACAATGTAACTCGAAACTTTCTGTTATTTCTCTCTATTTTAGTGAATGTAAAGATATCAAGGGCTCAGTTCATAAACATGGCTACATTTAAAATGTTTAAAAATACTCACACAGTGTAGCTTTTGTCTATTAGTCTATGGTCTTATATTTCATTTAATTAATATTATATCATTAATTTTTGTAGTTTAATTTCAATAATAATATTAATTAATATTATTCTAAAAATATGGTTTCTCTTTGTAATACTTATAGATTGCAAAGATACTAATTTTGTTCCTATAACACCACACAGTAATGGCGTAACTCATTTCATTTCATTAACAAAGGCTTAATTTGTATTTTATATTCATTCTTAAAGTTATTCAAGTGCTGAGGAATTCGCTTAGTTTACCCAACTCCTTCGTGACTTATTCTTTTGTTATAAACGAAACCTACTGTATATTTTTATGAAATAACATAAATAATGAAGTAATTGTATAAATTATAATGTATATTCTTAATAGACTTACTATAAATGAACAAGTATCAAGAAAGAACGCATGAAAACTGTAAAGTACTGCATTACCATTGTTCTAACGATTCAACTTGCATACCTCATTAGTAAATAGCGCTGTCTTTTTCTTACAAAAGGAAACATTTATTTTAATGCCCTCCTTTCGACGTTAATTCTACTATACCTTGAAGGCCAGTCTTACTGGTCAGACGTCGATAACAAAGCGCAATAAAACAACAATAAAACAAGAACTTTGTTAACCCACACACAGAGAACCTGTTACGGAACGCAAAGACAATGTCATGTTCAGTTCAGAAGTGTTTTATGTCTTTTCTTGGGCCACACAGTTGTTACATTAAATATGCATTCACGACGTGTAACAGGAAATCAGCGAGGAATTTCTTGAGCTTCTGTCGTTTGATTGGCAGAGAGTCGTTAAACTCGAAATTCTTATGCAAATAAAGAAGTTTTCCCTTTGCATTTATATATTTGAATTGTGACATTTTATAAATGTCTTGAGATATATATATATCGTTAAAGTAAATAAATAAAGTAAAGTAGGTAAATAAGTAAATAAAGTAAGTAAATTTTCCTTTTGGTAGGTAAAATAAATCACTTTTAAAATATTATATATATATATATCGTTAAAGTAAGTAAATAAAGTAAAGTAAGTAAATAAGTAAATAAAGTAAGTAAATTTTCCTTTTGGTAGGTAAAATAAATCACTTTTAAAATATTATATATATATATATATATATATCGTTAAAGTAAGTAAATAAAGTAAAGTAAGTAAATAAGTAAATAAATAAATAAAGTAAGTAAATTTTCCTTTTGGTAGGTAAAATAAATCGCTTTTAAAATATTATATATATATATCGTTAAAGTAAATAAATAAAGTAAAGTAAGTAAATAAGTAAATAAATAAAATAAGTAAATTTTCCTTTTGGTAGGTAAAATAAATCACTTTTAAAATATTATGTATATATATATCGTTACAGTAAGTAAATAAAGTAAAGTAAGTAAATAAGTAAATAAAGTAAGTAAATTTTCCTTTTGGTAGGTAAAATAAATCACTTTTAAAATATTATATATATATATATATATATCGTTAAAGTAAGTAAATAAAGTAAAGTAAGTAAATAAGTAAATAAATAAATAAAGTAAGTAAATTTTCCTTTTGGTAGGTAAAATAAATCACTTTTAAAATATTATATATATATATATATATCGTTAAAGTAAGTAAATAAAGTAAAGTAAATAAATAAATAAATAAATAAAGTAAGTAAATTTTCCTTTTAGTAGGCAAAATAAATTTTAAAATATTTTGGAAATAGTCTTTATTGCACATTAAAAATCTTCCACATCATGACCCAAGTTGCATAAAATTACCATAGTAACATTAAAAGTATTTCATTGCTAAAATTCTGTCACACACACACTAAGTACACTCAGGGACAAAAAAATATGTACACTGTTACATTTGATTATAATTTGTTCTTAATTCTTATATTTTGTTCTTGATTATTTTAAAATGAAGGAATATTCATTTCAACAAAAGAGTGGTTTATTAAACACTTTAAATTAACACTGGAAACAAAGACTTAACAATGGTGAGATAAGTTACAAAGGACATAAAACAATAACACGTTTTGTTTTAATTGTGAGCACATTTTTGATGTCTGGAACGTCAAAACGCATTTTAATGACGGGTGTTCCCCCTGTGGCTTGAATAACTGAATTCATAAGTCCTGGCATGCTTTCGATCAGGTTAGCTATGGCTTCTTGAGGAATATGCTCCCATTCTTCAAGAAGTGCTCGCCTCAACTCCTGTAAAGTTTCTGACAGCGGCAGTCTTGTCTTAACACGCCGTCCCAGCGTGTCCCACGCGTGTTCATGACGGGACTCCTTGCTGGTTGGTCATGGTAAATCAACTTCTTGCAGATATTTCTGACCATGTGAGCAAAATGCGGGCGTGCATTGTTGTGCATTAAAAGAGAAGTATCGCTAATAAATGGTACAAATGATTAGCCAAACATTCATTTATGTACCTGTCAGCTGCTTTCTACTACAATTAACTCAGTCGAGCAACCATAGACACTCCTGCCCAAACCATCACTTCACCACTTCCTAATAGTAACTTTTCGGAAATGCAGCGTTGCGCAAATCGTTCTCTCCTGCTACTCCAAACTCTTTCACGTCTATCAGGTGAGCGCAGATTGAAACAGGACTCGTCTATGTACAGAACACAGCTCTACTGTTCATTTCTCCGACCCCTATGATTATTTACAAACACAATCATCTGATTCGGTGCATTTTGAGCAAACTGGGACAGTTGCAGGTCTACTTGATATCAGTTCACTTGCTTTCAACCATCTTCTAAACTTTTTGGCCAAAATCGGGCGTCCATGCATGTTAACAAATTTCTGGGCTACTGTCATAGCTGGCAGATTGCGCTCCCTAAGAACTGTCAACGCCATGTATCTGATTTATAGCTCTCAGACGACCCAAATCTTGCCTTCTGGTATATTTAAGGGTCTCTCTAAACCGTTTTAAGGTATCATGGACTGTACTTCTAGCCCTATTGATTATATTTACAATGTAACGTACACTGCGTCCATCGTCGTTTAGGGCTACAGCTGGAGCCAAATCTTTAGGTCGATTTTTAAAGACAAAATGTGACAACCCAGCTTACATTTAAAACATGTAAAAATGAATCAATAATGATAATGGAACACAAAATTATCAAGACAAATTTGCTATATCTGAGAGTTTCTAAACATAAATGAATTATTCGGTTACAATGGCTTGTTAATAAAACAAAAAGCATTCAACATAGCCTACCCGCCCCCATGACAGCAAATGCCTTTCATAATACTTTGTGAACAAGCAAATATAAAAATTTCCACTTTTTTTCCCTGGGTGTATTATATTACGATTATTCCTATATTGCGGAAATATTTTATGTATTGATGAAAACCAATCAATCATTTATCTTCTTTGAAGAGTACATAATTAGAAAATAAATAAAAAATAATAAGTTAGATAATAGATGCTAAATAAGTAAGAACCTTTTATAATACTAACCTATTCTGAAAAACGATCGGCTCTCGGAAAGTATTTATTGTAGTAATTGTTTTTATCCTAATTACTGTGCTATATTGGAATCTCTCAATATGCTCCCAACTAACGTCATTGCATCGTTGTCACCTTCCTGGTAACTTCATTATGGCGTCGCGTAATCATTCTTTGCAATTCGTGGACAACTGCCTAAATTTCCTTGTTGTTATTGAGTTTTTTACCTCGCAAAGAGACCTTCACGTTGTAGAATAAGGGCTATATCCTGTGAATGTGTTGGGTGCGGCACAACTTTGCGTTATAGTGTTGCTGATGTGAGGCTGCGCATTATCATGTTAGAGGAACACTCCTGTCGACCACTTCCCATTTGGCAGGGGCTGAACCTAAGCCGTGTCTCGCAGTACACCTCGCTCGTTCCTTGTGGAAGCCAGTTCATTATCAGTATATCTGAAGTGTCCCAAAAGACGACGATCATCTGCTGGCCCGTAGAAGCAGCACGAAATATCTTGGGTCGTGAATGTTTTCATTGCATGTATTGGACTTTCTTCTCTGGTGTGTGTGTGTGTAGTGACACCATTTACTCGTCACTTGTCACCAACAAAATCTGGACCTTCATTATGCAATTCCAGTAGCCGATGATAGACTTCAGTCCATTTGTCCTTCTGTGACTGCGTCAGGTCATATTCAAATCGTTGTGTGCAGGATTGTGCAGTCAAGGCTTGTCTGACATTCCATTTGATCAAAGGTATGCACCTATCAGCCTGATCAATCCATATTCCTGAAAGACCGCGACGAACAACCAGTACTCACATTTTTGTGTGTAGATTCCCTGCCGCTGGAGAACCCATTGGCCCAGTTGCAAACGGCTCCTGTGCAGGGACTTCTTGACCACATACCACAGTATCGTCCATGAATTTCTGTAATTTTGATGCTTTCCTTCTATAAAACCCACGCAGTCCATCTTTGTCCATGATAGTTGCCTTCCATCTTGTCCACTTCTCTCTCTACTTGACAACAAACGAACACTGTCATTTCGCTGCACACACTTCTCTTCTCTAGCGCTCTGCAACAACCTTCACAAATTCAACTTGCTGAGAATTCGCTTAGTTCACGCAACTCAGTTCTATGTTAGTGCTCTGAAGACCCTGGAAGGACTAATAGTGGTATATTAGTTGGCAATGACTGTTCCTGGATTGACAACTACGATCTACACCTCGACATAGTTTAACCCTTCAAGGAATCGTCATTTGAGAAGATGACCTCTTTGATTCCGAAACATGAGTAAACCCAGCTTTCGGTTCCTGTAAATCTATCGTCGACACTTCGGAAGTTACCTTTGTGGATACAACCAACCATTTCTTGACACAAACCATTCTTGCTGCGTTTTGTTCTTCAGTTAGGTTGTGGAGTATCCAACGACAAGAAAGATTCCTCACACGAAGATGTCTTCACTACGGCTTCTACACAAGCGCTGACTACTCTCATAAGCTCGTCGTATTTCTTTCAAAGCTGTTCATCTTCGCCTGAACTCTGCAAACCAGCTATAGATGCTTGCGTTTGAAGAAATAGAGTCTGTAAAAGGTTTCTGTAATTTTTTCAGACATTCTTGTTGCACTTAAAGTTGTTAAAAAAACAAAAACAAACAACAAACCATACCGCATCAAAATTGCTCATCAGGAACCCTCATTTTAGAGGTGAAGGAGCGCATCACCACAATAAACATTTAGTTGTAGCTGCAAATATAGTTTTTCGCTTAAGTTACTAATCAAAATATGCTCTTTCCAGTGTTACCAACATGGAATCTATATCTCTCATAATTTCTTAAAATCCCGAATATTAAATAGCAAGTTAAGCATTAAAAACACAATACTTACATACAGTAAAAAGGACTCTGCTGGCCACCATGTTTCAAGATTGCTGATGAAAAGCGTACGGAGAACTATGGCAGTGTCTTTTGCTTGCTTTCCTAAACTCTCCAAGTTATACTGCGATACAATCTGCTCTCCAGCAAAGGCCTGCAGTATAGCCTTGACCTTGAAATGTCAATCAGTTGAACTGTAGGTACCAGGTAATCAATCACAGCCTGGGTGTCACTCCGGTATTTATATGTAAATCATCAGAGAGAAAGGGCTTTATTCACATCCCTCCAGACTCTTACACAATCATAGATGCAGTCGGCCATGGTCACAATGTCACAGTTTGCCTTTTCCTAACCTATCACAGAGATCTGCTTAGGGAAACTACCTGTTGAGGACTGGTGTCTGAAAGTAAGTCAGTAATTCCTGGTTTATGTAAATAAATGATAAACGGTGAGTAAATATGCGTGTTCTGTTTATTTATTTCATCTACACGTTATTGTAGCAGTCAATAATTCCCATTAATATAGTTTGTTCTATTAATTTAAATTATTACTTACGAATAAATATATGATGTGATTTTTAGCGAATTTCGAAAGAATGTGATTGTACCCTAAAAAGATTTTTGAAAATTTTCTGCAAATCTCAATTGATCGTAGCTAGTGGGTACCGAAAAAAAAATGTATACACATATATGTGTATGTGTGTGTATGTTTTAAGCTCTAGCAGTCGCAATTTTTGTTTTTTTCTCAACAAAAATCGGCATATAACGATTAATTAACAAACGATTCGTCAAGTTAGTTAACCAGCAAAATTGGACCGTTGAGGGTGAGGGTTTATCAAAAGCGAAAATATAAAAATAGTTCTATCGGACGATATTTGGGTTTTTATCTCAATGAAAATCGATTTATGCCATTAAAATAAAGCAAAATCAGAGAAAAAGCAGAGAAATCAGACTGAAGTATGCGGAAAAACAAATGACATACATTAATTTGCAGTCGATGTTTCCATAGTAATGAAGTATTTATTTATGCTATATAATAGTTTGACACTTTGTCAATTATGTTTCCCCCCCTGAAAACCAGCAGAATGGTATTCTTTAAGAAAAGGGGAGGTTACCTGAAAACAGAAATTTAAAAAACCCTCTAGCGGCACCAATTTCTCTGCGCTAGTGCTCTGTAATACCCGTCAAGCCCCATTTACAATGAAAATTAATAGTAACGTAAACTTAAACGTAAAATCAGGATGCTATGTATTGTAATGGAACCGTTCACGATGAATCACGTAAACATAAAAATAAACGTACAATTAGACGTAAATTTCCAAGGTCCAAAGTGTTGCGCCTACGTCTAACTTAAACTTAAGAAATCAGTCAATCAGAACACAGCTGCTCTGTTTGTAGAGCTGTGGCAGAGATAACTGAAGATCATTGGCTCTGTTGACAGAATGGTTTCAATGGACAAAAGATTAATCGCATTTTCAAAAAGCTATCCTTGATCATATTACTGCACTTTGCATATGCATAAACGGTACCAATGAAGCAGCCATTTTCAATCAGCTGTTGGTTGATCTTCGCCTGTTCTTATTTTTGATTGGCTAATACGTACATAAGCGTCTTTCATTGTGATTGCCTGCTTAATATTATGTTTGCGTATTACGTCTTATTTCATTATTTTTACGTTTAATTTTCAATGCGAATGGGCTCTCACAAATTCCACTTGTTAAGAAATTCTCTAGTTTAAGCACCTTCTAGGCCGTGGACTTTTAATATAGGAATCTAGTAACCTTTATCTGTTAAAATGTTGGGAAAAATAATGGGACACTTTTTAATAAATAAAATGGATACTCAGCGATGTAATTTAAGCCGGCCTGGTGGTAACCATAATTGCCTCGTAGCCTCAGGATCCCTAGTTCAATCCTGGCCTGCGTTGATATTTTTTCGGCGTAAAAACCCTAAGTATAGCTTTCTTTGGAAGGGAAGTAAAGCCGTGGGTCCCATTTCGTACATTTACGGCACGTAAAAGAACCTCAAGAAGAGGCCTCTGAGCAAATTTATCGGCTGTTTCAAGCCCTTAATTGATTTGGAGGCTGATGACCTGAGATGTTAAAGAGCGTCCGTAAATAAAACAAATCAACAACAATGTCACTAAAATCGAATTGCGAATTGCGGCGACTGGAATAATTAGACATGGTAGGGTATAAGCTGATACCGCTAGGGCTCTGAATAAAGGTAAAGGTGATATATCCAGGATTTGGAGATGATCAATAATTTGACGGTTCAAAGAACAACACCCAGGTAAACCAAGGATCAAAACTGTTACACTAGATAAGATTTCCTTGCAAAAGTTTAACTGTGGGA
Source organism: Metallyticus violacea (assembly GCA_030762175.1). NCBI lineage: Eukaryota > Metazoa > Arthropoda > Insecta > Mantodea > Metallyticidae > Metallyticus > Metallyticus violacea. The sequence goes on from CM060831.1 coordinate 162,090,332, forward strand.
AACATACTGCACTAGAGATCTCATTGCCGTGTGTAGCGATGCACTGTGAAAATCGGACTCGTCATACTGAACGGTGACCTTACATCCTTGAGGCTATGAATGTGAACGAACTGATTTTCGTAACTGTTTATGACTGTAATAGAGTGTTTGACTCAGCTCATATGAATAAACTACTTTCAAAACTTAGGTCACGGTCTTTATCTGAGATCTCCACCCAATGGTTTCATTCTTTTCTCTCCTGCCGACTACAGTGTGTTCATGTAGAAGGTCGCTGTTCGCTTTAGAGCTCAGTGTCGATTGCTGTAATGGTCCGAACTAGGACCAATATTATTTTCAATTTATATATAAGACGTCATTGCTGATATCATATACCCATACATAGACGACCTATATCTATCAAGGGTGTCAAATGAATGAATTGTTTTTAACACCCGTTTTTGCTACAGAGGCACCACAGGCGATGGACACTGATGATACATGACATGAAATGATATATTGGGAAAGGATTTTATGGAAGGAATCGTACCAGGCCTAAGTTTAGGGTACCTTCCCGGCATTTGCCATTTATGAGGACTGAGGAAAACCTGGAAAAAACCTCAGTCAGGAAGGACGGTCCTGGCGGTATTCGAACCCAGAACTCCCGCTCACGAGTCCGAGACTTAACGACCTCGGCCACCCGTGGCGGTTAGGGTGTCAAAAAATGTATACACACTTACACAGTAGATATCTATTTAACATATTTCAAAATTGAACCGAAAAACAAAAGTAATGTGTAATATGATGTTCTGTAAACAGATGTGACTCACATTACGTTATGATAGCGTTGCTGCAACAAAATGGAGCCAAGATTATCGTTTGAACAGCGTAAAGCAAGTTTGAAGTGGTATTGGAAAACCGAGAATGTTGTTGAAGTTCAAAAGCAATGGGGACGTGTGTACAGAACAGAACTGCCGTTGAACTTCTACCTATGGGGAACTCTTAAGAATGTTGTATACCGTAGAAAACCAGGTACACTGACAGCACTTCGGGAAGAAATTGAAACGGCATGTGCTGAATCGCTTGGGGACACTTTCGCTAACGTTGCTCAATCAGTAGTTCAACGTACTCAAAAGTGTATCGACGTCGATGGTGGGCATTTTGAGCAATTGTTGTAATAATACATTTTCGCAGACAGATTCAATGCAAGATATTGTCCTAAAGGACGAAAAAGTGGCAGATATTTCAGAAAAATCTTAAAATAAATTAAAGCGAGTGAATTTGTGTCTTTATGAAAATGGTAAACATTTTCAGTTCTTTAAACATACGACATTCATATTATTTATTTATCTACGTTACCTTTCATAAATTGCATAGGCTAACACATTTTTAACTAGCGGAACATTATATTCATACCCTAATGTATCTTGGTTACACAAGAGATGCGGAGCGACTTCTTGATGACTTGTTATAATGTTTCAACTATAATCATTTAATATTATTTTATTCAACTTGGTAACGCAACAATAATCAGGTTGTTAAATCTCAGGGCAATCTTTCCTGGGAAGAAAAGTATCAAGAGATGCTGTTTCAGGTGGTGCTTACACATAACGGCTCTTATGGGCAAGGGGCTTCTCCTATCGCTTCCTGTAGTTTCCTCTGATCAAAAACTCCACAAATTTACTGAGTTATTAAAATATGCAAATAGTCCTTTCACATCCGATTTGTGTCTAGGCCATGATCTACATTTTTTTAAGTTTTGTATTTTCTTTGCTTACTAATATATTGCACTGCGACTACTAATCACATCTCCTACAGACAACCATCGCTAATATAAACATCATGTGCAATATGCCATGCTGACTTTGGATGTATAAAAGCGTAACAATAAATATTTACAGGAAATTAAACATTGAATGTTTTGGAGGCAGGACAAAGCAGCAATCTCCTAGAGAAACCGGGGCATTGAACAAAACGGTAGATCTATAATTTATAAAAACCAAAACTTAAGACATCTGCTAACCTGTTAATTTTGCTTGTATCTTTATGTTTTTATTTTTTTATGGGAATTAGAATGTGTGTGTGTCATCATTCATCGCTGAGGCCTGGCAGCGGCTTCTCACACCTGCTACTAAAATCCGATCACTCAGTGCGAATGGATGGGTTATATATAAAACACGGCGTTTCTTCTCCCATATCGTGATATGTCAACTGTCTGGTATACACTGCCAGGAATCATTCCTTGTTGGTTGACATGGTAACTAAAACACATTTGCTTACTTTATCTATAGTTCACTCTTAATCCAGCGTCCTCTGTGCACGATCAAGAATTGTTGCATACAAGTATTACATTTAGAAAAATCAAGTATGAATTATCCTAGAGGTGCCGTATGATCAGTTTTGTTTTCGTCGGAGTGTTTTGTCTATGGGCGAGGGTGGTACTTAATAGTCGGTTAGCTGACCAGTCGGGTCTCGGTGATTAGCAAACAAACCATATAACAATACACAAACCAATTTAAGAGGCTGATTATTTACCAAATTATCAAACGAGGTATTGAAAATGCCCGCCTTCATTCTCAACATATTTTTGGCATCTCTTTAGGAAATTATTCATTACTCGCTGTAGTTGGTTTTGAGAAATCCGAACAATTCTCTGACGGATATTATCTTTGAGTTCTTGTATGGTGTGCGGAATCGTCTGGTACATGATAGTTTTTTTTTAATTTCCCCCAGAGATCGCAGGCTGTTAAAAAATAGCGGACCAAGGGGACCACAAATCTCTATTAATAACTCAGTCTTGTAGAAACACGTTATGAATTCCTCTCATGAGATTATTCACAGTGTGAGCAGTGGCAGAGTCCTGTTGAAAAAAATGCATGATCACGCTCCCTGTCGGTTAATTCTCTGAAAAAAGGGGTTAGTATGACATTCACGTAAGTAACAGAATTAACTGTCTGATCAAAAAACATTCCTCTATGAATGTTTCACCACTTAGACACGCTGTGTCGTTATAAACACACGAGGCACAATAGAATTTATGTATACTGCCGGATTAAGAAACGAACAACACAACACACACTCGGGAACAGCTGCGCTATGACTGAGATATTCAGCAAGATCAACAAGTAAGCAAGCAGGCTTTGTACCCTTTCCACTGCATGGCAGAGGAATGAAACTCACTCTTAGGAAAAAATTGGGCCATCGGGAGAAAGCATTATCTACTGATCGCACTGTATTTACAATCTCTATGAAAATCTATGGTTTTATGTCACCTAAATATCAAGTCTATATGTATTACGCAATGACTTCCTCGTCGTTAAATCTCGTGCGGATTGCATGTTTTATAGAATCGAAGAAATCGAAATCTGAAGGTGCAAGTTCTGGGCTGTAAAACGGGGAAGAGGTTACATTTGCGTGTGACTTTGCGTTGTCGTGAAGAAGAAAACTTTGGTGTAAGCCAGGCTTGTATCGACCGCTTCTTCATCTTCCAAAGAAAACGTGTTTTCTTAGTTTCATGATATCAAATGATGAATCCGCGTTTTATCTCCGCTTACAAATCTGTATCAGAAATGCCCGTAATGATCAAGCAACCCCATACAGGTGAATCAGAGTTGTGGTTTATAGGGAATAAGGCGGAGGCGGCTCTGAAGACAGTGTCAAAAAACTGCTTTCAGCACATCTTTTGGGCATGTGCATACAACTCAGTAGGGACTACTTTGAAAAAGAAAGTACTTTGTAAATAAAAAAAAATACTTAAATAATTCAAAATTCATATTTTGAATTAAATGAAGGGAGAAGATATTAAGTTGGTGGAATGAAACAGTGGAAACGGGGAATTCAAGAAATGTGCATCAAATGCCACATTTGTTCGATACAAAAATACAACTACATGGCAATCGAGCCCGTAGGCGTACTCTGCTATCAGGAAACGTTTTCCTACGAGTTGAATTGTTTTGTTTGCGTCTTCCAACAAACCCAAAATCTCCTTCACAGCAAACAAAACACATTAACAAGACGTCACACATATGTATCCATATTTTGACAAAACTGAAACCTCTCAACTCCAGTAGCCCAAAATAAAAGACTGCTACCGAGCAACCAATAGCCAGGTCGTATTTTTCTCCCCCTGCTCTCTATCTCTCTGAAACCAATTCGCCGCGCCGCAGTTCCTTCCTCATTTTTTTCTACCCTCCTCCCCCCAGGGGCGAAATTTGATTGATGGATTCTTCTAGAGTTATCAGTGTCGTCCTAACAAATTGAGTGTAGCAACCCTTTTAAAAAAAATACGAGCAGGTGGTTCTGTGAACTGATAAATTAATTCGCCCATAGCTAAGCACGTCACACATACAGATTCAAATTATTCGCGGTGTAAAACTCCCTTTTGCCGCGTTTTTATTGTCCCGCTACAGAGAAAACAAAGTGATGTGTATTTTGGATAATGAATCATTCCTGAAAAATGGTACAAGGAAATGTATGGAGTTTGGTTTACACCGGTTGCCTAGAGATACGGGCTCGTAAAGTGTAGATCTACCCGAGAGATAGCATCTTCCGATCGGGACAGCGTTCATGCCACTGAAAGTGGAAGAAATCAGAGGTATGATATTTATAGCTACACCTAATCCACATTAATGCTATTACATAGACTTAAAATATGCGTCTATTTATAGGTCCAGTTGTATTACTACAAAAATTCACCAAAAATTACCGCATTTTGATAAAATCGTCTGCTTTAAAAAGACATAGCTCCCGATTGCCTTAAAAGAGAAAAGTAAACCAGCTAATTTAAGCTCATAGCTTACCAATCACAGTAATAAGTAAAACTTATTAACTAATTTATAATATTTAAAGAATATCTGCTTTGCGTATTTTAACAATTTTCTCACTGAGACAGCAAAGTTGGTAATTATTAATACAAACAAATTTAGTTAATTTTTACTCACACGAACGAGTATATAAAATAATTTCACTATATTAATTTTATATGTAACTCATAGCTAGCACTCTCAAGTTAAAGTAGTACAACTGACTTCTCGCTTGGCACAACTAACAACCCGCGCATTCTCAAAATAAATACTTTAACGAAATTCTTGATGGAACAATAACATAATGTTTGCAACACAGAAGAGCTGATATTTTTGATTTTACTGTTATGGGTGGGGAAGCTAGTAAAGTTAATATTAAATACGGTACATAGCAAGAGAATGGCTCAGGCGGTAACAAGAGGTTCCGGGTTCAATATCCTTCGAACCGACCACTCTGACCTTGGGTATTTTTCGTGCATGCCCATGGTCACACAGCGAATGTTTCATTGAACGAATTTTGCACTCTCCTAGTTGAAACTGTTATCTCGGAAATCTATTTGAAAGCCTAAGGGTCTATTGGAGGGACCGACAAAGGGCGAGGGTAGGTCCATAAGTTTCCAGCCTAACCATTTTTAGATATGATAAAGACAAAAACTATATTTCACTTTTTGACATAGTTACCCTTTATTGCAGTACAATTCTCACATTTTTTAATTAACATTTCATTTCCTCCTCCCCCCCCAAATAGTCAGAAGGCTCGTCTACAAAATGGACATAAACAGCATCCATCACTTCTTCGTCACACTTAAATTTCCTTCCTCGAAGGTCCTTCTTGAGTTTTGAGAAGAGGAAATAGTCACTGGGTTCTAAATCTGGACTGTAGGTGGATAGTCGATCTCCTTGATGCCACATTTCTTCACAGCTTGCTTTGCAACAAGAGCTGTGTGCACAGGCACACACCACCACTCAGCTTTCCTCGTCTTTTCTTTTTGATGGAAGCATGTAATCTGTGCAGTAGGCCAGCATAGTACTCCCCATTTACTGTGGTGTTCCTCTCCTTGAAGTCAATGAAGAGTATTCCTTCACAGTCCCAAAAGATTGTGGCCATGATCTTCTTAGTTGACTGAATGACCTTGGCATTTAGAGGCGGTGCTTCGCCAGGTTTACGCCACTACATTGATTCTCTTTTGGACATGGGATCATAGTAGAGGACCATAGTTTCATCTCCTGTAACAATGGTTTGCAGAACTTCTCTCGTTAACACGACAGAGCTCCAAAAATGCTTGACAACAGATGACTCTTTGCTGCTTTTGATTTGAGGAAAGAACTCCCATCTTGCACTAACCTTATTCCTGTTTAAATGTTCATGAATAATTCAAAGGACTGTTGTTTTAGAAAGACCCCACCTTGCTGCTATTTCTGTAACTTTGAGCCGCTAGTCTTCCATAATTTCTTCTTCCACAAGAGCGATGTAATGCTTTCTTGACCCATTCGAAAAGGTTTGGCCCATTCTTTTACGGTAGAATATGAGGGGGATGCTACCCCATATATATTGTCCAGTCGCTGTTTAATTTCATTTGGAGTATGTTGTTCTTTTGTGCAGAACTTAATGACAGCTCGATACTCCATTTTGAATAAGTCACAATCTTCTACACATGGTCTTCTTTATGCAACTGAACACAGCGGAGCGGAAGTTACAGCTGCAATTATTTACTTAAAAAATAAGGTATGACACCAGATAAGGGTTTTGTGAAGGCAATAATCCTTATAGGCGAGGCCGGAAACTTATTGACCTACCCTCGTGTATGAAATATACTTTCAAATGAAGCCACCGGAGTGTGTATGTGGGCAGAGCTTGTTCCGAAGTTCAGATAGTACGCGACAGTGGTCAGGAATGATCAACAATGATACTGGTTCAGTAACTTGTGTCTGGACAAAATTTCTTCCTTCTTCATTGCTTCCACAACAAAATTCTACTTGTTCTTACATCTGCCCAAGTGTCAGCAGAGAAAATGCATTGTTTCTTACGACTATGCATCGTTAGGTAGAAAGCTGTGACCTGGAACTATGACCTTGTGGTTTGTTGCTTCCACTTTCATGTTTGGGTCATGCAGTAATTTTAATATGGAAACACAAATGTTTCCGCTTAGTCGGTACATGAATCAAAAAATGCAATTATTGTTTTGCATTGATTTACTTACATATAGCTAACTATAAGCCCCTGGACTTCTAAATAATAATAGAAACTCTATTTAAAAAAAAGGTGGCGTTACGCCACTTGTGTTATGAGCCCCTGAATTGTTTGTAATAAAAACAGATGCTAAACTAGTGTTTTATTCCTCTTAAATGTGTTAAAACCCTGGACAAATCCTCTAGGGTCTTAATATTTTATTTTTGTTAGGCTGCACATAACAATAATAGTTTTCTGAGCGCGAATATTAAACAACAAATTTACATTTTAACCCCACAGGAGTGCAGCTAGAACGTGGTCGTTCAAGTTACATTATAAAATTTCATTAACACGTCACACTACACGATTCCATATTTTCGCCGATCTGGTGGTCCAGTGTAATCATACTTAGCCCGTAGACCCCAAAATGCTTGGGTCGGGGGCTTTTTTCGGGGGTAAAATCCTAAGTATAGCACGTTCAAGAACATCAAGCCTGAAAGAATAGACCTTTGAGCAAAATTTCATGCCCACAATTGAATGGAACGCTGATTATCTGAGATATTAAAATCGTCCGTAATAACTAAATAATAATAATCCTTATTTTCGCTATTGAAAGTTAACACCCTATTTTAAGGTGCCAATTATATTATTTTCCTTTCATCTTGTATTTATTATTATTATTACTATTACTAGTAGTAGTAGTACTAGAGTATTTATTACAGTAGCACTAATGAAATACAAAAATTCAACAGGCGCACGAGTTAAACGTATTTTTATGATACACTTGGTATGTATGAATGACACACACAGCTGGATTCAGTCAATTTGTTTGCCCTATCCCTTCCGCGGTTATCAGTCTTATCACACTTGAGATGTGTCACTTTCATCAGAAATTTACCTAAACTTTCCTCTCCTTCCTTGCATGCCAGCAAAACCCAACATGAACGTTTTGTTTGATCCTGTAAATCATTCTTTACAGGATCAAACACCGTCCATTCTTCCGTACCTTTACATTCAGCCAGAATATGTATCATCATTGCCCACCTCACAGATGGGACAAATTCTCCGCTTCATATTCGTTAGCGATCTTAATCATACGCCATGCCCCTAGTCAAATTCACGCGAGCCCCTGTTAAAAGTAATCATTGATGATAAAACTTTCGATCCTGAGGGCAAACACCGAAGTTCTGTGTGGTCCCCAACACCAAAAAAAATGCAAATGTGGTTGCTTCTGTTGCGAACGTTATGGTCGTCTCATTTTTTGGGTTTTCAAGGAATGAACCAGTTTGTCATACCTGAATACAGTATTTGGGAAATACTACAGAGATATCCTGAAAACTCTGCAAGACCAATGCCACAAGGTGGATACTGCACCACGATAATGCACAGCCGCACATTGCAAATGTACGGATTTAGCCCCGTTTTTACTTTTACCAAAATTAAGAAAACACCTTCATGGGAGGCATTTCTCATCATCAGAAGCGAAGCAGTGGTGAAGGCTGCGGAAGCGATTCTAAAGGGTTGTCAATTGTTTCCAGCAAGTGTTTGAAGACCGCATTGCACCCAAATTAAAGAAATACCATCAAAATTATGACGGGAAGTAAAAGTATGGTGTCCAAAATGTATGATCGTTCTTTATTGAACATATATTGAAATAATTTCACCTAAGTTAATCTCTTTTGCAATTATTTCTCCTGTTATTTTGTATTTTTATGACTAATCTAGTAAAATAAAAATAAAAATTTCCAATAAGTAACAACACTTTTACAAACAGCAGTGGATGTGCGTATCAAAAACACCCAAACACTGTGTCTTAAAACTTATCGTGAACATTTGTTACTGTGCCTGACGACCTGAAGGGACGGTGTAATATATTTTATTTTCTGAAATGCATACAGTATTTTTACGAGAACCATATGGCATGTTAATTCAACCAGAGGCAGACAGATCATATAACCGCTGTCTCTGTACCAGCGAATTAGACTCTGGACAACGTGTGAGGTCTTGAATCAACACGCAGGCAGATCTCCCTCTCTTCACATAACAAAGGCAATGAAACTGTAACAGAAACAACTGAAGGCTTTACGTCATTATCAAGCTAATAAAGCACGCGTCTGACTTCTGCGACTTAGTTCTTGTTCTCCTGGAGCAGTGCAGTAATATCTGTCTCTCTCTCTCTCTCTGCTACTGCTGCTTCGAAGTGGATAAGGGTCGAATCCCCACAAAGGATCATATTTTATGCTAGGGCCGTAAATTAAGTACTAGAAATATCACTGTTTTGAAATGTTATATAATTGTGCTTCTAGGTATATAGCCCGAATATTTTTACGTCTACAAATGTGAAAATTTTATTCTAATAATTTTTATATCTTTTAAAGGTACATATAAACAGTAAATCTGACTGAATAACCAAAATGTTATAATTAAATTGCATGAACCTGATTAGTTATTCTTTAATAATTAAAATAAGAGAGTTTTACACACATAAAAAAGTCTTTCTGAGTGTAAAAATGCTGAATCAATACTTTGTGTTTCCTCCCCGAGTTTTTATTACGGTAGTACGTTGTCTGGATATTGAAAGTATTAAATGTTTGACTTGGTCAGGCGAAATCTCACTAAACCACACCATATGGATGACTTCAACCAGGTATTTCTTATTTCTTTATTTCTTCTTTGCTACAGCATTGCCAATCATCTTCCAGTATTTCTCACTGGGGTTGAGATGTGAGGGTGGAAATCATTCCTTGCTCATCAAGAAAATTTCTAAGCTGAAGCATAAAACTTTGTTTTGTGTTCTTTTTATTGTGACGTAACATGTATTTGGAAAAATGGTAGTTTAGTTCGATAAAATTATTAGATTTTAAGCAAGATACACATTTTTCTTTCCCTATGAACCGGTGCCAATTTTCTGGTGATACAAATTCTCCACAATTGTTGCATTAAACTTTCTCTTAAAATCATTATGTATGCATCTGCATTTACTGTTCCCTCAACAGAACGTAATGTACCGACTCCTTTGCTGGAAACACAACCCCAGACCGTCACACTTTCTGGGAACTTCACTGTTGAGTCCAAACATTCTGACAGAAATTCTTCACCGCCACGACGACTGGCAAATATTTTTCCATCATTCCCTCTAACCTTAAATTTTTGGTTCATCTGAGAAAATGACTTTATTCCACATCTCTTCAAATCAATGAACATGTTCATTGGCCCATTTCTTCATTTTAACTGTCAAAAGCGGCTTCTTCCGTAGCGAGTAGCCCCTGGGTCTGATGGCTGTGATGCAAATCCCCACACTAGAAACTTCTTCCCATTCTCTTTTTCATCTCCACTGATGCCATACGCCGGTTTTTTTTTCAGAAAAATTCGCTTCAAAAACGCAGTCATTAGCAGCAGTAGAAGACGTTTTTCTATCCCTTCCTTTAATCTCTCCAAATTCTCAGTTTTCTTGTATTTAACCAATAATCTTGACACAGCGGACTAGTTAAATCCTATCTTTGTTGCAATGTGTCCAGCAGATCGGCCCTCAGAAGCTCATGCAACAAGTACACTCTTTTTGCGAGGAGTTAATTCAGTTCCTTTGCCCATTTTGTGCAGCTGTTGTTAAATACACATCACTGACTACTACATTAAAACTAACAATAAAGGCAGTTGTACCAGCAATGGAAAATGTTTAGAAGTCTGTTGCATACAACAATGCACAGGCACTCATAGATAAAACGAGACTGAAACAGTGAACGCATTGTTGATATTAACTAAGGTAAGTGTAAAAATACACTAAATCTATAGGTGATGCAATATTTTTGTAGTAGCGTACTATTGCTTTTAACTCCGTCTCTAACGACACGATTGGCTGAAGTCGTTAAGGCGGGGACTCGTGAGCGGGAGGTTTGGGGTTCGAATTCCACCAGATCGTTAAACACTATTAAAAAATTGAAGCGATTTGTGTGGTACTACTGCTTGTAATTTCAGTTTTCTATGCATTTACATAAAAGTATGTACAAACGATGAATTTTATGTAAGTTAAGTCACTATATTTTTTTTAAAGTTCATTTTGCTTTAATACACCTGCTATAGTACTTCTGATGTGTTATATTCTATTTTGATACAGTAATTCTTACCTTATCAGCCTCACAGCCAGGGGAGCCGCGGTCGTTAAGACGCGGACTGTGAGCGGGAGGTCTGGGGCTCAAATTCCGCAAGGACAGTCCTTCCTCACACTGGTTTCTTCCAGGTTTTCTTCAGTCTTCACAATTGGCAAATGCCGGGAAGGTACTTAGGCCTGGAACGTTTCCTTCCTTTAAAAAATTCTTTCCCAATTTATCATTTCATTTCATGTATCATCAGTGTCCACCGCCTGTGGTGCCTCAGTAGTAAAAACGGGTGTTAATACTATTAAAAAAAACTTATGAGCCTTCTGTTGTGTAATAAGTGGTTTAAAGCAGTGAGTAGATTTAATGTGTATATCAGTAGAATTTTAAACTCAAACTGTGTAGTAGATACTCAATATTGTTTTCAAATTAAACTCATTTAGAGGTAATTCTGCACTAACTGTTTAAGTCACAAGCCGCCACTGCCTTTATCTTTGAACATATATAGCGAGCGCATGACCACAATTAACATTTTGCTGCAGATGCAGCTTCTGCTATGGTTACTAACCAAGACACGCTCTTTCCAATGCTGCCAACAGGAAACTTGTATCTCAAGCAGTTTCTTAAAATCCTGAAAATTAAAAAGGGGCCCTAGTAAACATTTTCCTTGATCCATAAATAATAAAATGTGGCGACAAAACTGAACCACACTTTTGTGTGACAGGTAGTGTCAAGGGCTGCGATAATCGCTTATAAGTAGTATGGCATTGGTTAATTAATTATATACGAAATATTTTCAGAATTGAAGTCAGAAAATCGTTTTGGAATGTCAGGAGTTTCAATGGAAAACAGGATGTTTATTGCAGGTGGAATTAAAAATGCCGAAGATTCATGGAATTCACACTTTAAGATAAATTATTTATTTCATTAACACTAAAAGAATCTATTCACATCACTGTTAAATTCACCGGAATCATTTGCACCAAAACTTGATACATTTTCGCTTAACATTAGTTCTGTTGTGATTACAAGTGGCTTTTTTTTTTTTTTGCACTTTCAGGTTCCTTTAGTTATATACTCACTATATACATTCTTTGGTTTTTCACTAAGTATATGTCAAAAAAGAGCTACACAGTTTCCTCTTCATTCACTTTGATTAAATAGTTTTTACAGCGCGGTCACTTAACATTTCTACCACAGCAACGACGATTCGGCAACCTGCCAAATCCCTCTAAGTCGCCGGCATTTGGCAACACACACAGTCGGTGATGAAATTCAGCACAAAGTTTGTTGTACTTGTGTAGGTTTTTAGTCAAATGAAATCACCAGATTCACTTTTTAAAACCATTTTGATGGTTATTAACTTTTTTCTTTATTTTTTTGTCTTTTATCTTATTTATTTTTAAGAATAACGTTTGCCCTTATATCAGGCTGGAAATATATATTTGAGGCACAGAAAACGCAAAATTACTAAAAGAAAAGTTATTTCAAATTTTCATAAGGTTTCATTACACCGGGATTCCAGAAACGTCTCACCGTTCGCACAGGGTTCTGGGTCTTGGCTCCCCTCTCCACTTTCGGTGCCTGCTTGTCGACCTTATAATTATAATTGTTATGTATAACAGTAACTAGAAAAAAAAAAACATTTGTTTTTGATTGATTTGTTTTATTTACGCTCTTTAACATCTCAGGTCATCAGCGTCCCGTTCTATTCAGGGCGTGAAACGGCCGACAAATTTTGCTGAGGCCTCTCTTTCAGGCTTGAGGTTCTTTTTCGTGCCGTAAATGTACGACACGGGACCCACGGCTTTACTTCCCTTCCGAAGGAAGCCATACTTACGATTTTTACCTCCGAAAAAAATACATCGGTCCTGGCCGGGATTAAACCCGCGATCTTCGGTTTAGGAGGCAAGCATGGTTACCACTACACCACCAGGATCGATTAGAAAAGCAGAAAAGAATAAAACACTAAGAAAATGTCACAGTTTCTTATCTTCTTGCTATAGAAGAACTCTAGCAGTTTGAAATGTAGCGATTACAAATCTGTGACTTTTTCTTAGTGTTTTATCCTTTTCTGCTTTTAGTTACATTGTTAATAGTGTTACATTATTTTTCATTTATATATTTATACCTATATATGTGTGTATATATATATATACACACACACACATACGGACCGCCACGAGTAGCCGAGGTCGCCAAGGCGCGACTTTTGAGCGGGAGGTCTGGGTTTCGAATACCACCAGGACCGTCCTCCCTGACTGTTTTTTTTTTTTTTTCAGGCTTTCCTCAGTCCTCATAACTGGCAAATGCCTGGGAGGTACACTAAACTTAGGCATGGAACGTTTCCTTCCTTAGGAAAAAAAAAATCCTTTCCCAATTTATCATCTCATGTGTCATCAATGTCCATCGCCTGTGGTGCCTCAGCAGTAAAAACGTGCGTTAAACACTATTAAAAAAAATACACACACACGCACATTGGGATCAGTTCGTAACGTTCGTGAGGAATTTATTCGGAAGTTACCAGGCATTTGCCTCCTTCCAGAACTGCAAAAAACGATATTATGTATAAATTTGATATTAATGGATGCGTGAACATACAGTTTTAACAGAAGACACATTAGACGAAATTAGCCAAAATCACTACCGAAATTAGCACAAGTTGGGGTTTCAGTGTCTTCTGCATATACAGCAACAAATTTGTTAAAACTCAAACCATACAAATATACACGTGTCCATTGTCAAGGTGATCCCGTAGCATGTGTGCATTATTGTGAGTGGTATCTTTCATCAGTGATTGAAGGGTTAATCAATACACATCTCGTGTTCTTTTCACAGGAGGCATGGCACCACCGAAATAGTTATAAAAGAGTACAGGCACAACTGGCTGTAATATGTCCAGCTGCCGAGACGCAAAACCCTGTGTGTGCGGTAAGGACATATTCTGGAAGACCTTTGAGTACGTTGTAATTATTTACATTCGAAGTGAGGAAAAGAAAATGGCTCAAGCGAAAATCTTCACACAGTATTAATTATCCAGTATTGGTCAACCTGTAGCATTATAATTGTCTACTATTTATTTTTCCTCCCTAAAACTTTCAGCAATTAAAACAAAAAGTTTGAGCATATTCGGTTAACTAATGCAATTATTTGCCTGTTCGTTTTTTTGCGTTTTATCTCTCCCATATAAGGTAAAATAAAGAGTCATTTTAAAAGTCCTCGAAATGTGTTTGCAAATGGCAATATTAACGCATCCATTTGTCATCTTCTGTAAGAGCTGCGGAGCTATGGGTATCAAATCAACATAAGAAATGCGTTAGAGAAACTTGTTCCATAACTCTCAGCTGTTTCTATGGTAACAAGAGATGACAAGAATTTGATAATAGGCGAACAAATTCTGTCACAATGCCCACAATTTAATAGAAAAAAATACGTATTTCATATTATTCATAAAATGTCATAAAAACCACATTTTAAAGTAATGCAATAACATTTTAATTTTATATGTTACAAAATAGACTTAAAAAGAATGAAAATAACGTAAATGTTTCGGCAATAAAAGCAAATCCAATTACCTATACATTATTTTATTAAGATAACGCATGTCCCCATACGGCTGTTGTAACTGTATTTTTTTTTTTTTTTTTTTTTTTGCGTGTTTCATTCCGAGAACTTTTCAAATTCCCTCTGTTATTTAAGTTTAATAAATCACTTGATCACAGACACATAAAAATAACTAGCTTAAATAGAACTGGTGCTAATTAACAGAAATATGAACTATAAAAAAAACGAAACTGATAAAAAAAAAATAAAACATTTAAAATTAAATTTACACTTAAAGCGTAACAACACAACGAGTAAATACACCGCCATCAGATTTCACACTGCAATCGTCTCAGCAATATTTGATTAATAAGCGGTACGATTGTTAAATGACCGCACTACACGCATCACAAGACAAGCTATACATTTTGACCAGTATAAAATTGGACACATTCATTACAGGAGTTATCTAATTCTTTCTTATTTAATAATGCTATTTTTTTTTAAACGCATCTACTTTTGGTTAAATACGGTTTTCAGGTTGGTAAGATGCTTATATACACTGTTAGGTACATTTGAGCTGTGAAAATTTCAAATACTGGTTTCTCAGTCGCCTATGTTAATTAGGTACGTTATTTAACTTAAGGTAAAAGAGAAAATATTCTAATAGATGAATCAACTGTACGCTTTGCATAATATTTAGGCACGATCAAGAATACTGTTCTGCTACGCGATTCAAACGTAACCGAGTTTGCTTTCGGGAAGTTCAGGGTTCAAATTTTTTGAGCTCGCCATCCAGACCTTGTATTTTTTATTGTTTTCTCGTGGATGTCTTTGTTCTCCACGAATTTACCGCTATGCCGTTTCGCTAGGTTAGATGGGTTGGTGTTGTGTGCAGTGTGGTGGGGACTTGCGCGTTGGAAAGGTATCCGCTGCAACATCTGGTGTGAAAGTGGTCCTTTTGAAGAACCCAAATTTCTTGGAAAGGGGGAAGCTCTATCTGAAAACTATTTTAGGGACCCTTTCTGCCTCTGAGCATCGCCTTACTCTTGCAAGGGCCCCTACTGGGGGCGTCGACGGTAACGGCTGCTCCTTGAGCAGGGCTGAGGTAATGGAAATTCCTCCCTTGTTCCTGCTAATCCAAACCCAATTCTCACACACGGATTCTTTAAATGTTTTCTGTCCAACGGGTTTGTAACAAATTTAGTGAAAGGTTTTATGATGCGTGAAAAATTTGCGCAAATGGAAATATCTCATTTGATAGATTGGAAAGCATTAGATATCCTAGGAAATTCCTCAGTAATTCGAATTTGCGAACGGTATTACAGAACGCTAGGACAGAAAAATTGGTGCCGCTTGAACAGTCTTTAAACTTCGGTTTTCAAGTATTCCCTCACTCCTAATGGCTTGATTTTCCCGATTTTCAGAAACTATTTTTCTTATTTTATTTAAATAACATAGACCAATTATCGTTGAGAAAAACCTATCATTGGTGCCGCTAGAGCTATTTTTAAATTTTGGTTTTAGGTAAACATATAGTCTGATTTCGCTGATTTTCAAAAACTATTTTTCTTATTTTATTTCAATTGGATATTCCGAACTTTCTTTACAAAATTTTCAAATTGCGGCCTCTAGAGCTATTTTTAAATTTCGCTTTAATTATTACAAGTATACCTCCATTCCTAATGGCCCGGTTGCCCTGAGTTTGGGAAGTTACTTTTATTAGTTTATTTGAAAGAGATACACCGAGTTTCTTTTTGAGAAAAAAGGAAATTTGCGGCCACTATAGCGATTTTTTTTTTTTAAATTTTTCGCTTTGGGTTAACCCCAAACCCCAATAGCTTAATTTTACTACTTAACGAACTCGATGACACACACGCACACGCATACGCGCGCGTACACACACCCACCCACACCCACACACACTCACCTACACCCCCACCCCCATACTCTCTCTCTCTCTTTCTCTTTTCCATCGTCATTTTCGTTAGATCGATATTTGAAGATTTTTTTTTTCAAAAAGTCATGGGTACAACCGCAACAGGCTAAGGTCCCTAAAATACTTGAAACTTTAAAAATTTAAAAAACATTTACTGCTTTACAACTTTACAAAAATGCGGTGCCCTGACAATAAAAATGCTTGAAAATTTAAGTGTTCATGTTTCAGAAGTGTTCGTGTTTCAGAACAACAGAATATACAAGTAAAATGAAATTAAAATAAATTCCTATTACCATGTATTTGTTTCACTTGTTTGTTTTACTTTAGCTAAGAGAAACATAAAAAACTGTTCTAAAAGAGATAAAAATTAAAAAAAAAAAACTGTCTTAAAATGTTAAAAAGATTAATTCAGGGTTTTTAAAAAGCTAAAAATCCGGGCCCTGGTCATTGTTATAGCTTAAATTAAATTAAAATGTGTCAACTCTTATCTCAAATTATAAATATGAATTCTGCGATTTTTCACACGGATAGTTGACTCTATAAATAATCATAAAGGTATTTGCGTGCCATATTTAAAAAAAAAATAATTTTGAGAAAAAATATGTGTTTTAAAGTTAATTATATATTGGAATTTACTACTAAAATGAGCAATTTTGAAAACGTATTTATTAATACTTAAATCTTTCACAGTCAAGGTTCATATCTCGAAAGGAATTATCCATACAAAATGAGAATGAGAGTGAATAAAGGTGGATATGGCGAGATTATGATCATTCTATTGTCGTCCTCCAATAGGTTTAATTGGCGGCAGTTGGCCACACAACCCTGCACAGTAAAATTTTGCGCAGTCGATGCAGAACTGAAATACACGCACTGTGTTTCTGATCGTGCCTAAAAAGAAAGGAATGCTCGTTTGTTTTACCGCAAACAAAGACCTGACCACGTCGACGTTAAACACATAAATTAACTGTCTGTTTCACGTATACAGATAGTTTTAATCTAGAGTTCAGTTCCTCGTGTCGGATCCGGCCGCTGGGGGCGAAATCTGCTTCGGGACTAGGTGATATGGGCTATAGCGTTGTTGAAGTCCGCTCATACCGGGGAATATCGGCCGAGGTAGCCGCAGCTCCGAGGAGGACGATGACGACGTCGAGGCGGGTGAAGGAGATCCAGAAGATGCGGACGATGACGTGGACGTGGGGGGCGGCGTCAGCTGAGGATGGGAGTGTGCGTTGGGTGGCGGTATCGGAGGCGGGCCCAGGAGGCCGGCTGGAAGTCCTGGAGGCGAGGACCACGGCTGGGGCCCCGACGATCCGGCGGCGCTTCCGTTAGCCCAGAGGTGCGCCGGCAGAGGCATGGGCAGCGGGCAAGGTGGGCGCCCAGGATAAATCTGAGGGGGACCCGCCGCCAAGAGGGTGTGCAACTCCGAGGGTCGTCCCCACATCTGCAGGTGTGCCCTGGCCTTCTCCATCATCGCCGCTGAAAAGAGGCTGTTGTTGTTTTCGGCGTCAAGTTCGGAATAGAGTCTCAACGGTGACCTCAGAAAGTGCTGTTCCATGAACATGGCGTCCATAGGGTCCCTGCACAAAAAATACAGCAGTAAGTCAACTGCAACTAAATCGCATGCCTTACTGTATGATATAGAGGGGCGCAATTGTGAGAATATGACCGCCACATAATAACAGAAAATACGTTGGAATTGTACCGAATTGTCTTAGAATATGAATTTATTTGTATTATTACCGATTAAAACATTGTCAGCAGCTTATTCAGTGGCATAATAAAAATATTTAATTAAATCGTTAATTATTTCAATAAAAACCATTATTTCTGTGTCTATGAATCTAAATTTCAAACTTGATCAGTTTAACAAGAATCTATATTTTTATGTAATATTATTCTAAAAGAACATACATAAAAATGTAATAAAACTCAAAATATGTAGTAAATATGTAATATTAGAATTGTACAGGTCTAAATTGTTTCAAATATATTTTTTTCGTTTTAACTAAACATTAAACAGGTTAATTAGGTAAAATTAAATATTAAAATATTTTGCATTAGCTTTTGATACAATCGTAAAGTTATTCAAGGTATGAAACACAATATGTCACGAGATATTTCTTCATATTTGCAAGAGTTAGGTTCCATCGGGACCGCCTGCTTAGTCTAGTGGTTAGCGTTCTGACTATTGGCCGGAAGAATCGCATTTCATTCCTTGCACTTGCTTGGGAATTTTTGTAAGTTTGGGAGCTCTGAGAAAGGATCCATCCAGCCACGTGAGGATATTTGGAGTGCTCCTGTTCTTCGATCTAGAAAGCCGGTGATAAGTGACAAACATTTCCCCTGCAATTTGCTAGTTGCACTTCTAATTCCTTTCTCATAATATAACATACAGTGTGCCAAAAATGTATATACACTTCAAGCAAAGAAAAAACTGTTAACATAACAAACTTGATTTCACACAAACAGAAAATGATGAGCCCTATCATCTTAGACTTTTACAGTTACAACAGTTGCTCAAAATGCCCATCGTCGGCGTCGATACACTTCTGAGTACGTTGAACTACTGAATGAGCAACGTTTGCGAAAGTGTCCTCGCGATTGCAGCATACGCCGTTTCAATTTCTTCCCGAAGTGCTGCCAGTGTAGCTGGTTTTCTACGGTATACAACATCCTTAAGAGTTCTCCATAGGTAGAAGTACAACGGAGTCAGATCGTCAGATCGTCAGATCGTCTTCGTCCTATCCATGAAAGATTGTCATCAAGATACGCACGTACATCTCGGTGGTAATGTGGCGGTGCACCATTCTGTTAGAAGTAAAATTCCTCCTTTCCATTGAGCGTATGAATGGCAGGTAAGACGGATGTGCGTATCATGTTCTGGTATACTGGGCCAGTTACCATTCCTTCAAAACAGAATGATCCAATTAGGCCCCTAGATGACAACCCACACCAAACATTGATTCCAGGGTTTTCCAAAATGACATGTGGACTGTTTGCACACCAGTAGACACAGTTATGCCGGTTAACACTTACGTTCAACTTAAATTCTGCCACATCGAACCAAACAACTTTCCCTACGAAGGCCTCATCCTCTTGCACCATGTTTCGAAACCCCTCACAGTGCTGCATTCTCCGATCAGGGTCACGTTCATTTAATGCATGCAACAGTCTTGAGATGAAAACTTTCAACTTTGCTGTTTTAATAACACGACGTACGCTGGTTCTGCTAATCCAAGTCTCACGTGCACGTTGCTTTGTAGATTTCTGCGTTGAGTGCTCAAAAAGTTCCAAGACCATAGCCGAGGACGCGGGGCTTGTTGCTGTGCGAGGTCTCCCAGATCTAAACATCGCATACGCTACCACGAGTCTCAAATTTGTCTCGAATGCGTGCAGTTGTTACTCGCGTTGGCGGTTCTGTTCTGTACACACGTCTCCATTGTCTTTGAACTTCAACAGCATCATCGGTTTTCCAATACCACTTCAAAATTGCTTTCCGCTGTTCATACGATAATCTTGGCTCCATTTTGTTGTAGCAACGCTAGCATAATGTACGTGAGTCACACCTGTTTACACACACATTGCTGTTGTTTTTCGGTCCAACTTTGAAATATATTAAAAATATATTCACTGTGAAAGTGTGTACACATTTTGGCACCCTCGGTATATAATAATAGTATACTGTTCTTCGTTTGTGTAGCCTTTGACAGATCGTAAAAAGCGCATTTCTGCTGCTTGAATTTTATTCTCTCTCTCTCTCTCTCTCTCTTACAGTAAGCCTCACTTCCATAAATAAAACTGGTAAGGTCAGGCAGGGGGTGCAGAATTTTAGTTGTGTGTCTTTTCTCACTTTTTCAAAGTATTTCTGATTGTTCCACACACACATACAGCTTGGAACGTTTGTATTTTTATATTAATTTCTTGTTATTCTTCATATGTGACATCACAACCTAAATATTGAAAGTGTGTCTAAATTTTTTCTTCAATTACAGTGTTTGTTCTTCTTGGGCATTTACCTCAGAACGCCATTATTTTTGTTTTAGTCTTTGAAATTATCACATTGTATCCTTTATTTATTTTATTTAGTTGGTATATTGTTTTTTGTAGTCTACCTTCTTTATAAAAAATTAATACTACATTATCTGCAAATACAATATTTATTGATCTATTTTAACACAATTCTATTCCTTTATGTACAATATTTTTTCCATCCTTTAAGAATGTCGTCTATATATATATATATATATATATATATATATGACACTCTTAAAAGGATGGAAATATACATTGTAGAGATATGCAAGATGAAAGCACACGCAGCCATCTGTTGGACAGTTCTGAACTTCATTAGCAAACAGTTTCGAAAGGCTGGTTCTCGCTAGGAAACGTATGTAGGTTATCTGCCCGATAAAAGTTATGGAACAGATAATTGCAGTGTAGATATCTCGAACTTTATGCAACTCGAGCGTAAATAAGATTTCATATTCTCAGTGCGGATGGGCAGTTAGCAAATGTAATGTAATCCAGGCTTCAATTATTTTTACCGTACATTATTAATGGGTTTCATTTTTCATTTACGTAAGCGCTGGTGATAGTGTAAAGATTATTATATCTAAATTTTGCAGTTATAACTACCAGATCATCAAAACAATGTATTTACCTCTTTAAAACAAAATATTCTTACTGCAACAATAGGTTCTGCTATGTATTCACCCCCATGCGCCACTTTTCTGTTTAATTTACTTTCTACTTCGCCCTATTTGCAATGCCAGAAGCATTTCGCTGTGCTCCCTGCGGGACTTAGGGGGCTTTGGAATTTTTGCAGGTAAAGAAACGCGAATCCCTCACATCTTGTGCATGGCCGCCCCTAATCCTTCAATCAAAGAAATCCTTGTTTTTTGTACGTACAAAGCGCTGTGTGGCGAAGAAGAAAGGGGGGCGGCTTTACCCGGCGTGCGCTACTTGCATAACAAAATGACGGGATTAACCGCGACACATGCCCTGGGAGAAGACGCTCTCCATTATAGGAATTGCTGTAACTGCGGTCAGCGGTTTGACTCTCTTGAGATCGCCGGCTCATTAAAAACAAGAATAATTAGGGGCGGGAACGTAAAATAATAATAATAATAATAATAATAATAATAATAATAATAATAATAATAATAACAACGTGGATAGTTTTCTTCTTTCTTTCTTGTTTTCTATTTTGTGTTGCAGAAAAAACAATAAATTCTACTTTAAATTTTTCTTGTTCTTTTTAATTGGCAATTTTATTCGTTTTTCAACCTAGGAATGCTATTTGGGTTAATGTGATTGACATAATAGGTTCAATTGATAATAAAACGGGCTTTATAGACTAGACTAGTTTATACTTATTTAAATTCGAAAAAAAAAACAGGGAAATGCCTACCCCCATTCCACTGTCTTGCATGGCACCTTAACATCTCCACACATGAATTTTCAAATACACAGTACCTAGTTTTGTAAGCAATTGCCGAAGACCATAAATAAAGGTAAAAAAAAAAAAAAGAGTTTCGCTCTTTTTAAAATAATTGTGTGATTAAAGATTTTTTAAGTTAATTTATTATGGAATTGGTATAAGCAGAAAGAAAATTTTACGACAGGGAAAAAAATAAAATATCTTGTTTATTATAATCGTATGGTATTATGTAAGAAGATGTGACTCACATTACGTTATGCTAGTATTGCTACAACAAGATAATCATTTAAACAGCGGAAAAGCAATTTTGAAGTGGTATTGGAAAACCGAGAATGTTGTTGAAGTTCAAACGCAATGGAGACGTGTGTACAGAACAGAACCGCCGTTGGACTTCTAGCTATGAGGAACTCTTAAGGATGTTGTTTACCGTAGAAAACCAGGTACACTGACAACACTTCGGGAAGAAATTGAAACGGCAATCGCCGAGGACACTTTCGCAAACGTTACTCAATCAGCAGTTCAACGTACTCAGAAGTGTGTCGACGCCGATGGTGGGCAATTTGAACAACTGTTGTAACTGTAAAAGTCAAAGATGATTAGTGCTCATCATTTTCTGTTTGTGTGAAATCAGTTTTGTTATGTTAACAGTTTTTTCTTTGCTTGAAGTGTGTGTACATTTTTGACACCCTCTGTATAAACACCATATATAGTGGACGTTTATGTGCCACGACTATAACCTGTGATTTAAGAGGGCTTTAGTCTAAATTTTTGTGTTCAAAAATGTAAGTTTTCGGCGCTGTGGGTCAGTCCTGGTGTCTGATGTTCCGTGTTTGCCTCGTAGATCCAAGGATAAGGGTTCAAACTCGGCTAGGGTCGATGGATTGATCTTAGGGCGTACAAATTCTAAGTAATGGCTTCCTTCGTAAGTAAAGTAGCTGGTCCCGGCATGTAAAAGAACAAGAGGCTACTGGGCAAATTTAAACGGCCATTTCACGCCGTGCTTTGAATGTAACGCTAATAACCAGAAATATTAAAGGGCGTCTTTAAATAAAAATTGTTGGGCTCTGTTGAGCGTCTTAGTATGACAACGCTCTGAAATTTTGATGGGCGTGTGTTCTACACTTTGTGAAGAAACCCTCCCCCCTCCAATAACAGCATCACACCTTGAAATTAAGCACCAAAGCGGTTCGAATTGTTGACCTGCAAGTGATTACAGAGAAATTGTATCTACTTTCATAAGAAGATAAATTAATAATGAAATTTGAGTTTTAAAATGTTTAAATGAGACAAATTATTTGCAAAATAAACATTATGAACATATTTTCTATCCAGCCTGAGTATTTACGTGGTAGTCTCTCGTCATGGCATATCCCGGGGCTCACAGAAGTCGTAGATAGAAAATGCGGCTAGGCGTGTTGATATCGGGCAGTAAAACTTGTTGCATTGCGGGTGGTCCATGAACATCCTCTCCGGGGCTAAACCCCAACATGTTGAAAAGAACCTGTCCCAACACCGACGGAATTTAATTAAAACCGAAATGCTGACAAATGTGACGCCCATATACTTGCACGTTGAGAGGCAATAAATATATAATTGCTGGCCACACATTCAGAGAAAACCCCAGCACACGCATACACGTGACACCCACCTTTACTGTAGGGCAGACGTGTGTTCTCGCGCGAGAAAATTAGTGCACTTCAGTTAGTGCATTTTTAAAGAGTTATGAACACTTTGAAAGGAAATGTTTATTTTTTTACTATTTTGATATAACTGTAAGCTTGTATGTCTATCAGCGACTGTCAATTTCAATGTCCCTAAGTCAGAAATCAATTCTTCACAGCTGGTTTGCTGCTCAGATTTGCGTCAAAGAACAAAATTTATCGGCTTCGAAAAAGGTCCCTTTACTCTAGAAATGCAACCAGTAAATCTAGCGGACAAGTGAAGAGGTCCCGATTTAGAGAGTACAGTTTCCGAAATATGTGATTTTGACCAGAATGCCATGGAGTCCCGATACTGGTGATCTACTGTATGCAGTTGAAGATGACGTCATCATTTCGATCCTGAAAGTAAACAACAAAGCTCGGTGTGGAAATACTACAAAAATGTCCTGAAAACTCTGCAAGGCTATATCCCATATTTATGTGCAACAAACTGGATGCTGTACCACGATAATGCACGAGCGCATATCGCAAACATTGGTACTGAATATCTGATAAAAATAAACTGCCATAGCCCCTTGTGATTTTTTTGTTTTCCCCATATTAAGATTTGGTTTATATTTGACTCTTTAACATCTCAGGTCATCAGCGTCCCATTCTATTCAGGGCGTGAAACGGCCGACAAATTTTGCTCAGAGACCTCTTCTTTCAGGCTTGAGGTCCTTTATCGTGCCGTAAATGTGCAACACGGGACCCCCGGCTTTACTTCCCTTTCGAAGGAAGCCATACGCCTGAAAATATCCATCGACCCTGAACGAGATTGATCCCGCGATCTTGGGGTTAGCAAGCGAGTATGATAACCACTACATCACTAGGGCCGACTTCTCCAAATTGAAGAAACACTCCGTGAGAGGCATTTTTCATCGTCAGAAACATTCATGAAGGTTGCGGATACGACTCTGAAAGACCTGTCAAAAATGGCTTCCATCGTGTATTTTGAGACCTGTGCATTGCATCTAACGTGGACTGCTTTGAAAAAGACCATTAAATTTTTGAGGATGCGTCAAGGGAAATTGTGATAAAATTATGAATATTCGTTATTGTACCATCCTGTTATATTCTCTTGAATTAATTATGACTAATTGCCTAAGCTAGGACTAGGCCTGAAGAAATGTGCTGTTTGGAGATAAACAAGTCAAGCCAAACTTAAACAGCATTTTCGTTATCAATTTTCTTTTTTTTTTGAGTAGTGTTTAACGCCCGTTTTTACTACTGAGGCACCACTGGTGGTGGACACTGATGATACATGAAATGAAATGATATATTGGGAAAGGATTTTTTTTAAGGAAGGAAACGTTCCAGGTATAAGTTTAGGGTACCTCCCGGGCATTTGCCAGTTATGAAGACTGAGGAAAACCTGGAAAAAACCCCAGTCAGGGAGGACGGCCCTGGCGGGATTCGAACTGCAGACCTCCCGCTCACGAGTCCTGCCTTAACGACCTCGGCCACCCGTGGCAGTCGTTATCAATGAATATGCGATCGCTCACTTCCAAGTGGACCCCAAAACCACTTTCTCTAAAGGTACAAATATTTCGAGCTGCCTCATCTGTCTTTGTTCCTAAACTCAAAATGAGGTATTCTTGTTTTCCACATGACATTCTATCTTCTTTAGCTCACAAATAACTTTGTTGAAATATGCAAAATTCAAGGAGTACGCAGAAATTCAATGCTCCAAATAATACATCATCTAATAAATAAATTAAATGTGTTATTCAAAATACTAACTTGATCTAATAAAGCACATGCTGAAATTGTATTAAAATATTTTGTACTGACAAATGTTACAGATGGGCGTATCGTTTCTGCACAAGTTGTGGTTGTTGGGTTAAATGGGTGTACATTTTTGTAGGCCCCTTTTGCCATCGGAGTCTTCGCAACGCACCAAATGCCCCTCTGATCGGGACTTATAGGTTGTAAATTAATGTGTTTAAAAGGTCTTCCGATAATTTTGAATTATTAATGTCAAAATGACTACAAAATCATTTCTTTGTTTTACTTTTTCTGAAGGCACTCTCCCCTTCTGCGGAACAATTGTTTCGAAGTGCTTCCATTGCCCTTTTTTCTCAGTTAACAGAAAAATATATTGTAAGTGTTCATTTTTTAAGTTTAACACTAACTAAATTTAGAAATTAATAACTCTTTTTTAAATCTTTACATTTCAAGGTACTTCTAAGCACAATATTGTAACCACAATTTTTTTTTTTTTTTTAACGCTTTGCACAACACTTAGCCATAAATAGCTTTTTTTTTTCTTTACAGTTCAAGGTATATTCTAAGCAAAATATTTTTACTACAAATACTTTTTTTACGCTTAACAATACATTTAGCCCATATACAGTTCTTTCTTCAAAGCTGTACAGTTGACGGTGTATTCGTAAGTGCCGTATTGTTACTACAAATATTTTTTTACGTCTGATTCTACATTTAGCCTATAAATAACTATTTTTTTAAATCTACACAGTTCAAAGTATATTCTTAAGCAAAATATTGTTACTACAAATATTTTTTTACGTCTGATTCTACATTTAGCCTATAAATAACTATTTTTTTAAATCTACACAGTTCAAAGTATATTCTTAAGCAAAATATTGTTACTACAAATATTTTTTTACGTCTGATTCTACATTTAGCCTATAAATAACTATTTTTTAAATCTACACAGTTCAAGGTATGTTCTTAAGCAAAATATTGTTACTACAAATATTTTTTTACGTCTGATTCTACATTTAGCCTATAAATAACTATTTTTTAAATCTACACAGTTCAAGGTATATTCTTAAGCAAAATATTGTTACTACAAATATTTTTTTACGTTTGATTCTACATTTAGCCTATAAATAACTATTTTTTAAATCTACACAGTTCAAGGTATATTCTTAAGCAAAATATTGTTACTACAAATATTTTTTTACGTCTGATTCTACATTTAGCCTATAAATAACTATTTTTTACATCTACACAATTCAAGGTATATTCTTAAGCAAAATATTATTACTACAAATAAAAAAGAAAGTTCTGGAACCCGCAGTGTTGCCGTTCTAATCAGAAATGCTACATTATGCATTAATAATAAGTGATCTGTTTTAATAACAGATGAGTGAACATGCAGCCGTAAGAGGTGTGTAGAGCAGATTGGATTAGAAACGCGGGTTTTAGCGATTTCACCTGCGGCTTGCCTTAAGCGACGAAAGGTTTAGTGGCACAAAAAAAATCCAAAAAGGTATAATTAATTACAGTAACAGACGTTAAGGTTTCTCATGAAAAATGTGGTTCTTTTCCCGCCCAATTCTCTCATCGAGCAGATATCGGCGGGATGGATCCCCGGGGGGCGCACATACAGAATTTTATATTTTAAACACCAAAAAAGTTTTGTGTGTGTGTGTGTGATGATGACGGAGGAGGCCAGGAACAAAAACAGGTGAAGGTAGGCAGGCGAGGGGAGCGGAGCGAGGCATCATAACCAATTTTCGTGTTGCGGCCCTATCCCTGACACCTCATCTTCCCAGAGTGCCGCCTTGTAATCATCTGCAATTGTGTTTTCATGATGATACTACGACCGGCATGATGCTGATGCTCATGGTGATGATGATGATATAATGAGTGAAAGAGGCATGTCTTCCTGCCATCACTTCGAGTCAAAACACCGTCGGACGGACTGTGTTCCTGCTTATTTCTATACTGTCTGTTCGCACTTCTGTGACCCCCGTCTTCGTAGTGGCACACACACAGAACTTTATACGTAAAAGTTGTAGGTGAAATTAGTTCAAAATGTTTTATGAGGGGCACTCAAAAAGTTTTGCAACCTGTCTATCCATTGTTGGACAATAATGTCTACAAAAATGTAACTAACGAGCTGGCAACAATGAACCTTAAGCTATCAACAATGGATAAATGCAAGTTTAAACTTCATAGTCACTGTCGTATAGTCTGTTCAGTTCAGTCCTGGTGACAAACCATGAATATTTCTAAAGAAAACTTTCCAATTACATTTTCTCACGCTGTAAGCAGGTGAAAGAGGGGAAAATCCACGAGGACTTGGTAGCTGATCCTGGTGATCAAGTGTGTTCATTTCATACCTTTGCACATTAAATTTGATCATTTGAAGATGGGCGAGAGACTTTGAAAGACCTCGAGAAGCTGTGAACGAGAGAACAATTCAAAGAGCGAGGAACTGGATGGAGGAAAATCGACATATTACTGTTAAAATACTAAATATTAAAGTGGGTGTCAGTGTTGGCAGCATTGACAGTATACTTAATGAACATTTAAAGCTGCAAAAGAATCGGTGCAAAATGCATTTAACATTCCCTAACTATTTAAGAGAAAGGCTTCTATTTTAACCATAAACTATACAGGAGTTACTTATATATAGAAATTATTGTTCTTTCACACTAACAGTGTGTAGGACATAAGTTGGAATAAAGCTCTAACAATAGAGAAACGTTAGGGAAATCTCTGGGGTGTATAGAGTAAGATGAGAGAGTCCCTGGTTCCGTGGTTGGAGGAGGACATGGTACACACATACATTATGATAGCTTGCTACGTGACAGGTAAATCAACAATGAACAAATAAAGCCAAGATTATCGTATGATATTCTGTAAACAGATGTGACTCACATTACATTATGCTAGCGTTGCTACCAAAATGGAGCCAAGATTATCATTTGAACAGCGGAAAGCGATTTTTAAGTGGTATTGGAAAATCGAGAATGCTGTTGAAGTTCAAAGGCAATGAAGACGTGTGTGCAGAACAGAACGCCAACGCGAGTAACAATATATTCTTTAACGTTTCCGTCAGTCCATCTAGCGTTCTTCGCTGTATGCAGAAATTCCTTGTCTTGAAGAAGAAGGAGAATTTTCGAATAGGTTGCTGATGTCTTTTTCACAGAACGTCTATTTGCCTCTAAAGTTGGCTAAAATAACGACATGGACTGTTCGACGTTCATGAAGAAAATCATGAACAAAGTGTCTTGGATATTCCAATGGAAATTCAAGAGAATCTTTCCAGCTGACAGACATCAAACGTTTGATTGCTTCGACTCAAAAGTGCAATGGTGTAGCCATGTTTCATCACAGGTTAGGATTCGATGCAGAAACATTTCTCCTGATTCCGGTATTGAGCCGAAAGCCTCTGACACACTCCCAGCCTGTTGATCCTCACTGAGAATTCGAGAAATACCTTTTCTGAAATCAAATTTAAGAATTTAACACATCCCAATCTCAATATCGATTTCAGAAATTATCAAATTAGGTCTCCAATGTTTGCCTCACGCTCATTAGTCCAAATTGGCGACTTTCATTTTCTGAAGTTTCTCGTCCTTCTATGAAAAGTTTGTGTCATTATTAAACCTATGTCTTAGGCTACTTTTCATCTCCAAACTGTGTCTTGATAAATGCAAATATCCATACAAATAAAAGTAGCCCTTTATATTTCATTCACTCTCGTACGAATTCGATATACGCCACCTCGCGTCGAAATACTGTCAAAATGTCCGCTTTGTTGGCAATGACTACTTCACTTTGGGGATGAGATCGAGCGAGTATGGCGGGTGCGGAAGAACTTCCCATCCCCATACACTTTCAATCGCATATCTTCGATTTTTCGTGTCAACTCTGTCAACGCATGGGACCATGAAAATGGACAATTATGACAATTTGGCAAATTTGTCGGTATACTGTAATAGTTGTCTCATATAACTTCAGGTGTAAAACTGTAATATGTCACAAAGCAAAATTGCTGTTTCATAAAGCTGACAAGTATATAAATTACATTGTCAGCAAATGGTCGTCATAGAAGTATTAGTTGTATTCATTCAAGACTCTTTGCTATTTACTAAGCATTAATATTTACTTTCTTTGCGTTGATGTTATAATAATTATACTAAGTTGTATTACATAGTAATTTAAATTAAACCTGTAGAAACGTAATGTATTTGATAATACTTATCAATAAATAAAATTACTATTATTATCTGTAATAATCTATGTTAAATGATCATCTTATTATGTTTTATAATAAACGTAAACAACACAAACAGTAAGTTAGCTATGGCCGACAACGTTAACTCAGCTACAAAATAAATTACTGCTAAGCTACTGAGTATTGAAGAAAATACAATAATAGCTTCTTTCTAATATAAATTTTGAAAAAAAAAAGTTTCTTATATGATTATCTCAGACACTCTCATTTGTCGCATTAAGGTTTGAATTATCATATCGCATTTTGCACGCCACTGACACATGTTATGCCAGGTATACATTCTTCTGTTAAATTTGACTATTTCTCTCACGTGACGTCATTATAAAATCGACCAATGAAATGAAGCAAAATTTTGACAGCCCGATATTGCAGTGAAATTATCATAACGTTTTACCAAGTCCCTTTATTGCGCAAAGTGCATTTGTCTTCTAGACAGTGCAGCCAACTCTATACACCTACTATAATTCCTGAGGTTTCATCACAGACCGCTTTTGTTAGCAGGCGGTAGGAAGGTATTGATAACAACAAAACTGTCGATTATTGACAATCATAACACCAAATGGGGGGGGGTGTTTTAAAGAGTTTTGATTTTGTAAATTATGTAACAATATGCTGGTCTGACACATTGAAAGAACTACCCGGAGTTCACAGATCAAGCATCGCCCTCAATAGAAGTGAGTGGAGTGAAAAGTGGCAAGAACATAAAATTGTTGTTTTGTTTTATTTTCAGACGCTCTTTAATATCTCAGGTTATCAGCGTCCCATTCAATTCAGGGCGTGAAACGGCCTACAAATTTTGCTCAGAGGTCTCTTCTTTCAGGCTTGAGGTTCTTTTACGTGCCGTAAATCTACGACACACGACCCACGGCTTTACTTTCCTTCCGAAGGAAGACATACTTACGATTTTTTACCATCTTGGGTTTAGGGGGCAAGTATGGTTATTCAGTAGAATACCTAACTCACGTGGAATAGCTTACCGCCTGAGTCTCAAAATGAGTTTTTCCTTCTAGCAGAGGCCATAGACCTTTACAGGGATAATAGGCTCTTTCATTCATTCATTTCATGTAACAATATCTGCCTAAGCAAACATAGATTTTAATAAATACATTGTTCAGAATGGTAAAATTTTATCTTTGTTTTGTTTTTCTCTAATATTAGCAAATCGAACGGCAGCGATTGTTATTATTGAATATTTCAGTCTCACGGTTTCTGAATAGATAGATATCCATAAGTGTATGTTTAACATTTTAAACAATTCTTAATATTCTGTTCTCGAATTTCTAATATATATATTAATTTTATTTATTATACTAATGAAATAGTCCTAAGTCCGTATTTGCCATTTCTCTATTGGTATTACTGACAATCGAAATTCATTGTTGCAAGATGACTTGAAAATGGTAGTATTGGTATTAACAATATACAGTTATTACAACCTTGTAAGCCAAGTTTACGGGTATTATATTCAAATTCTTGTTTTATTAGTGAAATAGTCCTAATAAATAGTACTCGATTGTCTGAGCTTGCCAGATTCTGTTATATTACTTATAACAAATTTGTTCGTTTCTCACTAATATATGTCAAGTTTTTTGTTTCATAAAATAATCATGTAAAATATTTGTGATAAATTTTCATTTTTTACGTCACATTAACATTTTTATGAAACGAAATATAACGAAAGTGTCATAACTTTTTAAAAATGTTTCTGCTTTATGAAGAAGAACTTCATCAAGTTACTGAATTATAAAACTATTGGCTTTCAACTGTATAATTGTCAATATTTATGAACCAGGCCCCTGATCTTTCTAATTTTATTTATTTTTAAAATTTACTATGTTAATAAACCTTCCATTTAAGAAAACACAGTTTTGTACTGAAATAATTGCTTTTCACAACTTGTATAACTAAATCTGTCATTCGTTCCCCTTGGCATCATCTGCAATCGTAAATAGATGTTCGAATTTGGTGACTCAACAGCTAACCGTGTTATGATGGAGATCTTTTACATACTGAACGGAAGTAATATTATAAATATATAGAATATAGGAATATATATGTCATAAATTTTATTTTATGCTACAAATACAACCTAATCCATAAACAGACAAAAGAAAATCTTGCACATACACGAAACACGAATGCAAAGCCTCCTGCAGTTCAGCCAACTCTGTTGGCTCTACTGAAAGAGTTTTACTTCCGGTGAGAATTGCAAGGTCATCGTAATTACTAACTGTGTGAAGGAAGAAGTAAATCGCAAGCAACAGGATGCTGTTGGTGCAAGAAATTCACATCATTTACTGATTATACAAATTCTTACAAGTAATTAACGAAAATTAAACTATTTCAACAAATGTCTTGCTGTTTCCGTGACATAACCATGCGAATTGAAATTATTGTTGTGGTTTTCGTATATTGTTGCTGTGAATTTCTTACCGCTGTTCGTGTTTAGGAGGCTATGTTTGCGGGCTGAGCAGTACAACCAACTTGTGATCATGAATATGATTATTATTTTTTTAGGCCGTTTCGATTCTTGTGTTCACAGCGCTTTGTAATGGTGCCGCTGTGTCATTGCACCAAGACACCTTCTAGAAAGAAAAAGAGGACGAAGAATAGTCGACAATCAATTAGTTAGGAGGGACAGGAGAGAAATAAGAAAAGGCGCAAAGAAAAATAAAGTTCTTTACCAACTCTCGCCTTTGTAGCTGAAGAAAAGAGCGTGGTGTGTTATTTAGGCCGAAATGCATGCCAATTGTAGAGGCCGTGGTAATGATAAATAATAACAGAGTTCGTACTTCACAGGTACCGGGCGGCGTTTAGTAGGAACAGTTTGTACAACACAAACGGTTTCATTTTTTCCTCCAAATTAGCGGTCTTATGGCATCTAACGTCCGCATTTCTGTTAGCGCGGAGGTGTAAATGATCGTAGGATGATCTCTAAACCTGGTAACCACAGTGATTAACTGCTCAACATGTGCCTTTTTGGGGCAAAAATTCATCAAATTAGCGTCTCCCCCCGCTTACTATTGCCGAGTATCTAGGGGAGCGAGTGGACGCCAAGGTAAAATCTGTTGTGTGTCGTGGTGAGCCTAGATGTTGAAACTTTTTGATCTCCTTGCGTAATTTTTTTTAAATTTAATAATTTTTTTGCAGTGGCGAGATAGTTTATTTACCCAAAGCAAAGCTATAACGAAATTATAACAAAACTTACATATTTCAACTTATGAAACTTAAATTTTATCAATATTCAATGTAATACATTTTTATTTATACTTTCTGCGATAACGAGGGGCATTCAAAATATTTTGCCACTAGTCTATCCATTCTTGGACAAAAATGTAACTAACGCAGCTGGCTGGTCACTGTCGTACAGTCTGTTGAGTTCAGTCATGTGTGAATAACTGGTGAAAATTTTATTTTATAAGCCAGGTAAAAGAGCGAAAAAATCTACCAGCACTTGGTATCTGTTCATGGTGACCAAGTGTGTTCATTTGATATCATTGCAAGATGGATTTGGACATTTGAAGAGGGACAAGAGACTTTGAAAGACAACCCTCGCTCAGACCGGCCTCGGGGAAGCTGTGACTCAGAGAACATTTCAAAGAGGTGGAGGAAAATTGACATATTTTGTTGAAATGCTAAGTGTGGAAGTGGGTATCAGTGTTGGCCACATTGACAATATATTAATGAACATTTAAAACTTGTGAAAAAAGTGTGCAAATGGGTTGCACATTCCCTAACTAATGAAGAGAAGAAAAGAAAAGAGGAATGTGCAAGGAAACTGCTAAGCATGTTTCCCCCAAATGGTCCTAAACTTTGACAGATATATGCACAGGTGATGAAAGTTGGTTTTATTTCTATATCACCTAAATAAAGCTCAGAACAGCGTGTGAGTAAATGAGAATGATACAAGACCAATTGTTCTTCGACAAGAATTTTCGTTCTTAAGCGAATGTTCACTGTTTTCTTCAACTATGAAGCACCGTTAGTGGTTGACTGTATGTCAGAAGTAATGACAATGAATGGAGAATACTATGACGCTTATATTTTGGATCCTCTATTTGAATAGCGGAGGCGGATGCGTCCAAAGACAGGAACTTCAAGGCTGTTCCTTTTGCACGACAATGCATCTCCTCAAGAAGAGCTCCAACTTTAAGATAACTGGAAGTGTCAAAGTCCAGTTGCTTGACCATCCACCCTACAGTCCTGAACTTGCACCGTGAAATTTCGTTGTGATATCAATGTTGCCAAGCATCATAACTGTAACGGTTTATGGCGAAGTTTCATTCAGATGCGATACGTAATTATCATTGTTATAACCATTTGAAAAGGTTTTATTTACTGTCGCTATGACTGCTTTGGTATTCTCTCGACGTCTGTAGATTGTAGACGGAATACTATACAAGTCTGTAGGGATAAATTAATTGAACTAATGATGATGCAAGTGAACTAGCAGTATTTCGGGCCTTAAAGCTTTCTCAGGGTAAGGAAAAAAGACAGTTTGACCTGATCGGGATTTGAACCCAAGACTTTCGCTGACGAGTCCGCTACTTAACGACCGGTAAATCCGCGATTTGGTCTATGAGGCAAGTATGGTTGCCACTAGGCCACCAGGAAAGAATAATTTGAAATCAAAAGCATATTATACTCCGTAACAATGAAACTATTGAAAATATACGAAAACACATTACAGACAATTTTATGTCAGTGTCTGCTGATTTTTTTTACTGGAGTTTGACGCCCGTTTTACTTACTGAGGCATCACAGGTGATGGACACTGATGATACCTGAGATGAAATTAATAACTAGGAAAGTGTTCTTTTTTTAAGGAAGGAAGCGTTGCAGGCCTAAATTTAAGATACCTCCCTGACATTTGCCATTTATGAGGACTGAGAAAAACCTGGAAAATCCTCAGTCAGGGAGGACCGTCCCAGCGAGAATCGAACCCCAGACTTCCCGTTCACGAGTGTCTGTTGATTGCAAAGATGATATATTGTAAATGTTATTGTTGGTTGTCTAAAAAACTAACCATTTACTTCTTTTCTGCTAGTTGTGGAAGAAATCAGTGATTGATTTGGCAAATTTACTTCGAACAGCTATTATTTAATATGAGCGAATGTTGCTTTTTGTGCGCGATGATCCTAGTTCGGTGACAAGGGGTGATCTCTGCAGTAGAAAAGATGAACTCGAACAAGACTGTCAGTCCAAAATTTAAAACATAATTTTACTGGTAGAACAAATAATTACATTTTTTGTTGCATGTATTGGATTAATGCATTAATTCGTAAGAATTTTTTACTATGACTATTTCATTCAAGTGACGTCATCTTAAAATCGACCAATGAAACAAAATTAGCTTTTGAATTTTCACCAATCATAGCTGCATTACGGAGTGAGATTATGGAAAAAAAATTATCAAATCCGTTTTATCACGTGACGTACATTTGTCTTGTGCTCAGTGTAGCCAACTCTATATAATTCCTGAACACGCATCACTGATCACTTTTGCTAGAGGCGGTGGGGAGTTATTGATAGCAACAAAAACATGGACAATCGACAAACATAACGCAAAATGGAGGGTTTTTCAAAGAGTTTTGGTGATGGGTCAGCTGTGCAAATTGATCGTATCATGAAGAAGTCCAAACCACAGAATACAAAGAAAAATAGAGACACTGTATGATATCTTTTTCTTTTCCTCAGTTGGTAATAGAAAATCGAACGGTAGCGATTGTAATAGCCGACTTTTGTCCATTTCAGTCTCACGGTTTCTAAATAGAATAGATATTTACAAGTATAACAAGTGTTAATATTCTGAACGCGAATTTCAAATATATGTATCACATTTATTCTTATCCATTCATAAAATAGCCCTAAAACCCGTATTTTACTCTTTTCTGTTGGCATTACTGACAATCGACATTCTTCTGTCGTAAGATTGCTTGAAAAAGTTAAGTACAAATATACAATTATTACAATTTTGTAAGCAAAATTTAGAGGAAATATATTTAAATTCTTATTTTATTTATGAAATAATCCTAATAAATATGGCTCATGGGTCTGAATTTTACAGATAAATTAACTACTCACTAAGTTAAGGATTTTTTTTTTTTTTTGAAATCTCATACTTTCTTGTGATAAAAAGTTTTTATCCGTATTGAATGGTATGCAGAAATTAATAAATAATACATTCTCCTCTAATATTATGACTCTCTCCCAACATAGGGGTAGCTAAAGTCTAGCGATCAGAAGAAGGCGAGTGGGGACTGAACCGTTTATCTGCACAGGAAGAACGAATGTGTGATACGCATATTGCCACATATAAAGCGACCAGACTGAGATCGTTCAAGCCCGCTGAATTTCTAACTATGGGTGAGTATATGGCAACACTGTTAATATTTATGCAGCACATTCCTCTCGCTTTCCAGGGTGTACTTGATTCCACGTCTGAAGAAATCTGCTGGTATGGAAATGAACAAGTCTTCAAGCCAAAATTTCTAAAACGTCTTCGTTATCGAAGGAGCTCCATCAAAGATTTTTGGATAGAGCACAGAAAAGTGGAATTCTGAGGGCGCAAGTTCCGGAGAATATGTCATGATAGCGGAGTGTGGGTGCACATTATCGTGTTGCAGAAACACTTGATGCAGTCTTCTGTCTTTAATTACTGTAGTTATGGTTACAATCCAGGGAAACTATTCTTTATGCCACCAGGCGCATAACATCCTTTTCTGTGGATGGAAGAAAAGTTTATACAAAATTGCTTTTTTGTTAGAATTCGGCCATTTTTTTGTTTTTTGTTTTTTATGATGTTGACAAAGCAGAACCATTTTTCGCCACCAGTGATCTTGGATAGGAATGGTTGATTGTTATTCATGAGCTAAACGATGCACAAATGTCCACTCGTTTATTTTTTTGTTTCACTTAAAGCGTGCGGTACCCATAAACCGGATTTTTTAACCTCGCCATAGTCCTGGTGGTCTGGTGGTAACCATGCTTGCCTCGTAGATCCCAGATCGCGGGTTAAATCCCCGCAAGAGTCGAAGGATTTTTTCGGGCGTAAAAATCCTAAGTAAGGCTTCCTTTGGAAGGGAAGTAAATGCTGTACATTTACGGCACGAAAAATAACCTCAAACCTAAAAGAAGAAACCTCTGAATAAAATTTGTCGGCCGTTTCACTCCCTGAATAGAATGGGAGGCCGATGACCTGAGATTTTAAAAAAGGCGTACGTAAATGAACAAAATCAAGAATCAACCTATGGAATGCAAATGTGGCATGATGGTTGACCAGTCATAACTCATCATATCTGCTAATTTTCGGGTATACTGACGTGGATAAAGAGTTCAGAAGGTCTTATCAAAGCCCGATAGTTTTTCTGAACGTGCCGAATCGCTCACTTCAAAGTGTCCTCTTTGAGACCACAGACACATTTCTTTGTCTGCTTTCTCCAATAGCATTCTTCCCATAGGCGGCGCAAATGTATCACTCTTTACCTCACAAATAGTGCAAACTTTCTTCAAATCTGCAAACTTTACAAGTACAAAGCCAGATAACGAATGCCATACGATAAACGGTAAACAATCCCTTTTTGTGATGATAATCTTTGCGTCAAACTAACACCGAGGGTGCCAAAAAATGTAAACACACTTTCACATAGATATCTCTTTAATATATATTTCAAAATTGGACCGAAAAACAACAGTAATGTGTAGTATGATGTTCTGTAAACAGATGTGATTCTCATACATTATGATAGCTTTGCAACGTGACAGGTAAATCAACAATGAACAAATGAAGCCAACATTATAGTATGATATTCTGTAACCAGATGTAGCTCACATTATGTTATGATATCGTTGCTACAACAAAATGGAGCCAAGATTATCTTTTGAACAGCGGAAAGCAATTTTGAAGTGGTATTGGAAAACCGAGAATGTTGTTGAAATTCAAAGGCAATGGAGACGTATGTACAGAACGGAACCGCCAACGCGAGTAACAATTGCGCACATTCGAGACAAATTTGAGACTCATGGTACCGTATGCGATGTTCACAAGGGCAGATCTGGGACATCTCACACAGCAACAAGCCCCGCGCACTAGATCCTAGGCACTGGATAGGAAATAAGAGATCTGATTTGAGTTTCCACTGCGTTCTCCGGATCTAACTCCGTTGGACTTCTACCTATGGGGAACTCTTAAGATGTTGTATACCGTAGAAAACCAGCTACACTGACAACACTTCGGGAAGAAATTGAAACGGCATGTGCTGCAATCGCTGAGGACACTTTCGTAAACGTTGCTCAATCAGTAGTTCAACGTACTCAGAAATGTATCGACGCCGATGGTGGGCATTTTGAGCAACTGTTGTAACTGTAAAAGTCTAAGATGAATAGTGCTCATCATTTTCTGTTTGTGTGAATTCAGTTTTGTTATATAACACAGTTTTTTCTTTGCTTGAAGTGTGTATACATTTTTGGCATCCTCTGTATATGCATTCTTGAGGATATATTTCTCTATTCGACTGCATGGATCAATTGTTCAGAAGGCTGAAGGGCATTCCAAAAGATCGTCACTGAAGTGCAGATTTAGCAGCTAGTGCCTGTTACGTCTTCTGAAAACTGAAGAAAACTGCTGAAGGAAAGCATTTAATTGCTGGTGGTGAGTATCAAGGAGATGCAATGGAAAGTTTCGCTTCCTGCCGAAGCATATTCATTTAGACTTACATGGCTCAACAAAGAAGCTATGGAGATGTGTCTATTTTTAACACAGTGAGAGCGCAGGTAGGAGAGAAGAGACCCCGAGGCACCAAACCCGCGCTCTGTCATTACCCCCCATACCGCCACCTAACTGACGTCACATTCCCTCCTGTCAACCTCCCAACCGATTGCTAATAACTTTTCCGTAGCCAAGAGAGACCGACAGGCTCAGCCCATAACACCTCACACCTTACTCTTCAATTAGGTCCGATATTCTTTCAAGCAAGCTGTTACAGTGGGTTGCTGGGTAATGGCGGCTCGCTAGTTGAAATTTATCCCGCCTATTGGGGCCATTATATTGATAAACTGTTAAACAGGAATTGATATGCTGCCTTTCTTATTTATGGCTGTAATAAATAGCGGCCGGCGTTTTATTTATGGAACTTGATTTCCATTCCAGCTACTTCACACGCCCTCTTGAAAACCAATCTGCTTCTGATTGCCTTTCATCAAAAGGCACCGGCCGTCATTAGCCTCTGTGCCAATTTTGGTGAAGAGGATATCGAACGGAGTTATGGCACATTAATAGCAGACTCTTGGGACCCGCGGGGCTTGACAGGAACATAACCCAGGACTTTTGGAATTCCCTTCAGGGCTTCGTTTCTAGATCAATGGCTGCAGTCAGCATGAAGTACTCTTTAGAGAGGACAGAACTTGAAAGAGTTCTGGTCACTCCCTGCTTGGTAAGTGACCCAAAATGTTCATTTTAGGGCTCAAGAATGCTCCAAACATATGATACAGCAGATGCCCGCAACCAACTCAATAAACTTGAAGGTATACTAGACTGCGCACCGGAGTACTAAGTTATAGGTAAAACAATCTCACACTTTGAAACTTCCACCTATTAGTTGGCAGCCCTGAAAATACGGCGTGGTCCCAAATACAGGTTGAAACTTAAGTTCTTTCCTGGTTTCCATACTTGCCTCATAAACCCAAAATCGCGGATTCACTCCCAGTCAGGGCTGATGGATTTTTTCGGACGTAAAAATCCTAAGTAAGGAAAGGGATGTAAAGCCGTGGGTCTCAATTCGTACATTTACGGAACAAAAAAGAATTCAAAGCCTGATAGAAGAGGCCTCTGAGCAAAATTTGTCGGCCGTTGTACGCCCTGAATTGAATGGGAGGCTGAGATGTCAAACAGCGTCCGTAAATAAACCAAATCAACAACAATTTCCTGGAGGCGGAGACGTTTTTATCAATGGAAAGAACATTTCTCCAAGTTTGTAATTATAATAGTGGGTAGGGGGTAGGAACGTTGGGAGATTTGTGTCGCAGACGTTATTTAGAAATCAGCTGATATGATGATGATCAGTATGGGAGGTTACTCCATCTTGTTGAAACAATTTCTTGTGAATACGAGGACCACTCAGAAAGACCTGACTGTAATGTTTACAACAGGGAGAAAAGAAGTTTACCGTCCTTTTGCACGATCCTGTATATTCAATAGTGAAAGTTTCGGCCTGACCACAACCTTTATTCCTTGCCTGCAGCAGGTGGAATAATGAAAGGTGCATGCTAACCTCATTACGCACAATAGAGCTGCAGAACAATGATTCTATAAAGTGGTTTAAACCAGAGCCAATGCCTTGAAACACTCACACAAACGTTTGAGGACTTAACTCCTTCCCGTTCTACTATTTTCAATCGATTTGGAAAATTGGAAGGAATCAGAAATCCACTGAAGACGAGGAAATAAGCGGGCGACCATCCATAGCAGTAGCCGAAGAAAACTTCAATGCTATGGAGTAAATGGTCAGAGAAGACCCTCGTGTTACATGCCAGGTCATCGAGGCAACCTTGAAGATTCCATAATTTCCTGAGGGTCGGCAAGGTTTCATCTCGCTGGGTGCCCCACAACCTCATACAGAGCCAAAAAGACACTCGAGTGAATGCCAAGAAATGCCCCAGAGATTTCATAATGGGAGCTCTCGCCGTGTGATGAGATCATAACAGATGATGAGACCTGAGTTTATCAATATGTGGGTCAGTGTGGGTCTTCCTTGATGACAATCCGCTTC
Source organism: Metallyticus violacea (assembly GCA_030762175.1). NCBI lineage: Eukaryota > Metazoa > Arthropoda > Insecta > Mantodea > Metallyticidae > Metallyticus > Metallyticus violacea. Next base: position 162,130,763 of record CM060831.1, read on the forward strand.
TGAAAGTCAAAAAGAGTTAGCAAACTTTTTGGCACAACTGGTCAGTGACACCAATACTTCTAGAGAATCAAAGAACGGTCACTGCACATGATACACAACAGTTGCATTCACCCGGTTGTTTATCCCCGTGGATGGCTGCGGTCGTTAAAGCGCGGACTGCTGAGCGGGAGGTCTGCGGTTCGATCCCCATCCTGACTAAGATTTCCTTCAGGTTTTCCTCAGTCTTCATAACTGGCAAATGCCGGGGAGGTACCCTAAACTTAGGCCTGGAACGCTTCCTTCCTTAAAAAAAATCCTTTCCCAATTTATCACTTCATCTCATGTATCATCAGTGGCCATTGCCCATGATGCCTCGGAAATTAAAACGGGCGTTAAAAAAAATAATTCCTAGGGTTGTTTGAAAAAGTGAGGAAAAAGCGACCAAGAACTGGACTGAGGGGGCACCTTGTTTCATCATGACAATACATCTGTCCAAATTGTGACGTTGCGACCCTTGATCAACTTTGATCCATACAGCCCGGACCTGGCACCCTTCCTGATTTCTACTGCGGGGAAAGCGGTTTTCATGCCTGAAGATGCCGTTACCGCTCGGCGCAGTTGACGAGAACGGCTAGGACCAGTGCTCTCACTCGTGGTTCAGAAGGATAAGAAGATGTATAGAGGCTGGAGGAGAGAGAATTTTCGGAAGATTTGATGGTAAGTTTGGGATTAAATATTGTTGGTTGTTCAACATACAAAGTGTATCCAACCCCCCACCCCCTGAAAACGCTCAATAATGAATGTCCTTATACACCTTCTGAGTGACTAGGGGTGGCACAAGAGTCAAAGTCTACATTGGGATGATCGCTTTGAATGAACAAAGAACTAGGCGCTGTCTAAGAATATTTCTGTGTTTGAATATTCAGAGAAAAACAGTTTTTATTAATTTATTTTACCGTGCAGTCTACTTCTTTTAAGAAGTGATATTTTTTTGCATAAATATCATATTTTTTCAAGGCACTTAACGAGTGCCTAGAGGCAGGTTGAGATAGTGAGCAAAGGCTAATAATTTCTAATCGCTGACTAATTGGAAAACTAAATTTGATTTAAGAAGAATTATTGTTGTTGTTGCATTATTCAAGAAGTGGCCCCATTTTTATGTTCATATGGTGTGAATAATATGGCAATTTGGAAAGAAATATGGCCTGCTCTGAATATCCAGATTTTTCTGCTTTCTTCTCCATTAAAGGAAAGCGGGTTTGGTATCGTGTTACCGCAGATTCAAGTTAAATTGTCTCTGCCTGTCAATGGTTATTTTCTCTTCTACCTCACCGCTTGGTGGCCTAAAACGAACTAACGTTATGTGTAGTAATTAGTATACTTGAGCTTGGCAGGGCCTAGCAATCATATCATAGCCATGTACTTTAAGTGGTTAACACTCCGGTAATTGTTTGGGAAATCCAGTAAATTGTGTCCTTAAAAGAGAGGTAATGAGTTTCTTTTACAGCCAATTATTTTTACCTAGTTCCCCCATTTTTAATTTCGCCCATTAACTTAGGTGGTCCTTAAAAAAATAATGCTATTTTTTTTTTTTAACTTTGAGCATAAGTAGAGCTTTAGTTATTATCCCACTGGCTGCGGTTTATTTTACATCTTCAATTAAATCAAACCTTCGTCCTTTATTTGTAGATTTCAACTTTGGAAATAAACACGCGGGTGCTAAGTCCGGAGAGTATGGGGGAAGGGGAAGAAAAACAAAATAATATGGTGTGCTACATGTTTAAATGTGGCACGTTAGATGACAGCATTAGTACGGAGGCAATTGATCATTTTTTTTTTTTTTGGACGCTCTTTATCACATCTCAGGTCATCAGCATCTCATTGAAATCAGGGCATGAAATGGCCAACAAATTTTGCTGAGAAGCCTCTTCTTTCCGGCTTGAGGTTCTGTAAATCTACGACAAGAGACCCATGGCTTTATTCCCCTTCTGAAGGAAGCTTAGACTTTTTACGCGGCAAGTATGGTTACCACTAGGCCACCAGGGCCGATGACATTTGACACGAGACAATCAAAGTTTACTATAGCGAAACCGCTGTTGGGAAGATGCGGGCGCATCTAAGTGAATGTACAGCTTTAGAATAGTGCGCCGTTGTGGGCAAAAGGTACGGAATCAAAAAATATTCGTAAAGAAATGATTTGCATCTACGGTGAGAAGGTCTGTTAGTCAAGCTGTTTATTGGGTGCATAAGTTCTGGAAGTGCGCACACGAATCAAAGACAAGCAACACATTGGCTTTTTTTTTTTTTTTTTTTTTTTTGAGTAGTGTTTAATGTCCGTTGTTACTACTGAGGCGGTGGACACTGATAATACATGAGATGAAATGATAAATTGAGAAAGGATATTTTTTTTAAGGAAGGAAATGTTCCAGGCCTAAGTTTAGGGTACCTCCCCGGCATTTGCCATTTATGAGGACTGAGGAAAACCTGGAAAAAAAAAAACCTCAGTCAGGGAGGGCGGTCCTGGCGGGAATCGTTCCCCAGACCTCCCGCTCACGAGTCCGCGCCTTAACGATCTCGGCCACCCTGGTGGTAACGCATTGGCTGACCAACGGAGATTGCCACAAAGGCAAATTTGCAACGAGTTGAAGACGACCCGAGCAGACAGAAGGGTTAACTATAGACACTGTAGCCGCCGATGTTGATTGTTCACACAATTGTGTAGGCAGGCCAGTGAATCGGAAAACTATAGGAAAGAGTTGTGCAATAACTTCAAATGAGATATTTTAAAATTTCAAGAAAATGTAGATGAGAATAAGTAGAATATTACTATCATCATAAAGATAATGATGTATAGGAAACTATTCATAAAGAGATTCTTAAAATTAGGAGAATTTAATTGCTAAAATTAAAATAAACATTAGTGATAAGCGCTTTTCTCAAAAAGCATTTATCAGTACCGCACAGAGAGAAATTAACGTGTGTTTCTAAACAAAGGAAGAACAATTATATGAGAAATTATAAGAAAATAATTGTATTTTGTGATGAAAACAGCACATATTAAAATGATAATACATTTTTCAAAATGTTATCTGGGTTTGTGATGACCAAATAAAAAAATCCTTTGAACTAACGAAACTTTTTTTTTTTTTTACTAAACACAATGGTCACATTTATAAAAATCGACATTCTCTTGTTCTATAATGGTCTGGTGATGTAGTAGTAACCACACTTGCCTCCTAAACCCAAGATCGTGGGTTCAAACCCGGCCAGGATCGATGGAATTTTTCGGACGTAAAAATTCTAAGTATGGCTTCCTTCGGAAGGGAAGTAAAAGCCGTGGGTGTCATGCGGTACATTTACGGCACGATAAAGAACCTCAGAACGGAAAAAAGAGGCCTCTGAGCAAAATTTGTCGGAATTTAATGGGATGCTGTTGACCTGAGATGTTAAAGAGCGTCCATAAATAAAAATAAAAAATAAAAAAAACGGGATAATTTTACTCACCCTCATTAGTTTGGATAATATTTCTCAAAGTAATCCCCGTTAGATACAATGCTCCTGTCCCAGATTTCTGCCAGTCCTCAAAGATATACTGGAAACCATTTTTTTGTCATGTTCTTCACAATCGTTTCCGCAGCCTTCACCACTGCTTCTCGTGAAGTAAAATGCCTCCCACGGTGTTTCTACATATGGGGAAGAAACAGCAGCTAAATCTAGGCTATCGGGAGGATAAGAAATCTACTTCACATTGATTTTTGCGGGATATGGAACAATAATTGCAATGTGCGGCCGTGCATTATCGTGGTGCAGCAGAATTGTTAGCTTTTTCCTCTGATATTGGCTTGCACAGTTTTCAGGACGTCACTGTAGTACTGCCCTTGTGTCTACAGGTTCGACATGCTGGTAAACCATCCCTTGAATGTTGATAAATAAGATGACCATAACTTTCCCAGCAGAAGCGACCACTTTTGTTATTTTTGGGGTTGGTGACCACACAGAGCTTTGCTGTAAAGATGTAGCCAAATTTCATCAAGAGTTATCACCTTTGAAATACATTCCGCATCTTCCTGCAAAATCACCTTCAATATGCACTTTCACTTACAACTCTTTTTATGCCCTAAAGATTATTTCAACCTCAAATGTGTGCGTAATTTTCAGTGCACATATGACCACGATTAATTTTTTTTTCTCTCATTTTAATGGTGCTTAGCAACAATTATACTGTAGGTCTTTTGTAAAACTTTACCAGAATTTTGAAAATATACAGTAAGTGTAAAAGAATATGCTGCAGGAAATCGAGAAAAAGTAAACATGAAAAGTATAGCAAAAGTTTAATTATCTTCTATAATAACGGCTTCAGTGGAAATAAGCAAAGGAGTAAAATTGGGCTGCTTGATGTTAAAATTTTTATTTTGCGATGAAAGTTTACACGCCATGCTGTGGTCAACTTAGCAAACTTTATTTAGTTATTTATTTACTGACAACTCAAAATCGTGCCATATCTTATTTCTCTTCAATATATCAATTATCTGCGGCGAACGCGCCTATCACGATAAAAGGCTGCAGGCCGAAGTTCATTAATTAACTGCGTAGTGGCGCCATTTTGAGAGTAGCGGCGGTTAAAGGTAATAGCATATTGGGAGAGGGATAATGGTGGTACATTTTTCATCCACACAGTGTATCTCTTCGCCTTCTGCGTGGACGGTAAATTACTACTTTTCTTTCCAGGTAGGGGACGTGAAACTCCCACAATGATGAAAATTAAATTTCGGCCGTTTTCTAAATCTATGTGTTTAAGAAAGTTCCTGGAATTGCTTCGTCTTGGATTGTTATTTTCTGCTGTTATTAATGTAGATATCAGATCTATTACTGTGTTAAAAAACATTGACAGAACAACCCCTTCATAGGCCAAGTTATGTAACGAAATGCCATTTGTAATGCAGTGGAAAAAACACCTGCTAAGTTTTTCACTTAATGTCTGGGTAACTGTGGCTCTGTCAGTCCTGGTGGTGTAGTAGTAGCCATACTTGCCTTCTAAACCCAAGATCGAGGGTTCAAACCCGGTCAGGATCGATGGATTCTAAGTATGGCTTCCTTCGGAAGGGAAGTAAAGCCGTGGGTCCCGTGTCGTACATTTACGACACGAAAAAGAACCTCAAGCCTGAAAGAAGAGACCTCTGAGCAAAATTTGTCGGCCGTTTCATACCCTGAATTGAATGGGACGCTGATGACCTGAGATGTTAAAGAGCGTCCGTAACTAAAACAAATCAACAAAACCCGGCCCAGGTCTATGGATTTTTTCGGAAGTAAAGCCGTGGGTCCCGTGTTATTTTAGCTCGTGGCTACCGAAAGAGCTAATAACCAGTGTGGGAATCTAACCGTATTTTCTATTTGATTTCTCAACTATACAAATACTGTCACCCTACTTGAGTATAACATCATTAATGCAACATTGAAGAGATGCGCCAAAGGTTTAAGTAATGAAAGAAATTTGTCTGGGAAGAAGAACAAAGAATTGCAGGACTAAGTTTAAGGCCCCTTCACGTCATTAACCATTGATGGGGTATTGTGAAAAAACTGAAAAAAATAGTCCTGACTGGAATCGAACCACAAACCTTCATTTCACGGGTCAGTAGATTTTATGACTCTGGTAAATTGGTTGTATCACTTACAGATTTTGTGTATTTTTACACTTGTCTCACTTAATGCCAATTTATTGTTGATTTTAATGTAATAGCCGGTGATGTGTTTAATAACAGCTGCACAAAATGGGCAAACAGAGTGTAATTGTCGCTTTAGCTTCTAAGGGCCTTACTTCATAACATATTGCATTAGAGATAGCATTTAACCTGTCCACTGTGTCAAGTTTATTGGCTAACTACAAGAAAACTGGGAATTTGGATAGAATTGAAGGAAGAGGCAGAAAAGGGTGTTCTACAGCTGCTAATGACCGCGTTTTGAAGCGAATCTGGGTAAAAAACCGGCGTATGACTTCAGGGGAGTGAAAAGAGAGTGGAATGAATTTTCTAGTGTGGTGATTTTCAACATAACCATTAGACACAGGCTTTCAGAGAAGGCTCTACTTGCTAGACATCACGGAATAAGCCGCTTTTGACAGTTAAATGAAGAAATTGGTCAAGGAACATGTTCATTGAACAAGAGATGGGGAATAAAGTTATCTTCTCAGATAAATCAAAATTTAATGTCAAAGGGAATGATAGAAAAATATTTGTCCGTCATCGTAGCGGCGAAGAATTTCTGTCAGAATGTTTGGACTCAACAGTGAAGTTCCCGGAAAGTGTGACGGTCTGGGGTTTATTTCCAGCAAAGGAGTGGGTATATTACGTTCTGTTGAAGGAAACATTAAATACATAATGATTTTAAGAGAAAGTTTAATGCCAACAACTGTGGAGCACTTTGTATCAACAGAAAATTTCACTTACCTGTATGACTCCGCACCATGTTTTAGGGCAAGAAAACTGAGTACCTTGCTTAAGCACAAACTATCCTACTATTTTACTAAACTCATGTCACATCCACATAATTCTAAAAACAGTTACAGTTTTATGCTACCAGTTAAAAATTTTATTGAAGAACAAGGGATTTTCACCCTCACATGACCGCCACGGTTGGCCGATGTCGTTAAGGCGCGGGCTCGTGAGCGGGAGGTCTGTTGTTCGAATTCTCCTGGACTGTTTTTTTTTTTTCAGGTTTTCCTCAGTCTTCATAACTGGCAAATGCCGGGGAAGTATCCTAAACTTAGGCCTGGGACGCTTCCTTATTTTAAAAAAATCCTTTCCCAATATATCATTTCATCTCATGCATCAACAGTGCCCACTGCCTGTGGTGCCTCAGTGGTAAAAACGGGCGTTAAACACTACTCAAAAACCCGCATATAGCCAGAGAACAGCCCAGATCTCAACCCCAATAACGTTAGAAGATAATTGGCAATGTAATACCAAAGAAAAACCCCAGAAACAATAAAGACCTGGTTGAGCTCATCCATATGATGTGGGTTAGTGAGATTTCGCCTGACCAAGTCAAATATTTAAGTTTGGGAAGGCAACAAAAAGTATTGATTCAGTATTTTTACGATTTTTTAAAACACCCTCTTAATATATTTATTAAGCAAGGATTCGTTATTAAAACAGTTAAAATCTTCCGGAATGTTTTACCGTGGTCCATGGTTTAAATTACTACCATAGCTTTCACCAACTACTTCGGTTAGCATCTTCAGTGGACGATGAACAACACCTAACTATTAACAAGACGACAGTAGTTTGTGAAAGCTATGGTAGTAATTTAAACCATGGACCACGGCAAAACAGCCCAGAAGATTTCAACTATTTTAACTATAACACCGGCTGTGAAAGCCTAAGAAATACCCGAAGAACTGGTTGGTTTATGCAATTTTAATTACAACATTGTGGCTATTTAGTTATAAAAATTGACATTTTGTTTAGTTTTACTATTTGCATATACTTTAAACAGATTAGTATCAAAATTGCACATTTTTAGACATAAAATATTCCGGTTATAGTAAAATTTCAAAATGCTGATATAAGTTGATGAGTATGAAGGGAAAATCATAAAGATTTTGTGAGTGATGCAGTAAATATTTACATTGCTATATATTACACATTTATTTTTCAATGTCGTACAAAATATTAAAATTCTCCAGTTATTACAATTCTATTAGACTTGTGAAAATGGCAAACACACTGACGAAATCCCCATTACCAGGATGGTGTGGATAGAACTAGACCTGGACAATAGGGGCCATGCAGTCATAAGATTTATTCAAAGAGGAGCTGGATTTTTTTTTTTTTTTTTTTTTTTTGTCAGGGCCTGCAGAATCGCCTCCATAGCCTTCACCACTACTACTGGCCAGGGAAAATGACTCCCATGAATGCATTGCTTCAATGTGGGGAAAATGGTGCTAAATCTGGACTGTAGAGAGGGTGATAGACACATTTTACATTCATTTTTGTCAGAAATTCAGCAACAACATTTGCGAGATGCGGCTGTGCATTATCATGGTGCAGCAACCCGTTTGTAGCACGGAAATTGGGTCTTGTGCATATAATATGACCTTACAGAGTTTTCAGTACATCTCTGTAGTGTCGGCAGTTACAGTTGTGTGTGCAGGTGTGACATAAACCATTACTTGAATATCGAAAAATGGAATGACCATAACCTTCCGTGTAGAAGCAACCGTATTTGTTTATTCTGGTATTCCACCCAGAGCTTCGCTGTTTGCAAGAGGAACAAATGGTACCTTTATCATAATGCGAGGTTAGACTTAGTTTCTCGTGCTATACGTGCAACAGATGAGAACTGACCTAAAACATTTAGTGGTGACTAGCTTCAACGAAAAAGACGAACCCGAACAAGATTGAGTCCAGAATTTAATAAACAGCTTACTGGCGGTGCATGTAAATTATGCTAAGGTTGCCTTCAACTGTATATTTATTTGCATATATTAAAAGTTTTAATGACACATTTCAATGATTTTAGCGCACGAAAATCCGGTCCATAATAATAAGCAAAGTTAAAACTCTTGCGAAAGAAAAAAAAAAAGAAAAACTGCACGCCCCTCCTACAAAAATTCTCTGTGGGTGTAGCAGTGTCGGTTGTCATGGAAACATTACCTACAGTGGAAACGATAGACCGTTACTATGGTTACTTCCATGAGATAATTACAATTTTCCTTCATTTTGGTTTAGTTCTTGAGACGAAACTATATATTAGGGCATTATAACCTCTGGGGCTTTAGAACTTTCAATTTGGTAATATTAATTGCTTGAACTGGTTCATAGCGGCTCACTTTGTGTTAATTACACTAATTCTTTAACAATTTCAGTGCCCATTAATTAAAACTGGTATGCAAATTCCTTTTTTAATGAGCTGACGGTCCCAGTTTCCAGTGCATCTGTGCTAATCACACCCAGGAGGGAGGGGAGATAGAAATTCTTGGCGAAGAGACAATAACACGCAGCACTCTCCGTTCATTGATATCCGCCAAGTTTCATGCTGTGATGTTTATATAATGAACCTTCAATGACAATTGAATTAAAAGATGAGGCCAGTTTTCAGTTTTGATTTGTATTGTGCAACGATTTAATATATTCTTAGAGAAATTGGGAGTCAGATTTGGTGAATAAGGTAGATGCGGTAATAACTTAAAATTTTATAGGCAGTAAAATTTCGTTATTGCTTCTGAAAATATTGTTGTTATATTAAATAGATTGAATGTGTCACCAAATAGCTTAGTAATAGATTTTACAGTTGCCATGGCGATAATGCCCTGAATCGAGGGCTATCTTCAGTACTTTATGAGCCACCTCTGTAAAAATCTATACCTATCATTTTCTATCATACGTTCAGAAATGGGGGCAATTTCAGAACGATATTAATTTTCGCTTCTTCAACAAATAATAATCATGAGTCATATCAGGGGAATTTTTTCTTGACACAAAAAACTCTTTGGAGCATTTCGTAATATAGCAGGTGTATTTTTATTGTTATAAAATTCTATATATATTATAAATGTAATTTATGTAAGGTCATTAACCATACATGCTTAAGTACGATACAAAATTAGAAATAAAAAAAATTATAAAAATATAAAGTAATAGAAAAAATAAATATAAAATTCAAAAACAGGAAGAATGATATATGATATATGAGTATGTTAACGCTCTAGCACAATTTTTGTTTTCTCTCTACAAAACTCGGTAAAGACCATTAAAATAAAAGGGGAAAATAATTTCTGAAAATTAAGCGAAATCAGATTTTTATGAGTGGAAGTTTACCTAATAACCAAAATGTAAAAATCACTCTAACGGCACCATTTTTAATGCAACCAAACTCGGTAAATACCATTTAAATAACACAGTGAAAATAAAAAAAATGCTTTAATAAAAATTAGGGAAATCGGACCTTTAGGAGTAGGAATATACCTGTAACTCGACATTTAAAAAGAGCTCCTGTATTTAATTTTCTCTCAATTCTTTTAAATAAAAGCACGAGTTAATTCAGCATATAAACTGTATTTATAAAGAAGCACATGTTTTATATTTAACAAAAGCATAGTCCTAAAGATAGCAGCTGTGAAATATTAATCTAACAGTGTTTGAGAATTATATTTGTATGTAAGAGCCCTCTGTAATAACCTTCAGAAAACGTTTACGTTACATGTTAATAACATTTAAATTAAATTTCAAAGCCACTGAAAATCGATGTAACTTTCGACTGTTTTTATTTGCTTAGTACATTGCAATTGTTTTTAAATAGTGACATGTTTTTGTTTTATTTAAACATATGAACATCAACTTCTTAAATACACGATGTAACTCGAAACTTTCTGTTATTTCTGTTTATTTTAGTGAATATAAAGATGATATCAAGGACTCAGTTCCTAAACATTTCATTTAATTAATAGTATTTCATCAATTTTGGTGGATGAATATCAATAATAAGTATTCTAATTTTGTTCCACACAGTAATGCCAGAACTTATTTCATTTCATTATTTAATAAGCCGTAATTTGGATTTTATATTCATTTTTAAAGTTCTTCATCTCATTGAGAAATTTGCTTGGTTTAATTTGCAGTCCTGAGTGACGGACTTTTAGTTTTAAGCTTAAATCCTCTTTCATGTAGCTATATCTCAATATATAATTATGGTTTCATTTCCTCGCTCTTCCAATAACAGTCGTGTTCAATTATTGCCTATAAACTAAAAACACAATCACTATTTCTTGTTCGATTTCTTTCACAGATTCACGCCATTATCTTACAAACTATTCATTTCCGCCTTAAACAAGGTCGGCCATGGAATCTCCGGCTCCAGTACAGGGGAAGCAGGTATAGTACTTCAACTGTTTCCACGGTAACCTAGTGCAGAAACACGTACAAATATGGTCGAGATTTTCAAACACAGTAATTCTATTCCTTCCGCCTTTATGAAACAATTTATCATCCATCCATTGTCTGGGAATCGACCCGGAGGCATGGGGAATAGAAATGAAATTACAAGAAAAGAGAAGCGATTGTTTTGATGCGGTAAGGTATTTAAACATATCCCCGGCGTCTGTTACGGGTGTTGCCTTCATTGCAAGCGGCGAGTGATGGGAACGCAATCAAATTTGAAGGCGGTGGCCGAGCAATACAGAACGTGCTCTGCTGTAACGTCGTGACCCGCTCAGGGCTGTCCATTAACCGCTCTGGGTGTAAACTTGCCCTTAGCAAGAACTAGGTGACGTCTGAAGTACAGTTATGTTCCTGAGAGAAAACTCTGGCAGAATTAAAAAAAATTAAGCATAGTTTCCTAGATACGCTTATATTATATTTACAGGATGGTTTTAAAGTCTCTCCCTGGTTCAGGGGGTCGATAGAACAGTAACCATGACAGACATAGCAAAAACACTTAAATCGATGGATATAGCATCTCTCCAAGTTTTGTAAACATCTTACAAGTGTCCTCAGTTGGTGACGCGACAGGCATCAATCCTTTAGTGAAGCTCTTGCCACACACTTCCCAACATCTGACGGTCGATACCAGCGACTGCATGCGTGATCATCTCTCCCGCAGCTATTCTAAAGTATGTGGCAAAGGCGGCTTTAACACACAATCTTTGACATAACTCCATAAGAAAACACCACATTGGGATTAGATCAGGTGACCATGGAGGCCACAGAAGAAGAAGAAGAAGAAGAAGAAGAAGAAAAAGAAGAAGAGGAAGAAGAAGAAGAAGAAGTCATCTTGAGCAGCACATCCAAACCAACGACGAGGAATTCCAGCATCGAGATACTCACGTACGTGTTGATGAAAATGAGGTGGAACTCCATCTTGCTGATACATAAATTCTTGGCTATGTGAATGTAACTGTAGCATTAGAATGTCCAGGTACACTGCACCCGTAACAGTTTTCTCCGCAAAGAAAAATGGACCGTACACTTTTGACGAAGAAACAGCATAAAACACATTAAATTTAGGGGAAACACGGCCATGTTCTATCACAATAACAGATGTTTACGTGCCCCAAATGTGTACATTGTGACGTTTATGAAACATCAGCAAAACCGTCTTCTTCTAGCCTCTCTTGAAAATCAACACAGAATTAAAGACGACGATTGTGATCCCAGCCTGCAACAACTGCATTCGGTAAGATTTCACTTAAAATAGTTAGTTGACATAAAACACGCCAGAGAGTTGGCTGCGGAATCAGCAATCTCTGGCTCGCGTGGCGTGTCTACTTTTAAAGGCTCTGACAAATGCTTCCCGCGCGCTCTCAACGGTCTCAACCGACACTCTTGGCCGGCCTGGTCAGCAGCCAGGCGCTTCCAAATTTTTGCGATTGTTTTGACTGTAGGTATTTCTTGTTGATGAAACCGTCGTCATATTGTCACAAAGGACTCATATTTAGCGAAATGTAACACGCAGAAAGCTTTATGTGTACCAGTGAACGCAATGTTACCGCCATGACTGTCCTCTAGCGGCTAAATTTATAACTACGCCATTGCTGCTATTACATATGCAAACCTGGAGAGATACTCCTTCCATTGATATAAGCGTTTCCGCTATGTCTGCCATGGTTCCTGTTCTATCGACTAAAACCACGGAAGGGCTTTACATTTACCTCATAAAGGTACCTGAAAATATATTCTGATACATATGCACAAATAAGTAACTATTTTGGTATAAATAATTAATAAAGTGAATTAATTTTGGCTTAACTGATTGATAGTTTTAATTAAAAAATAAATTTCTTTTACTTTGTTTGTCTTTACAAGATGAACAAATTACATTCAAACCGCAAAGCGCGCTGCCATAAGTCGGTTATGGTGACACCGGTGTATCGGTGATCGCATGCTGTAGTTTCCTTTGAGAAGCAGAGAAAGTTGTTCCTTTTCGGTCTTTGTTATTTTTAACACTTTCAACCGTCTTCAATTTAGACAACGTTGAAAGTAACACTGATGCCTTATTCGAACTGTAAATACCAGTGTTGTTAGGAAATGATTTACAATAGGAATTATTTGTACCTTATTTATTGTACGATATGGTTCAATGGAAATGAGTTCTCTCACTGAATAAACTCCCCACTTCATTATGACGTCGAAAATCACAATTTGGGAGTGCCTTTACCACCACTGATAGACAGCTGCATGAATTTCTTCCTAGTTGCCAACTCTTAGCAAGATCCTTTATGTTGTCGAATAAGGCATAATCGGATGGAACTAAATTCGGTGTAGATGGTAGGTGCGGCTCAACAATAAACACTAGCAATGGCAGCTTTACGGTTGTAGTGTTGCTGGCGTGGGGCTGCGCATTGTCATATTGCAGGAATACTCTTGTCGACCGCTTCTGCTGAATCCTGCATTGAACAATTAAGGATCTCACTGTTGACAGTCGTTCCTTGAGGAAACCAGTCACCAACTTCTACAAAATATCCTCTCTTCATTATGCATTTCCAGTAGTCGTCGACTGACTTCAATCCTTTTATCCTCCTGTGCCTCTGTCAAATCCCGAGGTCTGTGTGACATTCAAGCTCATCACAGATTATATGTTTACAGCCATAGTCATTTCAGACACAACATCAGTGTTTCTGGGAGACCGGGATTCTGACCGACGACTATACTCACAGTGTTGTATGCAGATTCCCTGCCGATGGTGACCCCATCATCTTGTTGTCATAACGTCTATGGATTTCTGCAGTTTTTACGCTTTCCATTCAGAGAAACACTGTTGTTCATCTTTGTCCATGACAGTCGCCTTCCATCTTGTACACGTGTTTCTCTACTTGTCAACAAATGAACACTGTCCTTTAGCTACACACCCTGCTTACAGCTCTAGCGTCTATACGAGGTTAGGTCCATAAGTTTACGGCCTGATATTCTCTACGTATGATAAAGACAAAAACTATATTTCCCTTTTCAATATATTTACTCTTTATTGCAATACATTTCTCACATCTTTGAATTTACATTTTAATCCTCCTATCCCAAAAATAGTCAGAAGTCTTGTCTCCAAAATGGGTATAAACACCATCTATTACTTCTTCGTCACACTTAAAAATTGCCTTCCTCTAAGGTCCTTCTTGAGTTTTGAGAAGAGGAAATAGTCACTGGGAGCTAGAGCTGGACTGTAGGGTGGATGGTCGATCTCATTGAAGCCACACTTCTTCCCAGCTTCCTTTGAAACAAGAGATGTGTGCACAGGCGCGTTGTCGTGAAGAAGGCGCACACCACCACTCAGCTTTCCTCACCTTTTCTCATTGATGGAAGCACGTAGTCTGTGCGGTAGGGCAACATAGTACTTTTTTGGACTGAGGAAAGGCACCCATCTTGCACTAACCTTATTCATGTTTAAATGTTCATGAATAATTCCAAGGAATGTTGTTTTAGAAAGACCCAACCTTGCTGCTATTTCTGTAACTTTTAGCCGACGGTCTTCTATAATTTCTCCTTCACCAAGAGCGATGTTTTCAGGAGTGAGCACCTCCAATGGCCGACCAGCACGCTCTTCGTCTTCAAAGCATTTCCGACCCATTTGAAAAAGTTTGGCCCATTCTTTTACGGTACAATATGAGGGGGATGCTTCCCCATATACACCGTCCAACCGCTGTTTAATTTTATTTGGAGTAAGTCCTTCTTTTGTGAAGAACTTAATAACAGTTTGACACTCCATTTTGAACATGTCACAATCTTCTACACATAGCCTTCTTTGTGCTACTATCTGAACAACTGAACACAGTTACAGATACAATTATTTACTTAACAGATAAAGTATGACACCACATAAGCATTTTGTGAAGGCGATAATCCTTATCGGCGAGGCCGGAAACTTATGAACCTACCCTCGTAGTTGGAGTGCAGATAGATTGCACTATTGTAAATCTATTCCATACACTCCTCTTACAGTTTTTCTCTAAATATTTGGACGCAACCAACATATTCACGAACATACACAAGAATCTCAACAGCAGTCATAAGAGTGGGCAGAAGTAAATTGTTCAACGCCAAAGAAGTCATTCTGAAAGTTTTGTGAATGTGACAAGTCATGCAGGTTTTCCTAGCTTTAGATTAAAGTTTGTACAGCAACTACAAGTCTGAGGCCTCTCTAACAATGTGTGCTGTCCACAGTTCTGTGTATGTGTACGCGGGTGTTACTGCGCCAGAAGCTAGGATGAATTTCAAGCGAAAGCATTTTCTCGTTATGTTTTACGGCTATAAAGTTGGTTTAGGGGAGAGAGAATGCCTTGAAAGATCATGTCGCGCAGTTAGGGATTCTTGCCCTTTGCAGCCCACTATTTAGGAATGGTTTGTAGATTTTAGGAAAGGAAGAAACTCCCTCAAAGATGAAGATCACGCAGGACGGCCCTCTACAGCGACAACAACTGATGAAAATATGACGAAAGCAGAGCATATATTGCGAGAAGATCATCTCTGTACATATCAAATTAAGAAGCCCTGAATATTCGATCAGCAGCCGTGAAAGCAATCATCGAAGAAAAACTTCATGTCCTTACCACCTCACAGATGAGCAAAATTAAGCATGAGTAAGATGCCAGAAACATTTGATTGAGGAAGATCAAAAAACATGTTCAACATTATAACAAGTGACGAAAGTTGGATGTACCGGCTAAGATCCAGAAACTAAACAACAATCAGCGGCCTGGGTCTTTCCAGAGGAGGATTCCTCAACAAAAAGAGAAGTGCTGACAAGATGATGATCTGTTCTTTCTTGTCAACTGGTGACATACTGTTACCGTTCCACTTGAGGGCCACAAGCTGTCACAACAAAAAAATGCCCGCCTCAAATCTTCAGTGTACTAAGAACGAAGTGCTCTTCATGGAATCATTTTGTACCAACACGTCTTTGCCCACACTGCAATTTTGCAGGAGTCGAATGTTTATGCCATCCCTCTATACAGCCTAGATCTGGCCCCATGCGCTTTCTTTCCATTTCCCAAAACAAAAGAAAATCTTAGAAGTCAAACGATTTTAATTGCTGAATTGAATAGGCATGTAGCTTAAAGCAAGATAGAGGCATCTTTAAACATATCGAACGCTACAGTACATTCGATCTTGCAAGAATATTTAGCTATGAAAAAGATCTAATTCCGATGGATTCCGCATAATTTTACCGAAACTGAAAAAACCGCTCGTGTTAATTGGTGTAATGAAATGCTTAAAAATCCCACAAGTAACTGCAAAATCCGTATACAACATCATAACAGATGACGAAACTTGAACATGTTCGTATGGACCGGAAACTGGACAACAGTCCACAAAAGTTGTTCGTTCACGAAGCACTTCCAAGAAAATGATCGTTTGTTTCTTCGGTTGTACTGTACATGTCGCAAGCATTCCTTTAGAGGATCGAAGAACAGTTCATGCTGAGTTATATAAGACAATTTGTTAGCCGGAAATCATTGTCAAACTCAGGAAAAACAACCGAAAACGTTGCATCATTCCTTATCATGACAATGCCAGCTCTCTCTTATACAATATGTCAAACAATTGATTATTTGAGGGGGAAAAACATTGAATTAATGTCTCATTGCCCGTATTCAGCTGATTTATCGCCTAACGACATCTTTTTTCAAACAAAAAATGTGTGGGCAGCGATTTCATCACCTCAAGAAGCTGTTGAAGGCTTTAAAAGTCATGTTTGTGAGATACCAACTTCAGAGTGAACAAAATGTTTGGAGAATTGATTTGAACGCGTGCAAAAGAGCATAAATCTTAAATATGAATATTTTGAAAAGCAATAAAACAGTTTGTTCCCAAAATGTTTTTTTTTCCTAGTTTTGTTGAAAACTTAAAAAGTAACCCCCGATAACTGTGCATCTCGTTGTTGTGTTTTGCTCAACAAGTAACACTGGCGCTGAATACACTTCATTCTTCACAATTACCAACAGACAGATGTGAATGCACTTTCGTAACACCTAGTAGCTAGTTCCAAGCAGTTTAGAACACAATGGCCGGCTTGACTCTTGAGTTTACTCAGCCATTCTCACAGCAGAGTGAAAATTACCTCAGCTCGACGTGTTTTCTTTCTTTTTCTTTTCCCTTCTTTGGGGCGGGCGAACTTGATACGAGGTCCTCGGAAGAAACAACAATCCCAAACACAAAAAGGTTGTAATAATGAGACAGAAAATGTCGCTTCTAAATGATTAATGACGGCAGGGTAGCCGGTGTATGAAGTGTTAAAAGGAAATGTGCGATTATGTGGAGAGAATCTAAGAACATCAACTCGCCTCATCAAGCCCAGAGCGGCTGCCTGTCAGAAAACTGGTTGAATGTTTCTTATTTATCTACGTCACACAAGAGAGGGGCAAAACGCGCGCGAGAAACACAAGGAAAGTATATAGAGCAGTTTAACTGCAGTTATAAAATAATTTCATTTCTGTACCACATTTTCCCCCAATAATTCATCGGGACTGTGGCCGCATTTTTCCCTATTTTATCACAACACTCACCGCAATTTCTATTATATCCAGTCATAAGTCATGGCAACTATTTTTTTTTCCTCTCGCGAACAAGGGACAACACGAAAAATCTAAGATATACGATTGAAAGTATGTGGCATTTACTGTCGAGTGGTGTCACCAACAGAAGGTTGGTTGTAGGGAAGAAGCAAAACACCGGACAACAATGGTTTATTATGACATTAGCAAAATTTACACACGACTACTTAAACAGAGTTGGAAATTCGTCACAGGACACGGTCTTCCAGGTAATCCACGGTGATTAGAAACCTTCGAAGTAGTCTCCAAATACATCGACGGTTCGTTTTCAGCGATGGGGACGGCGCTGAATACCATCTGCTGCATGTGAGTTGCTCACGTGAACCATCTCGCGTCAAAATGTCGCGCAGGGCCTCAAACATGAAGGGTGTGGAAGAACTTCCCATCCCCACCGCTGTAAAAAACACTTGACACTGTCGCGTTATCGTGGAGAATAGTGACATTGTTCAAAAGTTCTGGCTGGTTAGTGTCTACGGAACGGCACAAATGTAACACTTGTAATACGAATATTCACGTACTGGATGAATCACACCTTGACTGTCACACGCAAGAATAACCATTATTTTTGTCGGTGAAGGAGTTTGTGTAGTGACCCAAGGTGAGGCCATTTATTGGACTATCGCTTGAGTTCTGATTCACACGTCCTTGTCCACGTTTCATCAATTGCAATATGCGATTCAACATGGCATCTCCTTCTTCCTGATATTTCGCCAGACTGATGCGACATGTTTCGTAGCAAGTCCACTTTTGCACCTCACTAAATTGATGTGCCACCTCATTTATAGACATTTTCCGGAACCTCTGTTTGCTCTTCTAATTCCAAAAGTGTCCAGGCGTTTCATCGCGTAAGCACTGTTCCACCACCATAACCCGTGCGTCCTTGTCCGCGGACACAGGACGTTCAATGCGCAACAGATATACTCTGCCCTGTTAAAAGGCCTCTGTCCACCTCACCATTGCTAGGTGAGACAGGGCACGAGCTACTCTGTGTGGCATTCACAAACTCCATCTAGTAGCTTCATTTGAAAGTAAATGGCATATACTTTCAATCGTATACCTTAGATTTTTCGCGTTGTCCCTATGTTGCGAGAAAAAAAATAGTTGCCATGATATAAAGTAAATGATTACTTAACCCAAAAAAGCGGAATAAATACTACGATATTAATAAAGCTTTGGTTAGTTATTTTAAAAAAAAAATATAATAGTGATTACTCCCTTTTTAACCACTGAGGCACCACAGGTGGTGACACTGATAATATATGAAATGATAAACTGGGAATGGATTTTTTAAGGAATGAAACTTTCCAGGGCTAAGTTTATGGTACCTTCCGGCATTTGCCATTTATGAGGAACAGAAGAAAATTTAGTAAAAATCTGTCAGAGAGGACAGTTCTGGCGGGAACTGAATGTCTCACCTGTGGCGGCACCTATGGTAGAACCCTTTCACTTTTCGAGCATACGCAACGCTAAATTATGTTACAGTCGAAGGCTTGAGAAAGAAGCATACGTGTTCATTTTGTTCATAGCTTACTGTGTGTGTACATTAACTTCGAAATTTTACGTGGTAAAAAAACTCCACAGAAATGCGCATTGCTTTGAGTGAAATTTATGGCAAACTCACAGTGGATTTTGGTGCGATTTCTGCTTTCGTGTTGATCCCGTGAACATAGACGACGATCCAAGAACAGGAAGGCCGAATACATCTCTAACAGTCACTAATAATAAAGTACATTTTGTCATAACTCCAAACTCTATTTAGCACATTACTGATATTTTTTAATAGTAGGGTGATGTGCTCAGGATTAGAAATCGAACCCCGCGGCAGGAAACAGGAAGAAATTAATCGACACCGCTACTGAAGGCTCAGTAATACAGGGTTTTTGCCACCGCGAAGTGAACGGTCAAAATTGATACCCGCACCTAACAATGAGAGACTTCGAAATGAGTCTCCAGCACATTAGGGTTGCCCAAACTTGCCGCCTTGCACGACTGGCGTAGCGGATGTGATACCTGGAGACGATAGTTTGTTGTTTCCCAATGATTCATCAACGGATCCTATTTACAGAGAGCGACTTCTGAGATAATGCCGACAAATGCTATGACTGTTCAAGCCCTTAATATGTCCTTCAGGTGTTTTTGAATGTTATTTCCCAAAACAGCACAAGTTATCCAACAAGGGACTGTTTCTGTTGAATTAGAACAAACTTCTCAACACAAATAAGGATAGGGAAAGTGGTTAACAGACATTCAAACTAACGTTATCTAGCATTGTTGTTGAAAATCTATTTGACACATTGTTGCATTTCCTGATAGTATTAATTCAAAAAATTAGCCATTATTATTGCTTACATGTACGAATATATAAATAAATAGTAAAATAACTCAACGTTACATTGTTTTTAAGCAGAATATTAACAAATGAGGCCCTAACAACAATTAGGACTCTATTAAACTCCATGAATAGCTTTCAATTTTCATAAAGCATAAATATTAATAATAATTATTTTCCTTCTCCTAAAGGAACAAAATAGGCACTTTCTCTAAAATCCGATGCCTTGTGATTAGAACAATAGGGTTCAAAGAATGTAACAAAACAACGCGGCAAAGCAAAGGCCCAAATAAACATGCACTCTGATTCAGAAAATGTGGCGATAATATTTGTACTAACACTACAAAACAGTATAGCTTTAAAAATCTTGATATTATTTCGACACCAAAGGGAGATTGCTACGGGCGGCCGAGGTCGTTAAGGCGCGGACTCCTCTTGGGTTCGAATCCCGTCAGGACCGTCCTCCCTGACTGAGGTTTTTTTCCAGGTGTTCTTCAGCCGTCACAAATGGCAAATGCCGGGGAGGTGCCCTAAACTTAGATCTGGAACGTTACCTTCCTAAAAAATCCTTTCCCAATATATCATTTCATTTCATATACCATGATGTTCATCGCCTGTGGTGCCTCAGTAGTAAAAACGGGCGTTAAACACTATTAAAAAAAAAGGAGAGAAATAAATAATAAAACAACTAAAAAAAGCATTAAAATAACAAAATATTGTTTAATGTAAAATTGTATTAAATATGCAAAGTGAAAATTTTAACACCGCAATGTTCGTGTTTCAGTTAACATTCCTGGTTTCGTCTATTTAGGAATAAAATATGTAATTACATAAAAAAACGCTAGTTATAGCTTTAAAACAATTGAACATAGATTACGTTTTAAAATGACATTTCATGAATAGCAATAAAAAGGAGGTTAAAGATCTGACTGCCCAGTAAAGATTTAAAAATAAAAAGAGTTGAAGCGTCAAGCTCAAGGAAAATTATGCTCCAATGACTGGCGTTGTTTTTGCATTGCAAATGCAGAAGGGGAAATAAAAGTTTAAATCTGAGATATGATCACTACTAAGGAAGCACTTAATGGCATAGAAACGCGTTTCAGTGTAGGCGTAAGGGAACTTTTTAACAGACCATACAGGAGGAAAAATGTCATTAGGCATTACTATAAATCTGAACCGCGTTTTCTTTCTGTTAAGAAGTTAGATCTTATTATTATCTAGAAAAGATATTTAAACGAGTATAAAGTAAACTTAACTCTCATAAGTTCATGTTACAAACAGGTTTTCTGTGCGCCTTCACGTAAAACACGTTAAAAATTTTAACTGATACTGTAAAGTAAGTGTAATACTGGAAAGTAATGAAGAATTTATAAACAACAAAAGATTACTCGTAAATATAATTGAAGTACTCGTGCCCCATTTGACTGTATGTTTTAAAATTTACTCAATACCACTGTAATACAGGTCTTTCAAAATAAATTCTATGTAATTAAATATCACCTCAATTTAGATATTGATAGAGAAGTTTTTAACCAATATTGACTACAATTTACGTCAGGCTGAGGTTGGCCGAAAACTCAAGTTTTATAAATTTGACGCGGCTGGTAAGCCGAGAAATCCTAATTAAATGTCGAAATTAATGGAAAATGTAATTTATATTAAATATACTACTAAAATGACTCTGTGATGCTATTATAAAATTATTTCACCATCAAAATTATCATTATAATAATCTTAAAACCGACCAATGAAACGAAACAAATTTTTGAATTTTGACCAATCACAGCCGGATATGGGAATGATATTATCGAAAAAAATATCTAATCCGTTTTATCACGCGGCTTGCATATATCTTGTGGTCAGTGTAGCCAATTCTATACCCCCAATATATAATCACTGCCTTCTCAGTAATTGTAAATTTAACAAACTTAAAGTGCATTCAATTAATTGTTTTTGCGTATTCAGCCATACAGTCTGAATTTCTTTTATAAATTATGTAACTATCATTGCAGAAACAACCAAAAATCCTAATAAACACGTTGTTCCAAATTGTAACATGTTTTCTCTGTTTTGTTTTTCTCAGTTGGTATTTGTAACACAAAAGATAGAGACTATAATAGTAGACTTTCTTCTATTTCAGTCTCACGGTTTTTAAAATAGGTAGGTATTTATAAGTAAACACAACTTTTTACATAGAGTTAACAATCTGAGCACGAATTTTAATTATATATTATTTTATTCTTATTCTTTTTATGAAATAGTCTCAAACGTGTTTTGGCTTCTCTCTATTGGCATTACTAAAAATCGACATTCGTCTGTTACTAGATGTCTTGAAAAGTTATTGCAATGTTGTAAGCCAAGTTTACGGGAATAGTATATAAATTCTTATTCTATTGATGAAATAGTCCGAATAAATATCATATTGCAATAAATTTCTCGCATCTTTGAATTAACATTTTAATCCCCCTCCCCATATAGTCAGAAGTAGTGTCTGCAAAATGGGCATAAACATCATCTATCACTTCTTCATCACACTTAAATTTCCTTCCTCGAAGTGCTTCTTGAGTTTTGAGAAGAGGAAATAATCACTGGGAGTTAGATATGTGCTGTAGGGTGCATGGTCGATCTTCTTGAAGCCACATTTCTCCACAGCTTCCATTGCAACAAGAGCTGTGTGCACAGGCGCGTTGTCGTGAAGAAGGCGCACACCACCACTCAGCTTTCCTCGCTTTTTCTCTTTGATGGAAGCACGTAGTCTGTGCAGTAGTCTGCGCAGTACTCTCCATTTACTGTGGTGTTCCTCTCCTTGAAGTCAATGAAGAGTATTCCTTCACAGTCCCAAAAGATTGTGGTCATGATCTTCTTGGTTGACTGAGTGACCTTGCCCTTTAGAGGCGGTGCTTCGCCAGGTTTGCACCATTCCATTGATTCTCTTTTGGACAAGGGATCATAATTTCATCTGCTGTAACAATGGTTTGCAGAACTTCTCTCTCGTTGTCACGGCAGAGCTCCAAAAATGCCTGACAACAGATGACTCGTTGCTGCTTTTGGACTGAGGAAAGAAGTCTAGACACCCATCTTGCACTAACCTTATTCACGTTTAAATGTTCTTGAATAATTATAAGGACTGTTGTTTTAGCAAGGCCCAACCTTGCTGCTATTTCTATAACTTTGAGCCGCAAGTCTTCCATAATTTCTCCTTCCACAAGAGCGATGTTTTCAGGAGTGAGCATCTTCAAGGACCGACTTGCACGCTTTTCGTCTTCTATGCTTTCTCGATCCATTCTTGAAAGTTTGGCCCATTCTTTTACGTAGAATATGAAGGGAGGCTTCCCCATATACACCATCAGGGTACTTTGACTGTGAATTCACAGTTGGAATCAATAGAACACGTACTGCTATGACCGCGGTTAAACATGGATTGGGAACGAACAGCCACTAAACTGGCAAACTATCCTGGGCAAAGGCAAGTTAAGAAATTGATATCAGGTCCTAGCAACACTTCCCATATCTTTTCTAAAATTGGACAGAAGAGGAATAAGGGAAGTAATTGCATTAACTGCTGAACAAGGTCACTTCAGGAAACTTTTATGAAAATTGGAACTGTACAAAGATGAACTCCTTTGTAGAATATGTAAACAGGATGTGGAGACTTCGCATATCCTATTTGATTGCCCTTTCCTGGTGAGAAAGAGACACTCTTTGTATAACCAGGGAAGACCTGAGAACGGATGCTAATATTGGAACAAAAATACAGGGAAACAGTGAAAGCATCTTTTCCTATGGGATAACACAATAAGTCTTATACCTTAACGTGCCGGAGGTTGTTTAAACCTCATTCACTATACCTGGTGGTGTAGTGGTTTCCATACTTGCCTCTTAAACCCAAGATCGCGGGTTCGAACCCGGCCAGAACCGATGGATTGTTTTCGGGCGTAAAAATCCTAAGTATGACTTCCTTCGGAAGGAAAATAAAGCCGAGGGTCCCGTGTCGTACATTTACGGCACGAAAAAGAACCTCAAGCCTGAAAGAAGAGACCTCTGAGCAAAATTTGTCGGCTGTTTCACGCCCTGAATTGCATGGCACGCTGATGACCTGAGATGTTAGATCTGGCCCCCAATGACT
This sequence comes from Metallyticus violacea, assembly GCA_030762175.1. Classification (NCBI taxonomy): domain Eukaryota; kingdom Metazoa; phylum Arthropoda; class Insecta; order Mantodea; family Metallyticidae; genus Metallyticus; species Metallyticus violacea. Next base: position 162,154,733 of record CM060831.1, read on the forward strand.
TTTTTGTGTCCAAACTTAAAAAAAGGCTCGGCGAAAAACGATTCACGTCGAACGAGCAGGTTATTTACAAAACAGACGCCTATTTTGAGGGTTTTCCAAAATCGTACTTTCTTCAACTTTAAAAGTTAAAAAAATGTATCTAGCTAAAAGGAGATTATGTTGAAAAATAAAAAAAATAAAAAATACACAAAATAAAGTGTGTTTCTATCTTTTCTACAGACTTACTGAACGCCCCTGGTATAACTCTCACAAACGCAAGAAATTTAGTACACATAGACCTTCCCATGAACTTACTAGAAACCAATTTCTAAGGATTTGTGTAAAGTTGTTACTTTTAGTATTAGTTTTTTAAAAGCGGAACGGCAGTACATGACAACTTGAGAACCATGTTCGAAATCAGCGCTGTCTATATATAGCACAGTGTCGGGTTGTAATCTGCATAGTGACTAAGAAGAATTGTCAAGGTGGGTTGTATCGCGTTTCATGTAACAGACGTGCGCTTGTTAGAAACGCCACATGTAAGAACAAGAGAAGAACGTTTTATGACACATACGGTCGAAGTTAATAGAAATATCAATTTATGTAACGCCTCAAGCGTCTGGAGTTTTACTGCTAATGTATTCCAGGTGTCCGTGAGAGACATAGGTCATCTTAAAGCAAATTAAATTACGAAGATCCGTTGAAGACGTCATGGGTGCTTAATAGATTTTTGACAAGCGCTGCGAAAGAGATTCGATTAACGTTTAAATACTTCTAAGTTTCTGGCATCCAATTGAACCCTGTTCATCCATCTTTCTCTCCTAGTGCTTAGGCATTGATGAAGCATTTCTACTCAATAATTATTGATAAATTATAGGCTGTGCATGTCATTTCTGGCCCCCAATTATGCACCAAGTGCACCACATCATCAATTATACGCAATAAATAAAGTTATTACTTTTTCTAAGGCGGTTTGAAAAGTTTTCACCTTCGAACATGCGAGGGGAGATCCATAAGTTTCCGGCCTAACTATTTTCTAGGTATGATAAAGACAAAAGCTATATTTCACTTTTCAATATAGTCATCCTTTATTGCAATACACTTTTCACGTCTTTGAAAATGAAATGACTAGCAGAAAAGAAATACCTACTCCCCCAAAAAAATTCGTCTTCTTTGTTTTTTCAAGGACTTATCCAACAGACCTCGTATTTCCATTTCAGCAACACTTAAACGTTTTGCCCCATAAAATCAGTTATCTATCAGTAAAATTTAAATATAAAACTCACCATTAAACCTTATCAGACTGTTTTTCTTCTCCGTCACCTTATGCTGATAACGAGGGTGTAAAATGTTATCACTTTCAGCTTAACATGCCGTGTTGGAGGCCTACAAGTGATAAAAAGAAATTATATCCCTTTTCTTACGAAGAGGCTGCTTTTAGACGGTTGGCAGCAGATACAAACGCGTGAATTTTTTCTGAGCCTATTGTGAATTACAAACTAAAATTAAAACCAAAAGTTACCGTTTCTAAATAAAGGAATTTTATTACTGGAATTTGCATGCCGTAAAATTTGTACTAGACATGATTGGGAGTAAATTGTAAAATGTGGACCCATTAAATAGTTGGTTTGCACTCCTAATTTTGGACATCACGCTTGGTGCTCTGTTTCGAATAAACATTTTAAAAGTTTCGGAGACAAAACAAGATGACATACTCTCGAGTGATATTTATTAGGACTATTTCACGATAATTCCACTAAACTTGACTTACAAAATTGTAATATTTGTACTTAACCTTTTCGAGCAATCTTACGACAGAAGAATGTCGATTATCAGTGCCAACAGAGAGGAGCAAAATAGGGATTAAGGAATATTTCGTGAATAGAATAAGAACAAAAGTGATATATATATATGAAATTCGAGCGCAAAATAACACATATAAAATACTGTATCAATGAATACCTATTCAATTCAGAAGCCATGACACTGAAATGGACAAAAGTCGACTATTACAATCGCTACCGTTCGAAAAAAAACATATATATACAGTGTGTCTATTTTTCTTTGTATTCTGTCGCTTGGAATTCGTAATGAAAAGATCAATTTGCACATTTGACGCATCACCAAAACACTTTGAAGAAACTCCATTTTTCGTTATGATTGTCGATTTCCATGCTTTTGTTGCTATCAATAGCTCCCCACCGCCTCTAGCAAAAGTGGTCAGTGATGCGTGTTCAGGAATTATATAGTGGAGATATACACTGACTACACTGACCGCAAGACAAATGCACGTCGCGTGATAAAACGGATTTGATGTTTTTTTTTTTTTTTTTTTTTTTGATAATTTCATTCCGTAATCAGGCTGTGATTGGTCAAAAAGCAACTTTTTTTTTTTTTTTTTTCCTGGTCGATTTTAAGATGACTCTCAAGAGTGAAACAGTCAACATAAAACAATTTACTCGGCTGAAATTGTTAAGCGTCCAACCGAAGTTCTAATAAAAGGAATGTAAATAATTATATTTATAATATTTATTGTATTTAAAATGTTTAGTTATGTACTATTAATTGCAATCTATTCCAAGGTTTTTTTTTTTCTTTTTGGGTGCGTGAACCACAATAAAACAGGTCTGGTAAAAATTGCATAATGCTGAAGGTGGGGAAGAACTTCATTAATTTCAGTTTATTTTTAGCTTTTAAAAAACATAAAAAACAGCAATAGGCACATACATTTTTTTCCATTCATTTGTTTCTTATTGGTTCCCTCTTCTATTTATTTCTCTTATAAATAAATCGGAAATAATTTCTTCTTTTTCTAATCCCCTTTAATTTTTCTTTTCTTTTACTCTTTCCAAATGATTCACTCATTATGCACGGGTGTTGTCTATTTCTATTTGTCGGTCCTAGTGGTGTAGTGGTAACCATATTCTTGCCTCGTAGACCCAAGATCATGGGTTCAATTAGGCGTAAAAATCCTAAGTATAACTTCCTTCGGAAGATAAGTAAAACCGTGGGTACCGTGTCGTACATTTACGGCACTAAAAAGAACCTCAAGCCTGTAAGAAGAGATCTCTGAGCAAAATTTGTCACCAGTTTTTTTTCAATAGTGTTTAACACGCATTTTTTACTATTGAGGCACCACAGGCGGTGGACACTGATGATACATGAGATGAAATGATAAATTGGGAAAGATTTTTTTCCTAAGGAAGGAAACATTCTGGACCTAAATTTAGGGTACCTCCCCGGCATTTGCCATTTATGAGGACTGAGCAAAACCTGGAAAGAACTTCATTTAGGGCGAACGGTCCTTGCGGAATTCGAACCCCAGACCTACTGCTCACGAGTACGCGCCTTAACGACCTCGGCCACCCGTGACGGTAGATTGATTTTTGCGATCTGTACGATATGCAATATATTGCACGGATATGGTGCATTTTGCAAGTGTGATATGGCGTTGTAGAGTTTTCAGAACATCTCTGTAGTATTGCCCAGTTAGTATGTGTGATATGGCTTTGTAGAGTTTTCAGAACATCTCTGTAGTATTGCCCAGTTAGTTATGTGTGATATAACCTTGTAGAGTTTTTAGGACATCTCCGTAGTACTGTCCAGTTACAGTTGTGTGTGCTGGTAAACCATTCCTTGAATATCGAATAATGAGATGACCATAACTTTCTCAACAAGAGCAGCCATTTTAGCATTTTGGTGCTTGTGATCATGTATTTTGGATACAGAGCTTTGCTGTTTGCTCTCAGGATCGAAATGATGTAGTCAAGTTTCATCAGCAGCGATTATCTTTGACAGAAACTTTATAATATCATCTTCAACTGCATACAAACCTGCACGCGGAAGTTTTTTAGTTCATTGGCACGCAGTTAAATGTTCAGAATTTCTGAAAGTGTTCTTGATGTTATTCACCATTTGCCTTCACAAGCAGCGGTTTAATGTTTTCTTCCGTTACAGCACAAACCCATTGCATAGGCCTCAGCTGAAGATTTGTTGAAAAGAAAGCAGAATACTGTATGTCAAATGTCACCTCCGTTTATCTGTAGGCGCATGTGAACATGTCTCAGCTGGCACACCTCTCTCATAGGTAGAAAGCGGAAGTGACAACATTAAAACTAGTACCACTGTACATTACCCATTGAGCTAACAAAATATTGCACAGCTAATTTAAGCGCAAGAAATTGTGTTAGTAAAGAGATTATGACCATGTCTTTTTGAACAGCCCTCATAAAATTAAAGGCATTATTTACTGGTAAATGTACGGAAAACCACTTATGAGGGTAGGTCCATAAGTTTCGGGCCTAACCATTTTCTAGTAGTTATAAAGACAAAACTATATTTCACTTTTCAATATAGTTGCCCTTTATTGCAAAACACTTCTCACATCTTTTAATTAGCATTTAAATACCCCCCTCCCCAAAATAGATAGAAGCCTGTCTGCAAAATGGGCATAAACAGCATCCACCACTTCTTTGTCAAACTTAAATTTCCTTCCTCGAAAGTCCATCTTGAGTTTTGAGAAGAGGAAATAGTCACTGGGATAGATCTGGGCTATAGGATGGATAGTCGACCCCCTTGAAGCCACCAAGAGCTGTGTGCACAGGCACGTTGTCGTGAAGAAGGCGCACACCAGCTTTCCTCGCCTTTTCTCTTTGATGGAAGCACGTAGTCTGTGCAGTAGGCCAGCATAGTACTCCCCATTTACTGTGATGTTCCTCTCCTTGAAGTCAATGAAGAGGATTCCTTCACAGTCCCAAAAGATTGTGGCCATGATATTCTTGGTTAACTAGTAAGGCGGTGCTCCGCCAGGTCAAAATCTTCTACACATAGCCTTCTTTATGCAACTATATCTGAACTGAACACAGCAGAGTGGAAGTTACAGCTGCAATTATTTACTTAACAGTTAAGATATTACTCCTGATAAGGATTTTGTGAAGGCGATAAACATTACCTGCGAGACCGTGAACTTATGGACCTATCCTCGTATATTGTTTTTTTTTTTTCTTTTTAATTTCAAGGCTATAATATTCTGACATGCGGTATTAATACATTTAATCGCATAGATTAACTATGTTGCATGCAAACGTATAAAAAGTATTGTTAACATTATATATGACCAACCTAACAGACAGAAATAACCTGTGACCAACCTAATGGATAAAAATACCTTAGGTGTTCCATTTCTTCTGCCAGAACATTTGTGGGATGTACAAACTCGCATTTAATCCCTAGGTCTGGTTTAAGCTGGACGAACTGTCAAATTATGGAATAAATTAGGCACTTAAAAACTAGTTGTACTTTTAAAATCAGAATCGGATAGGAAATATTTTATATGAGTAGAGATTTGAACCACGAAACCTTCGATTTGACGAAACATTTCTGCATGTAAGACACTGGGAATTTTGTTTATGTTCATCTCCACACCATGTAAAACCATATTGCAACTATTCATCACATATTTACGAAAGACAGTATATTTTTGTGAACCATGAAAGCAACACCGCTGACATTATTTAAAATAGCTCAGTTGTCAGCTAACCCAAAACTTGATTCAGCTCATCTTTTTGAATTAAACATTTTTCCATTATAGATCTCAATAAAATATTTTTGATAACAGACGTACTAACGCCCGCTCACAATAAATACTGAAACTAAATATGTTCTGACTATTGTAAACCCTGTTTATTACCAAGTGGAAAGTGTAAACAAATTATGAAGCATTGTTGCAGGTGTTCACTTTCATTCCAATTATCGCCTGCAGAAAATTAAACTGAGCATTGTTGCAGGTGTTAAGGTTTCATTGGTAAAGTCTGGCTCAAAATAAAATGCGCCGTAAAGAGTTTCCGGGGGGTATAAATTTTATTTTTTAATCCTAAAATTTCGTGACACACCCTATGGGGCTGTGCACACAGGTTGAGAACCATTATTATATTACGGAAATTTATCACTATTCCGATAGAGTTCTTCTAGAGCATATTATGTGTTAAATTACTTTTTTTTTTTTTTTTGCTCCATTTACGTAACGTTTTATCTATAGGGTCCATAATGAGACATTTATCAAAATTAATTTTGTCAGCAATAAAATATCTCAGAATTACCAGACACAAATCAAAAGATTTTGCAACACGCGACCTTGATTACCATGAATAACGTTTGAAACAGCTCAAGAACCGGTTGATATAACTTGTGGTCGAATCTATTGAAGAACAAAATGGGAGGATAACAATGATTAAACGCTTAAAAAAGATGACCAAACCAGTTTTGATACAAGAAATAAGAAATGAGATTACAAAAAGGAAGCGATAAAAAATACGTGGACGCTCAGGCGAGATAATAACTTCGCCGAACAAAGAAACTAAATGAAGTTGCATTAAATAATTTAGCGGTCAAATGTATAATGAAATTATAACGGCTAAAGGACAAATTGAGTTTCATATGTTCTTCGCATTGAAGAAGGAAGATTAATAGAGTGGGCCACGCAACGGTTCTGCCATCAGCTGCGTCTCAACAGTTGCGTGGCACGTTTAGCTTTTGTTATTTGTACAGAGTTTTGTTTCAGAAGGCCTTGGATTTCTGCATTCACCATGGATAATGGCCACGTAATAACATAAAGATCACAATTACTGTAACCGTGCTATTAGAGAGTAATAACACGGACAATTTTCAACATTTTGTTAAACATTATCGTCGTTTTAAAGACATGTATGTCATGCAATATTGAGGTTACATAAAAACGTTCGTAGCTGACACTTACCGGTCAAAGTCCGTAAGTCTGGAAGAATCTCTGAAACCTTTAGCGAAAGGGTTGCTGTCGATTTTCAGCTTGGTGATCTGTAAAGAGACGCGAGAGAATATTTTATAAATAAACGTCACACACAATTTATTCAGCAGTTGTGTTTATTAGTTTTATTTTCCTAATTGAAACATGAAAGTTATAAGACAGCTGAAACATATATTGTCTACAACAATGTAAAGATAACCGGAAGGGGGGTTACTGTATGCCCCCTTCTTTAATTCTTTAAATATGTTTTTTAATTATTTTACTAGAGGCATGAAATTAATAGTTTAGTTATTATCAATCATCGTCTCTGTTATTGAGATGGTTATTGTTTCGGAGTTTTCATTCTTGATCTTTTTATGAAACAATGACCTGTCAAGGTGGTCATAGAGTGCTCCTAGTTGGTAGCTCTTGTGATGCATAGCATGTCTGGAATTTCTTTTCTTGGCGTTCTGTTTGGCGTCTACAACAATGCTTTTATGTATCTAATTCTGTTTGTACCAAAAGTAAAGTTTTTAACACAATTTATATAATTGGTCTGGCAGTTTGCTCTCTTATAACCGCAGACCGGAAGTTCGGGCACTTATGCTGGTTAAAATAGGCAGATAAAAGCACACAAAATACTGAAAATAGGCAGTATTATAATTAAAATAAGCATTTATTAAGTGTGAAAACAGAGTAATATCACTTATCATTAACGAAAATAGGTATTTAAGATATTTAATAATTTCTTTATCACATAATTAAAGTACTTAAGCTTACTTTTCTTGGTTACAAGCGGCAACAAGATATCAATTGTCATAGTCAGCCGCTTGTCAGAGAGAACATTTTTCATCATGGAAAAAGAACGTTCTACTTCCACTGAAGTGACTGGAGTATATTTAAAACAAGCTATTTCGGAAGGACTTATACCAGTTACAACAGATTTTTCGCATATGTTCATGGAGTATACTGCCAATGGCGCCAAAACTGCTAACTACTTGCATACTTAATGTTTCGACAGTAATATATCATTTTCCTCCATCAAGTTCCTCACTCTTTGAACTGTTCTCTCGTTCACAGCTTCCCGAGCCGGCCAGAGCGAGGGCTGTATGAAAAAAGTCTCTCGCCCTTCTTCAAATGATCGAATCCATTTTGCATTGGCATCAAATGAACACACTTCGCTCTTTTTTCACCTGCTTGTAGCGTGTGAACATGTAGAATGTAATGTTTTCTTTATAAATATTCATGACCGAACTGAACAGACTGTACGACAGTGACTATGCAAGTTAATACTCGCACTTATGCATTGTTGATAACTTAAGGTTCATTGTTGTGAGCTCATTAGTTACAGTTTTGTTGAAATTATTGACCAACAATGGATATGCTGGTTGAAAAACTTTTTCAATGTCGCTGGTAACGGCCGTCCTTTTTTTTTTTTTTTTTTTTTTTTTGTGACACTTGGAGGGTAGACTTAACTACAACGAACGGAATTAAGCAAGGTACGAGACCTAAGAAAGGATGTTTGTTCTCCTCAACTGCCCAGAAGCTCAGTAAAGAGGTTACAAAGAATGTTTTTAACGGTATATTGACTGTACCATGCTGTGCGGTGCCGATATCATGTTCCCACAGGAAATGACCAGACGTTAACAAAGTTCGTAGTCCATTCTCAACACATCATTATCTGCAATTGTCGCTACATCCTGTTACAGAGAATTTCGATACGAACAGGTATCTGAAAATGCACTCCTCAATTGCAACGGTTTCCGTTGTTAGAAAAACATGTTGCAGTTCTTAGACGAGCATTGCTTTCTGCTAGAAACAGGTCAACTATCTCTTTCCTTTATGTTGCGGTTGTCTGCCCCGAAACTTGGACACAAGTACTGTAAATTACCACCAGATATATGTGACATAGTTATATCTATGAAACTTCAAACCTGTCAATGTCTAATTGAATGCGTTAATGCAGTTAACACTCCAACTACGAGTCTGGTAAAACACACTTTAAATATGTATACAGAGGGTGCCAAAAATGTATACACACTTCAAGCAAAATTGTGTTAACATAACAAACGAAATCACGCAAACAGAAAATGATCAGCACTAATCATCTTACACCTTTACAATTACAACAGTTGGTCAAAATGCCCACCATCGGCGTCGATACACTTCTGAGTACGTTGAACTATTGATTGAGCAACGTTTGCAAAAGTTGCCTCAGCGATTGCAGCACATGCCGTTTCAATTTCTTCCCGAAGTGCTGCCAGTGTAGCTGGTTTTCTACGGTATACAACATTCTTAAGAGTTTCCCATAGGTAGAAGTCCAACGGAGTTAGATCCAGAGAACGCGATGGAAACACAATCATATCTCTTCGTCCTATCCAGTGCCTTGGAAGATTGTCATCAATGTACGCACGTACATCTCGGTGGGTAATGTGGTGATCTGCCATATCTGCCCTTGGTAAGTCCATAAGTTTCCATTTTTTAGGTATGATAAAGACAAAACCTATATTTCACTCTTCAACATAGCTACCCATTTGCAATATACTTCTCACATTTTTGAATAACATTTCAACCCCCCACCCAAAAATAGTCAGAAGCCTTGCCTGCAAAATGGGCATAAACAGCATCCATCACTTCTTCGTGACACTTAAATTTCCTTTCTCGAAGATCCTTCTTGAGTTTTGAGAAGAGGAAATAGTCACTGGTAGCTTGATCTGGGCTCTAGGATGGATGTTTAAATATTCATGAACAATTCGAAGGACTGTTATTTTAGAAAGGAACCTTATTAATATTTCTGTAACCCTGAGCCGCCGGTCTTCCATAATTTTCAGGAGTGAGCACCTCCAAGGGCCGACCTGCACGCTCTTCGTTTACAATGCTTTCTCGATCCATTCTAAAAGGTTTGTTTCAATCTTTTACGGTAAAATATGAGGAAGATGCTTCCCCATACACATCGTCCAATTGTTGTTTAATTTCATTTGGAGTAAGGTCTTCTTTTGGATGAACTTAATAACAGCTCGATACTCCATGTTGAACATATCACCATCTTCTACACACAGCCTTCTTTAAGCAACTATATCTGAACAACTGAACACAGCAGAGCGAAAGTTACAGCTGCGATTATTTACTTTACAGCTAAGGTATGACACCAGATAAGATTTTTGTGAAGATGATAATCCTTATGGGCGAGGCCAGAAACTTATGGATTTATCCTCGTACCTATAAGGAAGTTTGTAAGAAAATATTGTAGTTAAATTGCGACTGTAGTATAGGATGTTACTAGTTACTAGTAAGAAATTCACTACTGACAAAATAAGTCCAATAAGTAAACAAATTAGTAACGTTTAGGATAAGCAACAAGTGGACCAAAGAGTATTGAACTCTAAAATTACACATAAAATATTAAATAGGAGGTTTAAATACGAAAACTTAAATAATTAGTCAAACAGTTAGTTGAAGGACCTTTATATAGTGGCATATGGCGGGTTGACAAAGTAGTGTGAGCTTGCATATTAACGTTTGTAGAAGAGATGGTTGGTGCAGTTGCATGTTTGAACTTGAGGAAAAGCTGGTTCTGCACATGCGCATAAGGTGCATAATTGTTTAGTATTTCTTTTTTTGTTGAGTTTGGAAGGTTGAAGAGGGAAAACGCTGCACCCTCTGTTCCGGGATGGGCGATTTTAACGATGGCCAACATTAGTGAGGGTAACTATTATTCATATCATTAATTGGATTTAACGATAATTGTGTTTTTCAGTGATTACTTCGGTCCCTTATTTCCTTGTTTACATTTAATTTTAAATAGAGACGTTTGTTATAAAAATAGATTTAATTAAGTAATGTAAGCTAGCTTCTTTGAAAATTTTAACATAAATTTTTAAATAAAATAGTAATTTATTTGCAGAAAAAATTGTTTTTCCAAAACGGTTTGTCATAGATAAATGAAAAATGTTATTTAACTGGAATAAAGGCTCAAAGTTAGACCCAAATTGTATTGTTTGGAGTATTCCTTAAACTACATTAAATATTTTGCAAAAAAAGATTACAAATAAAAGAATTACATTCAGCATGTACACTAGAATCTAAATGACTCAAATAGTCCCTAAACTTATATCATTTAGATAAAAACTATTTTCACACATCCAGGATTTACGTTCATATCAACAAAAGTTTCTTGCGTCTTTTATTTACATAGTTATTAAGCGAAGCTTACCAGCTGGTTTTGATAGGCAGTGACTGCTGTAAATACAGATTCTGGGAAGATGTAGGTTCGGTACTCTTCCTGTTCCAGGTCCGTGATATGACCGCCATGTTCCCGCCACTTGACGAGATGGATTCTGGGCTGATAACGGTGCATCGAGTTTAACACTATCTGCAACAGAACAAACGTCGGCAAGTTTCATTACAAGCTCTATTCCAAACATACGAGCGGAAGTGTATTTATTGTGGTTAAAATGGGCTGTCAAAAAGGGCACTTAAAAATACTGAAAGCAGACAGTGAAAACTTGGAGTATTATTACTAATTTTTAACGAAAATAGATATTTAAGATACTAAATAATTTCTTTATCACACAATTAAAGTACTTAAGCTTACTTTTCTTAGTTACAAGCAACAACAAGATATGTTTCAAGGTATCAACTGTCATAGTCAGCCGTTTGTTAGAGAGAACATTTTTCATCATGTAAAAAGAACGTTCTACTTCCACTGAAGTGATTGGAGCATATTTAAAACAAGTTATTTCGGAAGAACTTATACCAGTTACAACAGAACATTCACCTTTCAGGACATCAGGTAGTGTTAATCAAGACAAGTAAAGTAGTTTTGAACAGTCCTGGAGATGCGCAGTGATTTCTGGTTGAGTTCATTTTTTGTTTATGCTTTTAAAGGGGAATCAGGTTAGTATCTCTTACTTCTGTACTGAACACTTTGTAGGGACGGTTTATTGCACAGCTTTACCGCTCTAATCTTTTTCGATTGTAACTGTTTGTTACAGTTATGCAGCTGAGAAGTTACACCCACCATAAATATCCTAGAATTGTCTCACGCAGTTCGATACAAGGTCAATAGCCGGACTAATCAAAACTACAATACTTCCTCACCATCTCTGTTTCCTGGTACTCGTATGCCCGAGGTAACCGTGCGTTCCTTTCACTAATGAAGGTTTTGCTATTTAAAGAGCTTAAGTGAATGGGTTGAGGAGAAAGTTTTTGACTGCATGAAAAAAAAATCAATAGATATTATTGTGAGGTGAATATACCATTTAATTTTATTAACCTATTTTCACTTCGATGTATTGAAATTCTTAATGTGCTTTTTAAAATGCATAAATAGTTGAAAAAATCCATAACGATCCAAAACAGGCAAAAAAAGTTTTAAAACTTAAAATAGGCAAAAAAAGGTAGATTAAAAACTGACCCTACATACCCCAAATGTACGAAAACATATTTATTTCTATCTGCCTCACAGATAGAATAGATATTATGCCGAACTTCTGCGCTTTGCTGTCATATCAATCTGTAGTTAAAGCTACAACTTCAATATGACAGAAATATATTTTTGGCCTTCACTAGAATTAAAAATATGATGCACTTGAAAACACATATATAAAGCGGTTTTATGGTCCATATTAATAACACAATATTGTCTCTATGTGACATTCTAAAGAAAAAGTAGTTTTTATCTATACTAATTTTCCCAATTTGGTTTCTTCAACCAGATAGCTGGTTCACCGCTGTTCGAGGTTTGAACAGACGAATTACCATCTAACTCAATTTATTAACCTGAGTAATAGATCCAATATCGCGTGTTCAATCCGAGCTAGGGTAGATGGATTTTCTCGAAATGAATGAGACGCTGGTGACTGAGATGTCAGAGAGCGTCCGTAAGTAAACCAAATCAACCGTACCTGAAATGATCAACCCAGGTCAAATCTCATCCATTGTAAATAATTGACAGTTTAGTGAGGACACTCTACTTTTGTTGATTTGGTTTATTTATAGACGCTCTTTGACATCTCAGGTCACCAGCGTCACATTCAATGCAGGGCGTGAAAGGGCCAACAAATTTTGTTAAGAGGTCTCTTCTTTCAGGCTTGAAGTTCTTTTACCTGCCGTAAATCTACGACAGGAGACACACGGTTTTACTTTCCTTTCGAAGGAAGTTATATATAGGATCGACCCTGGCCGAGATTGAACTCGCGATCTTCGGTCTGCGAGGCAAGTGTGGCTACCACTGGACCGCCAGGATTGACGCAAATGGTGGTATACCACGAGATATGATTATGAAAGGTAGAAGAGTCAATGTGAATTTTCCCATACACAGGTGCAATATTTCCAAAAAAATTTTCATCACAAAAGATGACCCCCACGGCTGGCTGAGGATGTTAAAGCGCGGACTCGTGAGCGAGAGGTCTGGGATTCGAATCTCGTCAGGACCTTCCTCCCTGACCGAGGTTTTTCCAGGTTTTCCTCAGACCTCATAGCTGGCAAATGCTGGGGAGGTACCCTAAACTTAGGCCTGCAACGTTTCCTTCCTTAAAAAATCCTTTCCCAGTTTATCATTTCATCTCATGTATCATCAGTGTCCGCCACCCGTGCTGCCCCAGTAGTAAAGAGGGGCGTTAAACACTATTAAAAAAAATAAAAATAGATGCGCCCTAGAATTGACATGCACAACAAATTTTGGATTTCATTAATTGGAACTTAAAAGATTTTCTTGAAAGAAACGTTTCGGTCAATGAAATTTGAGCTCATTCGTTTGTTCCTTTTAAAACTCCTCAAAGGGTAAGAAAATACAAGCATTCACTAATTTTACTTTTTGAGATTACAAACTCGGCGAAAATTTTGCCAAATTAACTGAAAAGGCAAATGTATATGTATATGTTGCCTCTTTATCAAGACATGGCTAATTGTGATTATTACAACTATGATAAATTAAAAAAAATTACGTTTTTTTTTTTTATTTTTGGAATGACGATGATATACGAGTATTTAAGAGATGAAGTGTTTTCACTAATAAGAATTTATCAAGTCATGAACACAAGCTGGATATGATAATATTACCGCTGCTTGAGAATTCAGATCCGCGCAGATGATGTTCCACATCCTCGAGGTTCCAACGACATGATTTTACTCCAGACCAAGGTGTACATATCCCAACAACCGCAAGAGAAAAAACGTCTTAAGTAGAGTTTGTGTGCAAAGCAGCATGAACAAGTACGGAAGTGACGTAGCCGTCAAGCATCGTGAATGGGTTACCGCGCCCCGCCTCTGGTGACACGGTACAGCAACATTAATAACCCCAGCCAATGATGATTAGCGACTGAAGGCGACAATGGCCGACACTGGAGAGGGGGAGGGTTTCGCCTCGCCGTGCAGGGTCATACACCACCCGGCCGGTCACGCCATCCCATCCATCATGGCCACCAGAAGGGGTTGACAGAATGCGGTTAGCAATCCCCTACGGTCGCCATATTGCAGACGTGTAAGGTACCGCCAAAATCACCTCAACGGCAAAGCTCTACAATATGATATCACGTGATATTAATGCAGTCGGAGAGGAACTCCCAACCATATTTCTTAAGTTTCCTGAATTTTTAACCACTACCGTCCATAACTGTTCCCCAACTTATTTCGCACTATTTAAAAGTTAGGTTAGGTTAGGTTTAATAATAAAGTGTTGTGTCTTAATTGAAAACTTAAATTATCTCAAGAACTGTCGGGAGCTGGAGAGTTGGCTAGCGACGTAAGCGGAGTGAAGAGGTTTTATCTGCAAAGTACTGTATGTGCATCATCATTTCAAATGCTACACTCTCATTGCGTTACAGCAGAATATTAATAGTGAACAGTTTGACGTTTTAAAATGCATGTTACATTCACTGTTAGTGAATAGTGTTACACATATATTGACCTGCTAATTGTATACACATATAAATATGGGTGTACTATAACAACAAAAGGAAGGAAAATATATACATAGTAAAGATCGAGGAACTGAGAATACTGATAGCTACATGTGATGAGTTCAGGCAATAGAATTTACATAAAAAAAATCAAACTTATGTACATCCCACTGTACCGGTGTTCCATTGAGAACAAGTACCAGAGGAAGAAGAGAAAGGGTTGAAAGCGGCGAGTCTTCAGGAAAGAAATTGGAGCGTGCAAAGGTGAATTCGAAAGTTTTTGTAGAATGGGATTCGCTACTGCATAGACGAATTTTATTTAGTGAACAAGAAAATTTCTACATGTCTAAAAAATTTATATGGAATTTGAAAAAGAAAGAATTCATTTCCTTAAGGGTTCACTCTCTGATATGAGTCCTTAAATAAATGAGCTATAAACAGAAAAAGTGCCAAAATTAAATGAAAATAGTAACTGAAAAGCCAAACATGGAATGGCGATGTATCTGAAAGCAATACACCGCTTTAAGGAACAGAATAACAATTGCACAATATTATACCAAGGGTGCCAAAAAATGTATGCACACTTTCACAGTAGATATCTATTTAATATATTTCAAAGTTGTACCGAAAAACAACAGTAATGTGTAGTATGATGTTCTGTAAACAGATGTGACTCACATTACGTTATGCAAGCGTTACTACAACAAAATGGAGCCAGGATTATCGTTTGAACAGCGGAAAGCAATTTTGAAGTGGTATTGGAAAACCGAGAATGTTGTTGAAGTTCAAAGGCAATGGAGACATGCGTACAGAACAGAACCGCCTTTAGACTTCTACCTATAGGAAACTCTTAAGAATGTTGTATACCGTAGAAAACCAGCTACACTGACAGCACTTCGGGAAGAAATTGAAACGGCATGTGCTGCAATTGCTGAGGACACTTTCGCAAACGTTACTCAATCAGTAGTTCAACGTACTCAGAAGTGTATCGACGCCGTGGTGGACATTTTGAGCAACTGTCGTAACTGTAAAAGTCTAAGATGATTAGTGCTCATCATTTTCTGTTTGTGTAAATTCATTTTTGTTATGTTAACGCAGTCTTTTCTTTGTTTGAAGCGTATGCACATATTTTTGGTACCCTCTCCTCTGTATATTAATGAGACATTAATTTAACAATGAGGTAATGTTGGCAAAATGTAAGTCAACCAGGTTGACTCATTGTCGTCCATACAGGATTCAAAATGGTGTTTGTGAAGAATTCATTATTACTTTTTCAAACAGACAAATTTACAAGAGATTATCATCGTCAAACGAATGTCAGAAACTTCAGAAGAGAGTGTTGTGTTTATGGATAATGCTCCGCAATATTCAGGAAAACAAACTCTTTTCGAAATACGCCGTAAAAGAAGAGGTGAAATTGTGACCTCGTTCGTCAAGAGACATAGTCGGCAAATGTGTTTTTGGCACTACTTTACAGAAGCCGTTTTCTAGTAGGTGCGAAAAGTAAACATACAATGCAGCTTCACTCTACAGCCGAGAACAGTGAACTAGCAATAGACCAACACAGGCTAGAGTGTAACGTCACCATTCATGTTTCTTATATCCAACGTACTAGGTACAAATCATAAGTCCTGACAAACATTTCTTTTCTTTGCGAACAAGAACATCACGAAAAATCCAAGATGTACGATTGAAAGTATTTGGAATGTACTTTGGAATGAATCCACCAAATGGTATGTGTGAGCAGGGCTGCGTATCTCAGCACGTCCCGAAGTTTTGTTGGTGAGCGACAGTGGTCAGGAATGGTCACGTGCGAGTGTGAAGATAGCATTTCTCCACAGCAGGAATGCATGTGCGTGCTGTGCCTATCGAACAGAGGCGATGTACTTGGAGACTACTTCAAAGGCTGCTAAACACCGTAGAATTACCTGGGAAACGCGTTATGTGAAGGATTTGCAACTCTATGCAAGTAGTTGTGTGTAACTTTTGTTCATGACTGAACAAACCAATGTTATCCGGTTGCTTGTGTTTTGCTTTTTCCTTACAAGGACCGCTTACATCCTGCCTTCTATTGGTGGCACCACTCGGCAGTAATTGCCTTATACTTCCAATCGTATATCTTAGATTTTTGTGTTGTCCCTTGTTCGTGAGAGGGATAAAAAATAGTTGCCACGACTTATTCCTATATTTCATACTTGAAAAAACCTAAATAGCTATGAGCCGAATCCACGAGTTCAGGCATTTATTTTGGATAAAATGGGCAGGCAAAAGGGCACTTAAAAAGCTGAAAATAGGCGGTAATATAATTAAAACAGTAATTTATAAAAGCGAAAACAGAGTAATATCTATGAAAATAGGTATATAAGATACTTAATAATTTCTTTATCACATAATTAAAGTATTTAAGCTAATTTTCTTGGTTACAAGCAACAAGATATCAATTGTCATAGTCAGCCGGTTGTCAGAGAGAACATTTTTCATCACAGAAAAAGAACGTTCTACTTGAAGTGATTGGAGCATATTTAAAACAATGTATTTCGGAAGGACTCGTACCAGTTACAACAGAAAATTACCCTTTCAGGAGATCATGGAAATCTTGATCAAGACAAAGTAAAGTAGTTTTGAATAGTCTTAGCAAACGAGCAAAAGATGCGCAGTTGTTTCTGGTCGAGTTCATTTTCTGTTTATGCGTTTTTAGAGGAATCAGTTTAGTATCCCTATTATCTTAGGTCATTCGCCAGAACTATTCAAAACTACAGTACTTCCCTCATCCTTTCTATTTCCTGATATTTGTATGCCCGAGGTAAACGTGTGTCCCTTTCACTAATGAAGGTTCTAGTATTTAAATAGCTTAAGTGAATGGGTTGAGGAGAAAGTATTTATCTGCTGGAAAAGATCCTCAATAGATATTTTTATGAGGTGAATATGTCCTTCAGTATTTATAATTTTTTCACTTCGATGTTTTGAAATTCATGATGTGTTTTATAAAATACATAAATAAACCCCCCAAAAATACCTAACGATCCAAAATAGGAAATATATATATATATATATATATATATATATATATATATAATAACTGGTGGTGTTAATGAAACTAAATGTACGGAAACATTTTTTTTTTTCCTGACTCTTTGATATATCCACCCAGATAGAAAAGGCGTTTTGTCAAGCTTCTGAGCTCTGGTTATAAGCCAAAATCAGGGACCGAGAGTGAGTGAAACATCCTGTAGAAAGCGGCTGTCAACTGATACTATTAGCGAACTGGAAACATTTGCTATCGTGCTCTTTGATAATTTGAAGAAAGAGGTTATACCACAGTTTCACTCAAAATATTACAGCTTGGGGAGGCGCACTCTCAGCTGAAATTGGCTGTCGTTTTATCATACAAGTCAACCTATTTGGAGTTTATATTACGTTTTTCTTTGCTTACAAAGTTACAAAGGTGAAATTTTAGTACTCATATAATGGATGCCAACCTACCATGTACCACAGCACTTTGACTACTGTAATTTTAATTGCATTCAAATTAAAAAAAAAAAAAAAAAAAATATGACGCTCTTTTTTTTTTTTTTTGTCCTTGATGTCATCGACCCATTATATTACTGTTATCATTGTATCGTTTACCAAGCACATGGAACCGTCGACATTAATATTTCCATACAGTATCACGATAAAATAATATGCTTTCCCTCTTGACATATTTTAAATGTTTACAAAAATGACATTTTACTTGTGATATCTTCATAGCCGAGTAATTAAGATATGTCCGGCAACATTGCGTGAGGGTAAGGCGTTTGGGTGTTTGAAACTTTATCTACTAGTTACATTTTTTAACAGGACAAGAGATGCCTCTATCTATACCATATTTTATGTGCTGTCTTAGTACTTACAAAGTGATAAAACTGTATTTATATTCATAAAAAACTATAATGCCATTATTACCAAAAAATAAAGTAATTATTTTGCGAAGTAAAGAATATATATACTTTTTTATTTTCAAGTTACTGTATGTAAATATTTACCAGATGCCGCCCACTTAGTTTCTTTTGTGTTTTTAACTTGCCTGGCTATAAATGTCACTTTAGAAATGACTGCAGTTTATGTCAGGTAGTGTAAATTTTTAACTTGGCTGTTGTCACCATGTGTCCAACATTTACACTTTCATGGTTATCACATCTGTACCACTTCTCAGCTGAAAACCTGTACAAACAAACTTAAAATCGTTCTTGCTTTACCAGTACAGCTGTTTACAGCACGGCAACTGCCTTGCTTAATGTTACTGAGGACATCCGTAAGGCTATACTGACTGTTCTAACCTTTTTGGAGCGTTTGACTCAGTTAATACGAATAAATTGATTTTAAAATATAAGTCACTCTTTAGTTGAGAACTCAATCTCTTATGTCTCTGGCCTACTACAGTGGGAGATCTAGTGGGGTAATTGTTGCCCTAGATGCAGTAAGGTCCCCAAAAGCGCGTTGTAAGGACGCAAGTTTTGGGGCTCATTTAAACAACCCTTGAAACCATAAAGAATCACAGATCGAAAATGCTCTCTCTCCAGGTTCATCCATCGTATAGACTGGCTGCTTGTGCACGGGAGGGGCTTTTTACCCTCATACTCTGGAACACTGGAGTGGGGAGGGCTGTAACCTGGTACCGTTTTACTCGTAAGGGATAGGGGCTGCAACGTGCCGCATTCCTTTTAACTGGATCAACATTCACTTTTCCTAATCTCCAAACTTTCTTAGTGACCTTCGTATGCCAGACTTTGGGTTCTGATGCTGCAAATGAACGAACCTCCTGAGACGGTTCGCGAAGTTTGAGGAAGGGTCTGTGTAGCCCAGTGCTTATTTCATTTAGGACGGTACCTAGAGTCTAAACAGGTATCTTTCGGCCGTCGCCCAAGCGCGCTAAGCGAACTTAACTACCAGATTTTCGCTGGTGAATAGATCACGTCTAAAACCCTCGAGATTGAGCCAGGGATAGGAGAACCAACAACAATGGCTAACAAAGCTTTTTAGCCATTATTGACGCAAACAACAGCCAGACTTGTGAGAACGTATCACGCCAGTTCAACGTTAGTGTAGAAATCACCTCAGAGGACGGCAATTCCGAACCTCTACCGATCAGAAAACTGTAGTGGATGAATATTTTGCTTCCGACTTAAATAATTCCATCACAATGAAATTCATAGTTTATCATCACGTTGGCAGAAGGCTCACAATTGCGATGGTGACTATATTTATTATTTGGTTCAGAATATGATGCTTTGAATGCCTGGTCTAAAAGTGACAAAATCATTTGATCACGTTGTATAGTTATGGATCCAAATTTCGTCCAGACATGAACCTGTACCAATTGCTGTTAAACATAGCAAAACACTCAATTGAAATATTCTCTTTCTTGCATTTTTGGCCACAATTAAACCCATTTTCCTGGATTACTAAGAAGCTTCACATTGGTGCAGAGTATCCATGACAGAGAGCGATACATAAACTATAACTACCGGCAACAGTTGATTGAAACTGTATCATTGACCAATAAAAATTTTATTTGTCAAATTTATTGCACTTTCCAAGCAATTTCTATTAAGGCTATAAGAAAAGCGCACTCCAATAATCATCTAATCTAATTGTCCGTTGATTTATATTCAAATGGGGCATTTTTTTCTTACAGCTTATAAATTATAAGTATGAGGGTAGGTCCATAAGTTTCCGGTCTAACCATTTTATAGGTGTGATAAAGGCAAAAACTATATTTCACTTTTCAATATAGTAAACCTTTATTTTAAAACACTTCTCATATCTTTAAATTAACATTTCAGTCCTCTCAAAAAATTAATCCGAAGTCTTTTCTGCAAAATGGGCATAAACCTCACCCATCACTTCTTCGTCACACTTAAATTTCCTTCCTCGAAGGTCCTTCTTGAGTTATGAGAAGAGGAAACAGTCACTAGGAGATAGATCTGGGCTAAAGGGTGGATGCTCTATCTCCTTGAAGTCAATGAAGAGTATTTCTTCACAGCCCCAAAAGATTGTGATCATGATCTTGATTGACTGAGTGACCTTGGCCTTAAAGCCATTCTAGGTATTAATCTCAATAATCCTTTATTAATTATTAATCTACGACTCCCTTTTAGAGACGATGCTTCGCCGGGTTTACGCCTGCCACTCCATTGATTCTCTTTTGGACAAGGGAGCATAATAGAGGACCATAGTTTCATCTCCTGTAGCAATGGTTTGCAGAACTTCTCTCTCCTAGCCACGGCAGCGCTCAAAAATTTTCTGATCTACAGATGATTGGTTGCTGCTTTTGGACTGAGGAAAGAAGTCTAGGCACCCATCTTGCACTAACCTTATTCATGTTTAAATATTCATGAATAGTTCGAATGACTTGTTGTTTTAGAAAGGTCCAACCTTGCTGCTATTTCTGTAACTTTAAGCCGCCGGTCTTCCATAATTTCTCCTTCCACAAGAGCGAAGTTTTCAGAAGTAAGCACCTCCAAGAGCCGAACTGCACGCTCTTCGTCTTCAATGCTTTCTCAACCCATTCGAAAAAGTTTGGCCCATTCTTTTACGGTAGAATATGAGGGGGATGCTTCCCCATATACAATGTTCAATCGGTGTTTAATTTCATTTGGAGTAAGTCCTTCTTTTGTGAATAACTTTATAACAGCACCTTTCTCCTTTCTCCAAATATCTCCGTAGCTATTGATCATATATCAGTCTATTATTTATCAATGCGGTATTTTCTATCGCGCTCTATTAGTCCTGAAAAATAATGGCGCCCATGGACCTAACCTTAATACAGCATATCTCAAAAGGAATGAATCTCGATTACTAAGATACTGGGAAAGCAGTAAACGTCAAATGGGAGCACAAAATACAACTCACCTACTTCCGCAAGCTGCGTGGTCAAATAGAGTGTACTGCGCATGCAAGTTGTGCTATCTAGTGGCCAAAAACGTTAACCAAACTGCTGTAAAAGAAATTGTTTGATGTTCTGGATTGATAGATTTTATAAATAACTGTTGTTACTAAAAATATAATTGCATTTTCCAATACTTTTTTAAGATACAAAAAGATTCGCGTTCCATAGAAATACGAAATCGTACACGTGTTTGCGTGTTTCTATTATCAACTGTGTTCATCAAGCGCAGTGTTGCAGGGAGCTGAACTATCTCCCACAGTACAGTACAAGTTGTTAACTGTAGGCCGTCCGGATCGCATCATTAGTGTCAGCTGTAAAGGCCTGTTGGAGCAAAGTTACAGACCCCTTTGTCTGCCCTAAGTAAATGAAGAGAATTTCCTTTCAAATCCATAGACTTATTCCAGCGAGTTTCTAATTTGTTTGTCTCGTCCATCATAAAATGCGATTTCTTCAGCTCTGCAAAGTATGCATTTGTTTCAGCGACAAGTTCTTTGTTTGATGCAAATTTCCTTCCTGCTAGACATTTCTTCGTGTTGTTCGAGAGAGCCAAATCCAGAGAGTAGGGGAACTAAGCAAGTTTTTCATACCTTTAGTCCAATAATTTTAAGGTCGCAATTGCAGACTTGTGCACTAGCGCGTTATCATTATGGAACAAAATATTTTTCTTCGCCAAATGATAATTATTGTTCTTGAGCACGTCCTTTAATTGCCCAGTAGCATAGCGTAATATTTACCGGTGATATTTTTGCCCTTTTCCAAAATTGCTATCAAAATAACGTCCTGGCAATCCCAAAACGCCGTCGTCATAATCTTTTCTGCATATGGTAGTGTTTTTGACTTCTTCAGAGCGCTTTCTTCAGTTTCGGCTGCTTCTATATTTCCGAAGCGTAGTAGTGGATGTGATGATCCGTTTAAACAGTTCCAAATTCTACGCAGGAGTGACAACTTGCTTCCTTTTTTAATCAGTTATTAGCAAACTCATCTCGCTGATAGCTTTTACCTTTGCAAATGACTCCAAGAAGTTCGGAACGGTTCGCATCGCTTGTGCTCATTTGGCCTTATCTAAACTCGCCAATCCATTTATAAACTATTGTAAGCGAAGGTGTGCAGATTCGCCGTAATGTTTACCCAGCAATCTGTTTAAGGACGCTCTTTAACATCTCAGATAATCATTGTCCCATTCAAGTCAGGTCGTAAAACGACAGATAAATTTTGCTTGGAGACCTCTTTTTTCAGGCTTGAGGTTCCTTTACGTGCCGTAAATCCACGACTTTACTTCTATTAAGATGGAAGCCCACCTTTAGGAGTTTTAAGCCCGAAAAAATCCACCGACTCTGGCCGTGGATGAATCCGCGGTCTTGGGTTTACGAGGCAAGTATGGTTATCACTTCATAGTATGGTGAGTGTGATCTATTTGGCATGGACATGTGATTTGAAATGTCCTATTTGGTTTCGAGCTTTTGCTTCATAATGTCCTCTCGTGTAACAATATTTAAAAAAATATTTTCAACTTGATCTCATAACTCTTTGCTCCATGATGCCTTCACTTTGATAAAAATTGTTTAAATCAATTATCAGGGACAATAATGAGTGCAGATTGTTCTAAAGAATGTTTTTGTTTTTTTTTAAATATTATTTAAATAATATTAGAACCGAAAAAATAAAATCCAATTAAAATTATATTACAAAGTTAATAAAATCTAAGAATAATGATTATAAGTGTAAAAACGGTAAAAAGGGTAAGCAAGAATCAAAAGATGGTACAGAAAACAAGACAAATCAAAAGGGACATTATAAAATGCAGTTAGAATTTATTAACAGTTAGAACATACAGAGAGTACTGTACCACTCATTCATTTTTTTTGATTGATTTATTTATGGACGCTCTTTAACATCGCAGGTCATCAGCGTCCCATTCAACTCAGGGCGTGAAAAGGCCGATAAATTTTGCTTAGAGGCCTCTCTTTCAGACTTGAGGTTCTTTTTCGTGCCGTAAATGTACGACACGGGACCCACGGCTTTACTTCCCTTCCGAAGGAAGCCATACTTAGAATTTTTACGCCCCGAAAAAATCCATTGGTCTTGGCCGGGTTCGAACCCGCGAACTTGGGTGCAGGAGGCAAGTATGGTAACCACTACACCACCAGGACCGACTACTACTCATTCATGGAGATATGTGGGGAAGTATATGGCGGTCAAATGGGGCATATCTCCAAAGCCACTAAATTTACATTGTAATGAACACACTCATGTTACTAATGACAGAAGTATTATAAATAGTACGAGGTGTTTAGATAAACGAAATAAAAATGTTGAAATAATAATAGGTTTGTAATAGAGTTTTCAAACAAACAATGTTCACTTTGCAACAGCAACGTGTAATTTGCAGAGGGTCGTTATAAGAATATAGATGACCAAAACACAAACCCTATCTGTTCATCTCTAAGCAAATTGCTGTGTAGTACACACCATTAATTTGTATATTTTAAATGTGGTGCATAATCTACCTACTGCTTTAAAGTTGTTAATAATCCCTAAAAGAAAGACGAAAAGACATACACGAAACACAGGAGAATTAAGATTTTAAAATTTTCAGTTACCCAATTTGACAGTGTAACAAAATTATCCTTTTAACTGATCTGGCCTAGTCTAAGCCCATATTAAAATATCCATTGATAATTGCCTTAACATTTTTTTTAGATTATTTCTCTCGCACTATTTCATAAACAAATGCAACAAAATGACATACCTGATCTTCGCAAATATTTATGACCATAAAAACAAAAATAAAATAAAAACTATATTTCTACAATGCATATTAACAAAGATACGGATTTAAAAGTAAATGGTCAAATGGGGCATGTACTTTGATTACACAAATTATAGCTAAATGTTTCTTAATGTGAAGAAAGAAGCTTATATTTTTTTCTAAAAATGCCCTTTAAAGTATTGTGAAGCATAATTTAATTATAACGGTTTTGCTGCTCGCTTCATTGTCCACAATGTTAAGCAATGATGCAACGTATTGAGCATAACACGTAGAAAGAACATGTAAGTATTTGGTTTAAAACCCTGTATTGTATTTATCGGCTGTGCCCCATATGACTCTTACGAAAAAGTGCCCCATTTTCCTTCATAATTGCTTTAATAGCATTATAAGGGATATGAACGCCGAGATCGAGGAAGGCTTGGGCTAGGCAGCTTCCGTGGCTTCATCACGAGACGAACCCTCCAGTGTATGACATTTCACTGGATAACAATCCTGTGAATGGAGGGACAGTCCCAGCGGGAGCTCCGGAGACAACAAATTTCTCACCTACACTTTAGAATGTTCTCTGTCCCTCTTTTTATTCTCATTCCAAAGAATGAGCTGCAGGAACGTGGGGCTTGAAATTTATACGTGTATAATGGGCCACATGCGGAGAAAAGTTCCAGCATTGATTTACAGAACAGCCACGCCTTGCTAAACATCCCACAGCCAATGGGATCCTACAGAAATGACACATAAAAATCTTCGTGGGGTAGAGAGATTTTTTAAGAATTTTAATTATCGTGCCTCCGTTATGTGGAGCGTGTAACAAAGTGTATGTGATAACTGGCTGGGACAGCATCTCAGTTTCCTCTCCTTCTTTCCATTCCATACTTCTCCCCGTTATATCTGCCGTCTTTCTTTTTTTAGCATTCAGTGGTTTTTCTTTCCCTCTCTTTCTCTTTTCTTTCTTTCTTTCTTTCTTTCTTTCTTTCTTTCTTTAATTTTTTTACCTTTAAAAATGATTTTTTTTCTCATCTAACCTCTTCAAATATACCTTTCATCTAAAATTTTAGTTTTTTTAGCGAATTCAAAAAAAAAAAAATCGGCCCTGTGTCCCGTGTCGTACATTTACGGCACGTAAAAGAACCTCGAGCCTGAAAGAAGAGACCGCTGAGCAAAATATGTCAGCTGTTTCACACCTTAAATTGAATGGGACGCTGATGACCTGAGATGTTAAAGAACGTCTATAAATAAACCAAATAAACCAAAAAGTACCCATGAAAAGATTTTAGGAATTTTTCTTCACATCACCATCCTATTTACTGGGCACCAAAAATGACGATGAAAAAAAAATGTTTGTGTGTTTGTGTTAACGCTCTAGAGGCCGCAATTTTTTTCTTAGCAAAACTCGGCGTATAACGATTAACAAACAAACGAAATTGGACCATGAGGGTGGGAGTTAACCTCAAGCAAAAATTTAAAAATCATTCAAACGGCGAATACTTTTGTTTTTGCTACTTTTCTTTTTCCCCAAGGAAACTCGGTATATTATATTGAAATAAAATAATAAAACTAGTTTCTGAAAATAACCCAATCAACTATTATGCGCGGAGGTTTACCTGAAACGCAAAACCACCACTGGCTTGGTCCGTCTTCTGCGAGGGAAATGACCAAAAGTAAGTGCTGTGAATTGTGGGATCCTGATAGTAGACACACAAATCACTGCTTCCTCTCAATTTCTGTAAACTCATTAAGTAACTTCTTTGCTGTAGCGCCCTGTAATAAGCTTACAAATTCAATTTGCAGAGAAATTTGCCTTGTTTACGCTGCTTCTACGTGACGGACTTTTATTATATGCTATTCTATTCGTACAAGTATGGAACACTCCTGCGGCATTTGTTATCATAGTTGACAAAGACATTTGTATCCACTGATAGAATCAGCTCATCAAGTTCGAAGGTAAACTTCAAAATCATTAAATTATGCATAATCTAGTTACCATATAACTTAAAACGGAGAGTGTGCAAGATACCAAGTTTTTCCATCGAGGAAGCATTAAATACGTAACGCTTGGACAGTTATCTAAAAAGAACATTCACAATGGGACTATGCAATTACATTAGATTAGATATTTAACAATAATCCATAAAATCAACATATACAAAGGATGCCAAAAATGTATACCCACTTCAAGCAAAGAAAAAAACTGTGTTAAGATAATTAAACTGAATTCACACAAACAGAAAATGATGAGCACTAATCATCTTACACTTTTACAGTTACAACGTTACCACCACGGGTGGACGAGGTCGTTAAGGCATGAGCTTAAGAGCGGGAGGTATGGGGTTCGAATTCCGCCAGGACCGTCCTCCCTAACTGGGGTTTTTTCCTGGTTTTCCTCAGTCTTCATAACTGGCAAATGCCGGGAACGTACCCTAAACTGAGGCCTGGAACGCTTCCTTCCTTAAAAAAAGAACTCTTTCCCAATTTATCATTTCATCTCATGTATCGTCAGTGTCCACCGCCTGTGGTACCTCTGTAGCAAAAACGGGCGTTAACCACTACTCAAAAAAAAAAAAAAAATTACAACAATTGCTCAAATTGCCCACCATCGGCGTCGATACACTTATGAGTACGTTGAACTACTGATTGAGCAACGTTTGCGAAAGTGTCCTCAGCGATTGCAGCACATGCCGTTTCAATTTCTTCCCAAAGTGCTGCCAGTGTAGCTGGTTTTTAGGGTAAATACCATCCTTAAGAGTTCCCCATAAGTAGAAGTCCAACAGAGTTAGATCCGGAGAACGCGGTGGAAACTTAATCGGATCTCTTCGTCTTATCCAGCACATTGGATAGTGTCTTGTACCCAGTGCGCGGGGCTTATTACTGTGCGAGGTCCCCCAGATCTGTCCTTGTGAACATCGCACACGGTACAATGAGTCTCAAGTTTGTGCAATTGTTACTCGCGTTGGCGGTTCTGTTCTGTACAAAGTCTCCATTGCCTTTGAACTTCAACAACATTCTCGCGTTTCCAATACACTTCAAAATTGCTTTCCGCTGTTAAAACGATAATCTTGGCTCCATTTTGTTGTAGCAACGCTAGCGTAACATAATGTGAGTCACATATGTTTACAGAACATCATACGATAATCTTGGCTTCATTTGTTCATTGTTGATTTACCTGTCACGTAGCAACGCTATCATAATGTATGTGAGTCACATATGTTTACAGAACATCATACTACACATTATTGTTGTTTTTCGGTCCAACTTTGAAATATATTAAATAGATATCTACTGTGAAAGTGTATATATATATTTTTGACTCCCTCAGTATATGCAACAATAAGATAAAATAAGATAGAACAAAATTAAATAAATAAAAAGGAAGAATAATAATCACATTTAAAAATGCACATAAAAACAAATTAGGAATGACACACAAAGATGGATTCAATCAATTTTATTCCTACTATTACCTTTCCGGTTATCAATCTTATCAGACCTGGGTTGCCTACAATTTACCTAATCTTTCTTCCCCTTCTTTGCCTGCCAGCAGATCCAGCATGAATCATCTTCCTCTGTTCAATACCGTATAGGAGTGTGGTAGATATTTTCCCCTCTATTCTTCTGCACCTTTACCTTCAGCCAGTATATATGTCCATGAACCCCCCCCCCCCCAATCTCACAGATGGGGCGAATTCTACAATCACAGTTGTTGGTGATCGTAATCATCTTAGTTTGAGCCACGCAAGTTCCTGCCCAGTAAGTAGGCCCCTATTTTGATGTATTGCTCCATCCTCCAGTCAGATTTTATCCCCTATTTATGGATCTTCGGTCACTGATGAAAGGAACCATTCACAATAATGCACACATGCTACCGGATCGCCTTGTGTTAGACAATGGACAGGTATACACTTGTGAGGTTTGTGTTTTAACGATGTTGTTTCTGTATGTGCAGAAGACATTAAAACCCCAACTTGTGCTAATTTCGTTATTGATCTTGTTGGCAAACGTTCAAGATTTGCGTCAATTTTGACTAATTTGTTTTTCGTTAAAATTGTACGTCTTTGCGTTTGTTCCTTCTTTTGCACTAAACCAGTAGTATTTCAAAACGGCGAATTACAGTCTGTAAGAACGCAATTGACCGGAGACTTGCGACTAAATTGCTCGTGAACACGACGAGATGATTTGTATTTATTATAACACTTACGCACAAAAATACGTTTCTATAAAGTCAATTATCTTGTGATCTTCTTGAACGAATGCAAACTAGTGACTGTTTGGAAATTCAAGGACAGGCAGGTAGGTAGCTGTAAGTGTGAAGGGGAGAGCCGGCCTTGGTCGAGAGTAAGCCTTATGCAAGCGGTAAGGACATATTCTGGAAAACAGGTATTAACCGTAATATTGAGACCAAAATATTTGTTGGTTTCTTCCGTAAATTTAGACACATCCTTCCTACATAGGCTGCTTCAACATGAAATGCCCTAACATTGTTGAAATGTGACCGCATCATTCATTAATAATGTATCTCTGTAAGTTTGTGTAAAATATTAAAGTGAAATTATTTCTTTAACTTTAAATCGTACACATTTTATCTTTAAGGAAACACCATGGAAATATGAACTCTGATTCACGAAAGTAAGGAAGAAAACTTCACCCTTTGGTGGTAGTATGATGCAGCCCCCTAACACGCGCGGTAGGGTGATGTTTATAGCTATGTATGGAATATAATAAATATGTCCCCAGTTCATGAATATGGAGCAAATACGGAGGGCTTTCAGCATCGGGAAGAAAGTTGCATGTAGATCTGAGTGTTCCACGTCTACAACACCACGTCGTAAAGTTTTGTTGCCAAACAATAGAAATGTAGTAGGCAACCCTCACGTGTAACCTGGTACATTGAGGGGTGTTTAGTAGAGATATTTCACTCATAGCTGTAAGACTGTTTCGCCAGCAAGGGCATCTAATGAACTTCATTCTGTTTCATGCACAGTAGTTTTAAACCACCCTTGTAGATTGCAATATTACTGTTATACCATATATATATATAATACCCTATGAATGAATAGTACGTCGGTCCTGGTGGTGTAGTGGTTACCATACTTGCCTCCTACACCCAAGAACGCGCGTTCGAACCCGGCCAGGATCGATGGATTTTTTCGGGTGTAAAAATCCTAAGTATGACTTCCTTCGGAAGGGAAGTAAAGCCGTGGGTCCGCGTCGTACATTTACGGCACGATAAAGAACCTCAAGCCTGAAAGAGAGGCCTCTGAGCAAAATTTGTCGGTCATTTCTCGTCCTGAGTTGAATGGGACGCTGATGACCTGAGCTGTTAAAGAGCGTCCATAATTAAATCAATAAATAAATCAATAAATAAATAAATAAATAAATAGCACGCTACGGGTGGTCGAGGTCACTAAGGCGCGGACTCGTGAGCGGGAGGTCTGGGATTCGAATCCCGCCAGGACCGTCGTCCCTGACTGAGGGTTTTTTCCAGGTATTCCTCAGTCCTCATAAATGCAAATGCCGGGGAGGTAGCCTAAACTTTGACCTGGAACGCTACCGTCCTTAAAAAATATCCTTTCCCAATTTATCATTTCATCTCGTGTATCATCAGTGTCCACCGCCTATGGTGCATCAGTAGTAAAAACGAGCGTTAAACACTACTCAAAAAAAAAAAAAAAACAGTTTCTACCTTAATTTTCTACTATAACAAATATATTAATGCGAATATCAGTGGTATAGGGCAATGTGCTCACATCTGGGCCCAGTCAATATCGATAGGTTTTTAGGACTTAAAATCGCGAGCGCAAGTAAACCGGGAAGGACTTAAAACCGTGAGTCCTGTGACGTAGATTTGCGGCACGTTAAATAACTTTATATCTAAAAAAAAAAAAAAAAAAAAAAAAAAAAAAAAAAAGATCGTTCCTGGACAAAATATTGGCCATTTCGAGTATGGGTAATAGCTTAGTATCACACTAGATGGTATTTAAAGCGAGGACTGACCGCTTACCTACTGTGTATTGGCATTTTAGAATGCAGTATAACGATTTCAATATTACACACTAGAGTTGTCATTAATCATCGCAACTGTTTTATTTTCTCGCGATTATAGAACGTCACCAAAAATCTAAGATGTATGAATTAAAGTGTATGGCATTTACTGTCGAGTGGTGTCACTAAAGAAAGGCTGGTTGTAAGAAAGAAGCAAAATACAGGTAACATGACAACGTTGTTTTATGACATGAGCAAAGTTACACAGAATGGCAAATCTGTCATAGGACAGGTCTCCCAGGTAATCCACGGTATTTAGCAGCCTTCGAAGATTCTCCAAGTACATGACAGTTCGTTGTCAGGGATGGGGAAGGCGCTGAATTCTGAATATGACGAGTGTGGAAGAACTTACTATCCCCACCGCTGTAAAAAACACTGGACACTGTCGGCTGTGTGAGCTGTCACTTTATAATGGAGAATAACAGCGTTGTTGAAAAAGACCTGTAATACTGGACCTTCACTGTGGTTTCCTCAGTACTGGATGACACACAAGCACACCTTGATTGTTATAGAACAGAAGGATCATGTCCTTTTAGCTGAAGGAGTTAGGCGAAATTTGTGTTTGCGTGGTAGCCCAGGGTGAAGCCATTCACTGCCCTTGCCCACGTTTCATCAATTGCAATGATGCAGTTCAGCATAGCGTCTCTTCATTCTGAAATCTCGCGATATGTTTCGTAGCTAGTCCACTTCTGTACCTCACTTAGCTGATGTGACACCCACTTTGCACACATTTTCCGCATGTTCAGGTCCTCCCGTAGAATTAGATGCACTGTTTTTGCCGAAATTCCTGTTTGCTCTTCTAATTCCACAAGTATCCAGAGCTATCATTGCGTTTCACCATAATCTCCCGCACACCCTTGTCCGCGGACACAGGCAGATCGACATTCTGTCCTGTTTGAAGGCATTTGTTCATCTCGCCACTATTCGATAGGGCAGGGCAGGAGCACTTTGCTCGTTCAGTAACTCTGTGTGGCATTCTCCTGCATTCCCGCCGCGGAGGAATGCTATTTCATATAAGCACGATGTTCACCGTTCCTGACCACTGTCGGTCACCAACTGAACTTCGGGGCGTACTGAGACAAGTAACTTTGCTTATATGCACAGTGTAGGAACTTTATTAAAATACATTCCATATACTTTCAATTGTATTTCTTAGGTAGTATCATATTGAACTACTGTTGAAGAGTGTCAAATTATTAAAAACCATGTACCGAAAATGAAACGGACTCAGAATGGAGCGATCATGAAGAGTATCACAGAAAAAGGCCAGGGTATTTCAATGAATGACAGGCGACTGATTTTACACTGTAGGCATGTTACATGATCGAGGGCGAACATTTCTATGTGGGAACTCCGTATAAAATCGTATGGTAAACATATTTGACATTTCATTTTTTAAAATGATAATGTATTTTTATATATTACAACACATGAAGACGAATATTTTTGTGAAAAAAATAGACAAATTTAGGCATAAAAAATTTCATCAAAGTTTTATCATTCTTCTTTTTTAAGAGACATGGTCGCCGCACATCTTAAAAATGACATCTGACAATAGCTCATTTTAAAGTTCATATAATTCCGGGCATAAAGATTTGAAAAACACGTCATTAATTCATAATATAAACACAAGAACTGTTTTATGCGTATTTCCCAACACAAAGTTAATACGATGTAAAATTATTAGAAAATTGCAAATTATGACAAATATACGAGAACTGTTCCGTAAACATATAATTTTATGCCTTCTATATTTTGTTAGCTTAATGTATAATGCACATGTGATACCATTTCATAGTTATTAATTAGAAGGTTCTAGTAGTTTAGTGGTAACCATAATTGCCTCGTAAACCCAAGATCACGGGTCCAATCCCGGCCACGGTCGATGAATTTTTTCGGGGGTAAAAATCCTAAGGCCCCATTCACAATGAAAATTAAACGTAACGTAAAGTTAAACGTAAAAGCTAGATGTTATGTATTGTAATGGAACCATTAACAATAAATCACGTAAACATAAAAATAAACGTACAATTAGAAGCTTGCAAGATACAAAGTTTTGCGTCTACTTAAGAAATCAGCCAATCAGAACAAAGCTGCTCTGTTTGTACAGCTCTATGGTAGAATTTATCCATACACGGAGCACGAAAATCAAATGCAACTCTTGCTGCTGCAAGTCCCGAGTGACGCCGGAGAGAGCCGAAGGCAGTACCACAGACATAACTAGATAATAACGCTTTCAAGCGAATGCACAGAATGCGCTATAAAATGATGTTTATGAATTCTTTACTGCTGCAATCCAAGCAGATTTGCTACCATTTCAGTCATTTACCCGCGCCTATCAATTTATATTTACGAAAACCACGGGTACGCCGGTTTCTAGGATTTACCCGAGGTTAATGTTAGTATATATATATATATATATATATATATTAAATGCGAATTCAAATATGAGCAGATTTACCACCGTTACAATATTTTACCTGCCTAACAATCCCCAACAATTTATATTTAAAATTTACGGAGGACAACGCACAGGTTACATTATGTTTAACATAAAATAACACATGCAACATTCACACTGCGGCCACGCACAGTAGTTCGGCTCTCTCCGCTGCCGCTCGGGACTTGCAGCAGCTAGCAGCAGGAATTGCACTTGATTTCCGTGCTCCGTGTAAGGGCAAGTTATGGTAGAGAGAGCTGAAGATCAGAATGACGTCAATAGACAAAAGAGCAATTGCATTATAAGAAAGCTATCCTCGCTCATATTACTACAATAAAATTAATTACTCTACTTTGCACATGCATAAACGCTACCGCCGTCTGCTCAGAAGCAGCCATTTTCAATCAGCTGTTAGTTGATCTTCGCTTGTTCTTATTTTTGATTGGCTAATACGTAAATTTGTGTCTTTCATTGTGAATGCCTTCATATTACTAAATTAACGTGTTACGTCTTATTTTACTACGTTTACGTTTAATTATCATTGTGAATATGGCTTTAGTATGGCTTCCTTCGGAAGGGAAGTAAAGCCGTACGTCCCGTGTCATAGATTTACGGTACGTAAAAGAACTTAAAGATTTCTTGGAATTCCTATAAAGCACCTCCCCCTCCTCGCTTACATACACCAAGATGTGCAATAAAAACTTTCTCCACTCCAATTATTTAAACTTCCCCAAACGTTTTGGAATGTTGTTCAGTACATGGCTAATTTTAAAGTTGTGTTAATAAATGGAAACTAATTTTATATGAAATCATCTAAGAACAAAACAAAAAATGTTGAAATGTGGAGGTATAGAGTTGGCTACACTGACCACAAGACAAATTCACCTCGCGTAATATAACGTGTTTGATTTTTTTTTTTTTTTTTTTTTTTTTTTTCTAATTTCACTTCGTAATCCAGCTGTGATTGGTCAAAATTCAAAAGTTGATTACACATAAGTGAACAAAAATTACTCTAAAGTGTTCATTATAAAATTTGTGCTAATCCTCCAGAAAGCCAAGACAGGCTTTGGGCTTCCACAGAGGTGAGCCTCTGGAATACCTGCCCACTTTGGGAAGTAGACTAACAAGAAATGTCTTCTCTCAAAGAATTTATAGCAGGGTTTGGATCTTAGCGCAAGTATTATCAGGGTATTAATAACGTTCACACGTTGACAAATACCGTGTCAGGTCTGAGTTATGGACTCAACTGTGACTGCGAGATGTGAAGATAATGCGGTCACGCAGCACCCAGGTCTGGAGAAGAATGGGAAGGCCCTGGCGAAGGGACGCTATCGGCCCTGCCATCTCTCCTGTTGACGTACATGGGAAAAATCAGAATTGATGTGATTACAAGGCGACAAAAATGCTACTTCCAGACACACCTTCTTTTTGCTTTCGGATTATTTACGTAGACTTTGTTTTTTTCCTTGGCAGCAGCCTAGAGTTTCAGGGTTTCCTGTTCCTGCCGCTTGGAGCGTGACTCACCGTTTAAGAGAACTGAAAGTT
Source organism: Metallyticus violacea (assembly GCA_030762175.1). Lineage (NCBI taxonomy): Eukaryota > Metazoa > Arthropoda > Insecta > Mantodea > Metallyticidae > Metallyticus > Metallyticus violacea. The sequence continues at coordinate 162,189,095 of CM060831.1, forward strand.
ATTTTAAAATATTACCCTGGGCTCAATATGTGCCTGAATTTATGTCAAATTCATCTGAAGACATGTCCCTTTTTCTACACAATTCGGTGATTTACAAACGCCGTTTTACCTGTGATTTAGAGGATTACTGATCACATTATCGTAGGCAGAATGGGGTTACGTTATGCACGAATATGCACGTCTTCAACGCTGTCGATCCTAATGCTTCATCTAAACACATGAAAATCACAAAGGGAAACATCCGATCTATACAAGTGGCACTCAAAAAGTTGAGTTCTCAATCCTTCAAAGTACTCTCCATCTCTTTCCACACACAGTTGCAGACAGTGCAATCACTTGTTAAAAGCACTGGCTGAGATATTGTCAACAGAGCTGAATTTATAACTTGAGCAAGGTCCTGCACTCGTTTAAAAGATGTTGCAGCAATGCAAGGTTTTACTCGAAGAAACAAGTCGTACGGTGCACGGTCAGGGCTGTACAGTGAATATCAAGAAACTTGACTTTGACGACTCCTAATTTTCTCAAATTTGCAGCTGTTCTGTGAGCAGACACACTATCATGCAAAAGTAACAGTCTTGAAGTTTCTATCCCTGGATGCAGCCGCCTCAGCTCTTCAAATAACGCATCCAAAATACAGAGGTTACCAAAAAAATGTATACATGCTCATGCCGTTTCAAGTTCTTCCCGAAGTGCTGTCAGTGTAGCTGGTTTTCTACGGCATACAGCATCCTTAAGAGTTCCCATAGGTGAGTTAGATCCGGAGAACGCGGTGGAAACTCAATCGGACCTCTTCGTCCTATCCAGTGCCTTGGAAGATTGTCATCAAGGTACGCACGTATATCTTGGTAATGTGGTGGTGCACTATCCTGCTGGAAGTAAAATTCCTCATTTCCATAGAGTGTATGAATGGCGGGTAAGACGGGTGTGCGTATCATGCTCAAGTACACAGGGCCAGTTACTGTTCCTTCAAAAAAGAATGGTCCAATTAAACCCCTAGATCACAACCCATGCGCTGTTCAAACAATAATCTTGACTCCATTTTGTTGTAGCAACGCTAGCGTAACGTAATGTGAGTCACGTCTGTTTACAGAACATCATATCATAATCTTGGCTTCACATTTTAAGGCTTTAAGAATAGTTTTTGTTTGGGCGACCATTTTTTTCGCAGACTGCATCAACCACGATGTAACTATTTCATAATGCATTACGTTGCACTTGAACAACATACAGGATGTGGTTGCTGGCTGTTTTTACCAGCTACATCTGCTTTGTGCAGTTGCATGCCTCCTTCCTGTATAATTTCCATCGATGCAATCCAACACTTCGTGCATGTCGAGGTTCCTTGCGATGATATGAACGCGCAGCCTCTTCGAAAGTGGTCCACTCCTTCATCGCTATTCTTGAATTCTGCGAAGCAAGCGAAGACTCTTGTACATAAAGAAGCAAGATCCCCTAAAGCATACTCAAGTCTCTCAAAACACGGCTCCTGGTTTAAACCTCTTTCAAAAGCATAGCACAATAATGCTCCCGCCACCTTTCTTGAATCCCGCGTAAGTGCTGGTTTGCTAAGTAATAGTCGCATTTTTATAAACACTTTATACAGATCCAGGCAACCCCCTAAGATTAGGCTAATCTCCATTCTATTGTTCCACCCATAGTTACGAAGCTAAGTTCATAATTTTCCGGTCTCGCCGATAAGAATTATCGCCTTCACAAAACCCTTATCTGGTGTCATACCAAATCTGTTAAGTAAATAATTACAGCTGTAACTTCCGCTCCGCTGTGTTCAGGTATAGTTACATAAAGAAAACTATGTGTAGAAGATTGTGACATGTTCAAAATGGAGTATCGAGCTGTTATTTACTTCTTCACAAAAGGACTTACTACAAATGAAATTAAACAGCGATTGGACGGTGTATATGGAGAAGCATTCCCTCATATTCTACCGTAAAAGAATGGACCTTTCCAAATGGATTGAGAAAGTATTGAAGACGATGAGCGTGCAGATCGGCCCTTAGAGGTGCTCCTCCCGAAAACATCACTTGACTTGTGGAAGGAGAAATTATGAAAGACCGGCGGCTCAAAGTTACAGAAATAGCAGCAAGGTTGAACCTTTCTAAAACAACAGTACTTCGAATTATTCATGAACATTTAAACGTGAATAAGGTTAGTGCCTAGACTTCTTTTCTCAGTCCAAAAGCAGTAACAGTCATCTGTTGTCAGGAATTTTGGAGCTCTGCATGAGAGAGAAGTTCTGCAAACTATTGTTACAGGAGATGAAACTATGTCCTCTACTATGATCTCTTGTCTAAAAGAGAATCAATGGAGTAACTTAAACCTGGCGAAGCACCGCCTCTAAAGGCTAAAGTCACTCAGTCAACCAAGAAGAGCATGGCCACAATCTTTTGGGACTGTGAACGAATACTCTTCATTGACTTCAAGGAGAGGAACACCACAGTAAATGGGAAGTACTATGCTGGCTTATTGCACAGACTACGTGTTTCTATCAAAGAGAAAAGACGAAGAAAACTGAGTGGTGGTGTGCGCCTTCTTCACGACAACGCGTCTGTGCGCACAACTGTTGTTGCAAAGGAAGCTATGAAGAAATGTGACTTCAAGGAAATCGACCATCCACCCTTTAGCCCAGATCTATCTCCTAGTGACTATTTCTTCTTCTCAAAACTCAAGAAGGACTTTCGAGGATAGAAATTTAAGTGTAACAATGCTCTTTATGCCCATTTTGCACACAAGACTTCTGACCTTTTTTGGAGGGGGGGTTGAAATATTAATTTAAAGATATGATGAGTGTATTGCAATAAAGGGTAACTATGTTGAAAAGTGAAATATAGTTTTTGTCTTTTGCATACCTAGAAAATGGTTAGGCCGGAAACTTATGGATCTACCCTCGTACGAGCTTAAGTCATTAAGTAAGACACAAATGGATGTATCAAATAATAGTACTGATTTTAGAAATACGTTTATTTCTTTGGACTGTCAGAATCATGCAGTGACTTCCTCTTTTACAGCTTCATTGTTAAGGAAAAGGTTCCCCCAAAGATTATGTTTAAGAGGACCAAATAAATTAAAATCCTTTCGAGATGTTTCAAATTAAAATTTCGCAGCATCTCGTTCATTTCGGTAATCATATTTTACTTAACTATTTGCTTTTCTCTGTAGCAAATTGTCCGTAAATTTCTGAATCCCAACTTCGAAAGGCCACCACTGCACCGCAGCCATGAAGACAGCATGTGACGTAGAGGTTTGCATTTCATGTGAATCCACTACCGTACTTTGCATCGAAGAAGCATCTTGTATAATAGAGATCCGTCGCAAACACGCAGTCCCCTGAAAAACACCGCATGGCTGGCAGTTAGTGGGGAGTGTTGCAGGTTGTTTGCTACACGTGTGTTGGGCCGCTGAGAGATACGACTTGAAATTGAAGGCGCTGTGAGTAATTGGCTACAGACAGAGAAATCTCAGGTTTGTGTCCGATCAGAGACAAGCTGCCCTATATGTAATCGAATATCAGACACTTGAATTTTGACAGAATTTCTTAAGACCCCCACGTCAGCGCAGGAAGCGGGCCACACTGTACCACAGAACATGCAGTATGGTTCTTGATTTGTTTTATTTACGGGCGCTCTTTAACATCACAGGTTATCAACGTTCCATTCAAATCAGGGCTTGAAATGGCCGATAAATTTTGCTCAGAAGCCTGTTCTTTCAGACTTGAGGCTCTTTATCGTGCCGTAAATGTACGACACGGGACTCACGGCTTTACTTCCCTTCCGAAGGAAGCCATACTTAGAATTTTTACGCTAGATGGCTCTGCAATATTGGAATTCAAAATGCCTTCAAAACCTAATAATAAAGTAGTCATTCCGAAATATTTACTATTGATGCTTACAAACTTTAATACCGGGTTGATACTGGTTGGCCATTATGTTGGCGCTACCTGCTTCTGCGGATCAATAATTTTCTGGTTTTACAGGTTATGGCATATAATATAAATTTTAATGCTGAATCAAATTGTTCTTAATAATTCTAATTAAATAACCTTAGACGTTTCAAGATTATGCTTTTTTCACCACTGGAAAACCTTAAAAGCACTAAAAGTATTACCCGGAATAATAATTAATACACTTGCCGTTACAAGCCGAAAGCAATCCCGAACTGTAGCGTAGAAAGCTGATTGGTTGCGATAACATAACAGTGGTGTTGTAGAGTAATATTTATTTTTTATATTTTGTTATTTTTTGTTAAACTTTAAACTAACGTAACCTAACATAGAACAAAGTAGAATTTATTCGATTAAGAACAGTTTAGGAATATTATGAACATTACAAAAAAAAAGTTAGAAAGTGTTATTATGGAATGATATTATTTCTTTTATGTTCTATTATTTTTTGTTAAACTTAAACTAAACTAATCTAACCTAACGCATATAACAGGTCTATGCGTGTCTTAGAGTGAATGTATACATATCATTTAATGGTGATAATTATTATATATTTTATTTAGCCTGTAGTAGCGAGCAAGGAGATTTCATGTATCGGGAAAATGTGTGTAGGCTACCTGGTTCGTGCCTTTTGGCCGGGAGCGAAAGGCTGCCTATTGTAATAAAGCTAAGAGTGCGCAACTGTGTGACATGAGTCGGAACAAGTCTTTTGTATTCTCACTTATTGAAAAATGCTCCAGTTAAAAATACCACAGTAGCAGGTGTTGGTCTTTCACTGTGATATCGGATGATCACAAACTCACCAATCAGAGACCAAAGAGTCGAAATGTTTAAATTGAGCGCGTATGGGAGGATGAAAGCTCACCAATAACATTTGAACATTTTGAAGTCTCAGCGAGCTGTGAGCTCCATTTTGTGGACCCCGTGAACTCGAGGACCACGTGGAAACTTTTCGGAATTAGTATAAAAGGGGAAACATTTTTGATAAGGTTTTCAAGTCAGTGGTGTAGGCGGGTTCAGTGCTGGATTTCTTACAATTCGCGTCACTCTACAGTTCAAGGTAGTTAAAGTTTTTTTCTTCTAAATCTCAAGTCAGGCACTATGTGCAGTTAAGAAATGCAGAAAATACACCCTTTTAATAATCTCAACCACGCAGTGTTTGCAGTTCTAGTGCTATTTCGTACAGCTAGCTGTAGTTTCGACTTCGATTTAAGCAGTGACGCAGTTATGCGAGTTTTAGTTCAGTTCAGCGAAGTCCGGTAATCTCGTCGTGAATAAGATAACGAACCAGGTGGCCGTCAACAAATTATCGTATGAATAAACACTTCTAGGCGTTGAACGACGCACTGTCGTGTGATTATCAATATTTCTTTTCGCCTCCCCTCTCCCCGGTGACCATGAGGGCACAAAGAAGGCGATTTCGGATCCCTGAAACACCCGGAGTACCAAGTGTGACCCTCGGGTAGATGCTCTACCAAACATTATTACATTGAGAATGTCGCGGCCGGCCGTAATTAATCAGAATCCAATTATCTTCCAATTAGTGCCGCCCCCGCAATCCGCCTACATAAAAATCGATGACAAAAACCTGCTTCAAAATGTAATATTCACTTCATTAAGCATAGTGTGGTAGTGTAGTTATGTAGTAATATAATTTTTGTATGTTCTATATTTTTTGTTAAACTATAATCTAACGTATGAAAAAATAACATTTATTCGATTAAGAATAGTGTAGAAAAATTATGAACATTAAAAAAAATTACACTCTAACCTACTGAGCTAACAGGGCTTCATGCTCGGCGAGGAAATTATTTACCTAAAACAATTGCTAATAAAATCGTCTTTCTTCGCTACGGTTCAGGAACGGCTGCAGTTGCTTTCAGCTTGTAAGGATAAGTATAAATACGGATAAAAATTCTAATAACAAATTTGGTGATAATTTCATCATCATCATTACTGTTGTTGTTGCTGCTGCTGTTATTATGAGAGTCATTTGAAAAGTTCTCGGAATGAAGCACAAAATGACCGCACATATTTTTAAATTTATTCTTATTTTTCAACATATCCTCCCTTGACAATAATGAAATTTGTTCGACGATGCTTCAACGCCTTTATATAATCACGAAAGCCAGATATCTGCAGGTTTGCCGAATTTGCATCTACTGATTTGTTAATAGAGGTATGAAGGAATCAAGTCAGGGGAATAAGGCGGATGTGGCAGCAAGTCGTACCCCAAATCATTGATTTTCGCCATTACAATGATACACGTATGAGGGCGAGCATTGTCTTGATGCAAGATGACATTTTTCTTTAATAATCACGGCGTTTTCTGCTTTTTTTTGTCTTCAATAGGTCCAAAAGCTTAGCATAATACGTCCCAGTGACAGATGCTCCTGTGGGAAGATAATTATTTAGCAATTTCAAATCTTCCCTATCGATTTCACAAGCTTGGCCTTCTTTGGCGGTGTAGAACTGTGATGCTTCAATTGATCAGAATGCTGTTTTGTTTCAGGTGTGTAGTGGTGTTTCATCACAAATCGACGCATAAAGTTGGTTCTCTGAAAATGAGCTTTTTTGGCTTGGAATCAACACCCATCGCTCACTCAAGTCTTCATAAGCAGAACTTCATGTGAAATATTATGAAGCCTACTATCTCAACAATCTCACGAATCTTAATGTAATAAATTCCATCACAGTATAAGAAACCTCAATCAAGCGTCCGGAACGTGCAACATCTGCAGTGCTCGTACGGCTACGTTTAAATTCATTTATCCAGTAATAAATGGCCTTGAGTGTTGGTGCAGAGTCCACATGAACTTTCTTCAGCTCAGTTTGTATCTGGGCCGCAGTTCACTTTTTTAAATAAAAAGCTTTCATCACTGCACGATACACGTCTTTATCCATTTCTACGAAATGTGTTACACCGATCACTTAAGATAGCCGCTAACAGCGAACTGCGCGTCCATATGTTTGGAAATTTGAACAAATGGGTTACAAAAATCACACTTACCCAGCAGTCATGTGGCTTAACAAAATTTCCCGCCTTTTCGTTGAAATTTACCAGACTTATCAATCCGCCCTCATAGCTGTAAGATGTTTTTGATGCAATAATAGTAACAAATTTAATTGTATATGAAACGCTGAACTGGTAATAAGACACTGCGGTCATCGTGGGAATAGATATATGCTTTAATGTACACGCCTTACTCAAAATAAAACAAATGAGTAGCGGTTAAGAGTAGTGCGGGAGATCAAGCACTTCTTCGATCAGTTTGTCTGAGGTAGAAAATAAGGGAAGGGAATTTGGAAGGGCATCAAAAATAAGAAAAGGCTTAGACAAAATTGGATTTGGTAAAGGGGAGAGGACATTACACGCAGCAGCTGGAAGATAGTTAACGGACGTTTGCGAGATATAGATGAGCAAAATTCTGAGACTCAATGAGCAGAAAAAGTATCGCTTAACTCAAATAGATCAGGTGTGGAGGAGGGAAATTATCTAGATGTCTGTGGGGGAGAAGAAAGACGCGATCTCGCTTGGCTCAGATTAGGGACTTGGAAAGGAAAGAATTTGCCCATTGTGCGGAGAAAGCGATACTTGGGAGCATATTCTGGCAGAATGCAGGGAAACACAGCTTTTAAGAAATGAGCATTTATCACCGCAATTTTTGAATTACAACAGAAATTTAAACGTCTGCCTGGAAGTGTTGGCCACATGAGAGATACACACACACAAATCGAGAATATTTTTAGCAAAGACCCGACAAAGAAGGCTAATGACTATAGAGAAAAGAGGGGAGTTGGGGAGGCGGAAAAGGCAGAAGGGCTCGAGGGTAAGTATTCTATTCATTTTTGTATTTATGTATATAAAAGTGTTCATATAATATGTGTGATGTAAGTTGTATATACTTAGGTATGTACATATACAAAGTTAATAATAGAAATTAATGTTACCGTTTTTGGAGGGAAGGTATTGTATATTGTGATTGTTAAAAGTATGGTGTTTTCATTTATACTTCATTTGTGAAGCCCGTAAATCAAATAACCTTAGTATATATAAGCTATACCAATATGTCCGTTGCCTGCTGGTTCCCTAACGCCTAAGTCATTATCGCTAGCGGCAGGTAAGGTCATCAGATGGAATCTTCAGATAGATGTTTAAAAACTCAAGACGACAATTTTGACCCCTACTTTTGAACATTTATAAAGCATAATAATTATTTTTTAGTTCTTCTATTCAACCTTTAAAGGTTTCCAAGCAATTGCGTGGCATTCTGTCAGAATATATGGGTATCCCTAGAAAGAACATCAAAAGGTATGGCCAAAACGATTAAACCCACGTCCCCTATTCGGTTACACATACGGGCTATAATAACAGGTAGTTTCATGTTATGCACAAGTGTACAAATTAACTAGTAAACACCAGCATCGAGCACACGCATTTCCTTTTTCAAAACTACAAACGAAAACAGTCGTACCAACATGCTCTACCTCACTACCACAGAAAATAAAAAGTACTGAATACATTTCTCACCTGTCCGTTTTTGTCCATTTCGTTATTGGTGAGTTTGACCTTCTCGAAGGAGACGACCTGTTTCCGGAGCTGTTCTCCAGTGAAGGGCGAGTCCGGATGCATGTAGAGGCGACAAGGGGCTGGTGGGTCCGCCTTGCCCGCCACAAGCCACGATGATCGGTGATAGGCGTATCTGTAACGTTTGTTGTCCACGGGTACAATGTCCATGAGTACGGCGTATCGCTGATCGGGCCGCACGCCGGTGAAGGAAACCCTGCATGTCGGGAACATCCTCCTGTGACAGACAGAAGCAAAGTTTGTTTGCTAAGTGCTAGGAAAAGCGGCTGTAACACACGACACTTCCATTCGCCCATCCTGACTTTGGGTTTCCCGTTTGCTTAGGCGAATGCTGGGCTACATCTTTCCTTTCATGGTTTCCTGCTCTCCCGTTTTCATATTATTAGCAGGGCTTGTACCGGGAAAGTTTTGTTGTGACGGTAGCTTACACTCTGCGACCGTTTACCTAGAGGCGGCCCTTCTGAGGGGCTCGAGCTCCTCTTTGGAGGAAGGATAACGTTGCGATCAAGTGGTAACTATGTTTGCATCGTAGACCCAAGATTGCAAGTTCAATGCTAGCCAGGGTCTATGGATTTTTTAAAAATTCTAACTATATCTACTAACGAAAGGGAAAGCCGGGTTCCGTATAGTAGATTTACGGCACGTAAAAGAGTCTTGAGGTCTCTGAACAAAAGTTATCGGCCGTTTCACGCCCTGAATTGAATGAGACACTGATGAGTTCACATGATAAAGAGCGTACGTAAATAAACAAACAAATAAATAAATAAATTCGTTCATACATATTAGCAAATTGCTGGGCTACAGTCGTAGCTAGCAGGTTGCCCTCTCTAAGAACTGTCAACACCATGTATTTGATTTGTAGCTCTCGGAAACCTGGTCTTCTGGTATATTCTAATTAAATCGTCTTAAGACATCATGGACTGTGCTTCTAGCCATATTAATTATATTTGCAATGTAACTTACACTGGGTCCATCATTGGCATCTTCAAGTCGCATTTTTAAGACAAAATGTGACAACCCTAATTACATTGACAACATGTAAAAATAAAGAAATAATGATAATGAAGCACCAATTTGCTATATCTGAAATATTTTATACATATAATTGAAATATTCGGATAAAATGGCTTGTATATAAAACAAAACAAAAAAAAATTCAACATAGCCTATATATGACAACAAATGCCTATCATAATATTTAATGATAAGCAAATGTAAATATGCCCTCGCACCTTTATTCTTTCTTCTTCTTTTTGTCCCTTAGTGTGTTTAACAAAAATATCGCCGTGAAGATAACAAATGTGAAATATTAATCTAACATGTGTATGAGAATTATATTTGTATGTAAGAGCTCTCTGTAATAACCTTCAGAAAACGTTTACGTTACATGTTAATAACATTAAATTAAATTTCAAAGCCACTGAAAATCGATGTAACTTTCGATTGTTTTTATTTCCTTAGTACATTGAAATTGTTTTTAAATAGTGACATGTTTTTGTTTTATTGAAACATATGAACATCATCTTAAATACACAATGTAACTCGAAACTTTCTGTTATTTCTCTCTATTGTAGTGAATGTAAAGATGACATCAAGGGCTCAGTTCATAAACATTATTACATTTAAAAATATTTAAAAATACCCACACAGTACTGCTTTTTCTGTCATTTAATAAATAATATACCATTCGTTTTTGTTGTTTAATCTCAATAATAAAAATAAATAATAATAATAATAATAATAATAATAATAATAATAATAATAATAATAATAATAATAATAATAATAATAAAAGTATAAGAATGGGGTTGCCCTTTTGTAATACTTATAAATCGCAGGAATTATTATTTTCTTCCCCTTTTGGAAATTAGAGCAATTTCACTATATACGTTAGTTTTCAAGTGATTTTGAAGGGAAAAAAAAAAACAGACAAACCTAGTTAAGTAATGCATTATAGTTCAGTTTTCCTTTTAATTGTTAATTAACTCTCAGTAATACCATAACTTAATTAATTAATGAATAAGGCTGATATTTGGATTTTACATTTTTTTTACTACTTGCTGAGGAATTCGCTTAGTTTATGCAGCTCTTACGCGATGGACTTTAAATCATGTTAACCGTTAATAATTGTGTAATATAAATTTATATTGCTATGGAAACAAAGAAGAGAAACGTTTCTTTCAGTTTCTAACATAACCTAACTTTTCTCTTGTCATCGTGGCCTCCTCAATTATCATAACCAACATATGCAATAACATTTCTCAAGCTCACCCCTAGAGGGAACCATAAGCATAGCGATATATATCTTTTGTAACTGCCTGCTCAGGCATATGCTTTTATGCTAAAATATGAATGATGCACTATTAATTAATAAATTAATTAGTGCAATGCAGTACGCATCTGCCGGCAGGTTAGATTGATATCTAGTCTGAAACAATACTACCGTCGTAAGAGGGCCTAAGTGGAATAATGGATTAGTTTTATTAATAAGCTAACAAGCATTATGATCTAGGAAGCCGATACGAGATATCATTACGAAGCCCGACCTAGGCTACCTTAATCATTAATCAGAACGGATATAAAGGCATTTCGTCCGGCCTTTTGATTAATGACGCGTCAATTTGGAGAGGTTTTTGTAGCAACGATCTAGACAGCAAAGTGTGTATTGTTTTTACGGTACTTAAATTACCATGTTACAAATCTACAACGTCATGTGAAGGTAATTTCCTCATGTTGGCATCTGGAACATGCGACTGATACAGGTGTCGCCTTCCGATGTTCCTACCGCCTTGGGTGTTTGGTACACGTCATAATTCCTTCCTCGACTGGGGAAGCTCTTAGCTTAGAGAGGAAGTGAAAAATAAGGCGCGGATAGTGACAAAACATAGAAAAATGTTTAAGAAAATTTAAAAATGCACAATTCTATATAAAATCAAGGAAAGAAAGGGATAAAAAATTATATATATATAAAAAAAAGAATTCCTCAGCAGGTTGCATTTGCGAACGCCATTGCTATTTTTGATATCTAGAAAGTATAATAAATGGACAATTGAAAATATTTTTTAAAAATATTTTCGAAATTACCTAAAATTGGACTGTTAAGAGTGTTAACACACACGAGTAAGCGGGCGTGCACGCGCGCACACACAGAGCTTTAGTAATCCATATTAATTAATCCTTATATGTCGAGTTTCGTTGAGAAAAAACATCTTCCCAGCAAGTGCTTCAAAAAAGAATTTAAAAATTTAGATTATGGCCTTATTAATTAATGGACATTACTGTGTGTTATTAGCATGACAAATTCTAAAGTTAACTAATAAAATAAAAACCAAACTATAATACATTACTTAACTAGGTTTATCTGTGTTTTCCTTGAAAATAAATGTCTATAGTGAAATTGTTATAATTTTTAAAAGTAAGAGGAACAAAATTAAAATTCTTGCAATCTATACGTATTACAAAATAGAAATCACGTGTTCGGGATTATTATTATTATTATTATTATTATTATTATTATTATTATTATTATTGAGATAACCACAAAAATGATGGTATACTATTAATTAAAAAATATATGACCAATGATACACAAAGTTATACTTTGTGGGTATTTTAAACATTTTTAAATGTAACCATGTTTATAAACTGAGCCCTTGATATCATCTTTACATTCACTAAAATAGAGAGAAATAACGGAAAGTTTCGCTATTATAAACATTGCCGCCAATTACTACCGGTCTAATGCTGTCATTCAGTGGCCATAACCTCAGATGCCTCATTCACACATTAAAAGAAAAGGAAAGGAAACCAATGAATTAAAATATGAAAGAAAATATAAATGTATGAACATAACATTTTTACAATAAAAGAAATAAACATAAAATGGGAAAAGAGAAAAAAAACAAAAAGTAAAATGTGTTTATATATATAATTAATATGTACACTAAAGCATGCTATAATAAAATAGACTCAGAGAAAGAAAAAAATATATAAATTTAAAAAAAAGTGAGAAAAAAGCTAAAATAATAAAATGACAAAATTATTAAACAGGTAAACAAAGCAAAGAAAACATATGACATTTTCCATTATCTGTGAGTTAGTAGGAAAAGACTTAAAACGAAATAAAATAAACAAAAATGTCCAAAAAATCTCTGAAATTATATAGTACACTAAAAATTGTATGTGGAAGAGAAAGATACATTGAAGGTTGTGATAAGGCAGAAAGGGAAAGACTGGTATGGTTGAGTAATATATTTAAGTGGGATAAAAAATGGATATATTAAGGGGATATGTCCTATGTGTAAAAAACCAGGTAGTACTTGGCATTGTATGTTAGAATGAAAGCAAACGAAGTTTTGGTGGGAACAGTTTCTGTAAAGTTTACCAAATGAAATAACAGGCAAAAGAATTTTAAATTTAAAATTAGACGAAAATATTAAGGAACTGAGAAAATACATAGGCAAAGTGAGATAAAAATTGTTATGGAAGGTGGGTAAGGCAAATGGAAACAACAAGCTGACAATTACACTATCGAGGAGTGATTGATTGATTTATTTACGGACGCTCTTTAACATCTCAGGTCATCAGCGTCCCATTCAACTCAGGACGTGAAACGGCCGACAAATTTTGCTCAGAGGCCTCTCTTTCAGGCTTGAGGTTCTTTATCGTGCCGTAAATGTACGACACGGGACCCACGGCTTTACTTCCCTTCCGAAGGAAGCCATACATAGGATTTTTACGCCCGAAAAAAATCCATCGGTCCTGGCCGGGTTCGAATTTGGTTTGGATTTAGGAGGCAAACTGTCGAGGAGTGAATATAGATCCCCATTACATACTCAACCTGGAGTTAATTGTAATGGGGTACGGAAGGAACGCAACTCCATAAAGTCAGGTTAAGCAAGTGGTAAAATTTAAAGTTTATTAATATTAGTACGTTTACATGTGCTGAGAGCATGGAAAGGATAACTGGTTACTTTGATTTCAATATGTTTACTTATTTATTTCTTTGTGTATAAGGTTTAAAGGAATAAGCAACTTCAAGGGTAGAAATTTTCTTGAATGGGTTTAATTGGAAAAGGAGGAAGGTTCATTATCGCATTGAATATAATTTAATATTGTATTGAATGTATAAATTATTTATAGTAGTGTTTTTTGGTTGGATTGGAGCTAGGTTTCTTGGATATTCCAGTAGGTGGCTGCTGCTGGGGGGGCCGAGCCAATCTAAATTGGAAATAATTGATGTTGGCGCATTCCAGAATTGCCAAATCGTATTAGTTATATTTCAAATTAATGTTTTTTTTATTTGTGTTCATTTTGTTAAAATGTTTTGCATGTTGTATGAGAAATAAATGTTATATTCATAAACAAAAATAACAGATACAAAATAAAAAAAATCATTCAATCAATAAAAAGGCAACATTGTTAAACAGAAAAAAAAAAACAACAAAGAAAATAAAATATCAATAAGGCTCGAACTCGCGAACAGGCCTGATCTATTTGGAAACTTAAACGCTAACTCTACCTAAGCGAATGAATGACAAGTAAATTACAAGTAAAAATTATGTAAATTAACAAAAACGTAAACAATCAAGAAACAATAAAGGCGAAAGAAATACAAAAGCGCGTTGCTGTAGTTTCAGGCTTGCCAATCAGCAAAGAGACCGTGGAAAGCAATTAATAGTAAGGGATGTTTACTTTGTGAAGAGCCAGTGGTTGGATGACCGGCCGCCAGGTGCCGCGCCGACAAACAGCTGAGAGAACTTGTTAAACAAAAGGGGGAAAATGTCGATAATATCTAACGAACTACTGCACCGCACAAAAAAAAAAGACATTTCTTCTAAAAGCCTTCCTTAACTAATGCGTCACAACCAACGAATCACCTGGAAACAAAGGAAAGGGTGTTCATACCTTTATTACGGAACAAGAGAAAATAGATCTCCCACGATCGTATTAGACGTTCCGGGGTTCATTCCCGGGGGCTGCAAGTTTTGTAGTTTTCACCACTATCAAAATTCATTCCTTACCATAAACCTCAAAAAGCTCATTAGTTAAAAATTGTATTGGTACAGTCAGTGAAAGAAGTTTAAATGAAAGGAAAAAACACAAGTAAATTAGCAAAAGCAAGGGGAAAAAACACAGAACGAATGTAAAATAGATGAAAGTTAAAAGAAATATAATATATAAATGTAACTCGTGCACAGGCTCTTAACTTACTTCCATGCAAGGGGCAGAGCAAAGTTTTAATATGACTAAAATGTAATACCGCCACGGGTGACCGAGGTTGTTAAGGCGCGGACTCGTGAGCGGGAGGTCTGGGGTTCGAATCCCGCCAGGACTGTCCTTACTGGCTGAGGTTTTTTCCAGGTTTTTCTCAGTCCTCATAAATGCCAAATGCCGGGGAGGTACCCTAAACTAAGGCCTGGAACGTTTCCTTCCTTAAAAAAGTCTTTCCCAATTTATCATTTCATCTCATGTATCATCAGTGTCCACCGCCTGTAGTGCCTCAGTAGTAAAAACGGGCGTTAAACAGCATTAAAAAAATGCAATATCCTCTGCTCTAATATCCTGTTGTTTATAGTTAACTATCTTTCATTATCAACCGCAAATATTCAAAGCCTTCTTAAGAAAAGTAACTAATTTTGAAAAAAAAAAAAAAAAAAGAAAATAGGGCCGTAGTAAATCATCAAAACGTAGGTACTGGACACTACGTGCACAGAACGCATAAAACAGGAAATGCGACTAAGTTCAGCTGTTCCTTTTCTTTAAACAAACGGGCACAGTAATCCAGAACGTCTTGAAACATTCATCACTACAAGATAAGTGACCTTGAACTAGGCAAGATGAGTTGCGGACATCCCAGGTGGGCGTGAGAACGTTTTGTTAACTCTTATCGCACTTGTCTTCTTTTATTTACAATAATTCGTGACTACTACTAGCCTATTGTTTATTCACTTACGCCAGTTAGTCTGGCGTACAGTCTCTAATGTTAATTTTGTGCACGGCTGTATACTTGACTTGTTAATAGGTACAGTTTCTAATATAAATATGTATGTTATTGTAAACAAATATATAAGAATGCAGTCGCTAACATTAATGGTGCGCGCTACTCTGTACAGTAAGCGAGAAATTACTTTGTGATTGACATTTAGAGCATGCTTATGCCGGCGAGAGGCTCGCCTTATCGCTGACCAATCAGACATTATCGTCAGAGGCATGACAACATCGGCGTTGCAACAGTTAACGGAAACTATGCAGTAGCAATTCGTTTTCAATAGAATACATGGAAAGAAGAAGTAATGATACGTTTTATAATAAACTTGTGTGGCTCCAGTGATTTCATTGACAGTGATAGTTTTTTTAACAGTGTTTAACGCCTGCTTTTATTACTGAGGCACCACAGGCGTTGGACATTGGTGATACATGAAATATAATGATATATTGGGAAAGTATTTTTTTTAAGGGAGGAAACTTTCCAGGCCTAAGTTTAGGCTACCTCCCCGGCATTTGCCATTTATGAGTACCGAGGAAAACCTAGAAAAAACTCAGCCGGGGGAGGAGGTTCCTGGTGGGATTCGAACCCCAGACCTCCCGCTCACGAGTCCGCGCCTTAACGACCTCGGCTACCCGTGGCGGCTAACAGTGATAGTGAACAAATGCGATGGAAATCGACAGCGAAGAGGAGCAGGAGGAAGTTGATGATCCTCTGAGTGCAGCAGTTGGGGACGTGCTGGCGCGGCCACTGGCACCGGAAACGTCAATCACAAGATAATTTCTCGCCTATTATAGTAAACAATATAAAATATTAGTAGCGCATACTGTCTAACCCGTGCAAACAGTGTTGTCTCTAGCGTTAATTGCCGTGAAATGTGTTTATTACAGTGGTACCAATATAATACAATACAAAAACAGCTTGAAGAGGAACAGGGGTCCAACGGAACGTACGGGCTTTTGTAATATACAAGAAAAATAATATAATACCAGAACAGTAATTTTTAAAAATATGAGAAATACACATAAAAATATAAAGAAATTCCATTATGATGACATAGCCGGATTCAGTCAATATGCTTCCCCCCAATACCCTCTCCGGCCTTTTCAGATCTGATCTGTCTCACTTTAAGCAGAAATCTAGTTAACATTTCCTCCTTCTCTACCTGCCAGCAAAGCCCAGCATGACCATCTATTTCCATTCCATCCTGTAAAGCAGTGTACTAGGTACTTCTCTCTCCATTCTTCTGTACCTTTACATTCAACAGGAATCATTCTCCCTCCTCGCAGTAGGGTCAACTTCTCTCTTATTCATCAACAATCTTAATCATCCGACATCTGATGTATCACTTCATCTCCCATTCGGAATTTTGCCCGATTATACTTCCAGCGAAGTCATTTCTGCATTGCACAATAAACACGAGTTTTTGTTGACGCAATAATCACAATATCTTACATTATTTACAAAAGTAATTCATCAGTTTGCAAATTCCAAGTTAAATGGCCGTTAAATGCAACACCATGCAATTTGGCATTGTAATATTTGAATATTCCAATTTTAAAATGACATTATTAGCTGTATCATCATTAGCAAAAACCATCATAACCGTACTATAGCGTCAATAGTATGCAAAATTACAAGGTAAATGTTCATTACAGACCTCATATCCGGAGTAAGCAGATACAAAGATGGTTGAGTTATTTCAAAACAAAAACAATGAAATTGCCCGGTAATGAGCCACAGAAAACAACGACTTCCTTATGTCAAAAAACTCAGAAAAGATCTCTGAATAACTTCTGAAAGTTTATTGGTTGAGTTCGAATTCATCCACTAATGTGAATATGCACCAGAAAGCTTGAACCAACCTTTCCATGGTTGGACTATAATTTCTACAAAAATATAACTAACGCAGCTGGTAACAGATCTTAAGCTATCAAAATACGAGGGTAGATCCATAAGTTTCCGGCCTTATCATTTTCTAGGCATGATAAAGACAAAATCTTATGACACTTTTCAATATAGTTACCCTTTATTGCAATAGCACTTCTCACATCTTGGATTAATATTTCAATCCCCGACAAAAAAATAGTCAGAGGTCTTGTCTGCAAAATCGGCATAAACAGCATCCATCACTTCTTTGTCACACTTAAATTTCCTTCCTCAAAGGACCTTCTTGAATTTTGAGAAGAGTAAATAGTCACTGGGAGCTGTAGGGTGGATGGTCGATCTCTTTGAAGTCACATTTTTTCACAGCTTTCTTTACAACAAGAGCTGTGTGAACAGGCGCGTTGTCGTGGAGAAGGCGCACACCACCACTCAGCTTTCCTCGTCTTTTCTCTTTGATGGAAGCACGTAATCTGTGCAGTAGGCAAGCAAGGTACTCCCCATTTACTGTGGTGTTCCTCTCCTTGAAGTCAATGAAGAGTTTTCCTTCACAGTCCCAAAAGATTGTAGCCATGATCTTATGGTGACTGAATGACCTTGGCCTTTAGAGACGGTGCTTCGCCAGCTTTACTTCACTCCATTGATTTTCTTTTGGACATGGGATCACAGTAGAGAACCATAGTTTCATCTCCTGTAGCAATGGTTTGCAGAATTTCTCTCTCGTTGTCACGGCAGAGCTCCAAAAATGCCTGACAACAGATGACTCGTTGCTGCTTTTGGACCGAAGAAAGAAGTCTAGACACCCATCTTGCACTAACCTTATTCATGATCATGAATAATTCAAAGGACTATTGTTTTAGAAAGGCTCAATCTTGCTGCCATTTCTGTAACTTTGAGCAGCCGGTCTTCCATATTTTCTCCTTCCACATGTTTTCAGGAGTGAGCACTTCCAAGGGCGAACCTGCATGCTCTTCATCTTCAATGCTTTCTCCACTCATTCGAAAAAGTTTGGCCCATTCTTTTACGGTAGAATATGAGGGGGATGCTTCCCCATTTACACCAATCGTGCAATCGCTGTTTAATTTCATTTGGATCGAGTACTTCTTTTGTGAAGAACATAAGAAGATTAGGCTTTTGTGAAGGCGATAATCCTTATCGACGAGGTCGGGAATTTATGGATTTACCCTCGTATGTATATGTGCAAGTTTAAACTTGCATAGTCACTGTGGTACATACTGTTGATTTCAGTCCTGTGTCAATATTAGGTGAAAAATCCTGAATATTACTACAGAAAACTTTACATTCTACATTTTCACACAGTGTAAGTGGTTGAAAGAGCGGGGAAAAAAAATCTACGAGAACTTGGTAGATGTTCATGATGTTCATTTGATACCATCGCAAGATGGATTTAATCATTTGAAGAAGGGCGAGAGACTGAAAGAGAACCCTCGCTCTGGCAAGTTTCGGAAAGCTATGAATGAGAGAATAATTCACCGAGCGAGGAATTTGGTTGAGGAAAATCTATATTTTATTGTTGAAATGCTAAGTAAGGAAGTGGGTTTCAGTGTTTACAGCATTAGCTCCATAAGCATTTTAAGCTGGAAGAGCTGCGGCGTCCAAAGACAAAAACTTCAAGTTTTTGCACCACAATGCGTCTCCTCACAGAACAGCTGCAAATGTGAGGAAACTGGGAGTCACCAAAGTCCAGTTGCTTGAACATCCACCCTGCAGCCCTGACCTTGCACCGTGCGACTTGCGGTTGTTTCCTCGAGTGAATTCTGGCATTGCTGGAAAATCTTTTAAACAAGTGCAGGACCTTGCTCAAGCTACAAATTCAGCTCTGTTGACATCTCAGTACCGTAGTGCTTTTGACAAATGGATAATAGTTTTTTTCCCTCCCGATTGACAGAAATATGATCTCCGCCAAACTTTCTTAAGTTTTAAAACACATCTGTGTTTGATATTGAACACTAATACCCACCAACTGTTTTGCTCGACTAAAACAATGCCACTGTGTTTTTATTGTTGTTGGATCTGGCTCAAGCCAATTGCCTCAAGGAGATTTCCCAGATGATTCCACTCCGTTAGTTTACTTTACGAACATAGAGCTGTTAGTGAAAGGAACCACTAGATCGGCGAGGGCGTTTACAAGAATGTCATCGTAAAGTGTGTTTCGTCTCTTGCGCATGTGCCAGTTGACCGTTTGTTTGAAAGCCGGGAGTTATAAAGAGAAGTGCATCTTTTCAACACTTGTCTTCTTTTTATCTGCCGCATGAAAAAACAAATTCAATGTCTCGACGGTTTTCTTTCGCCTACTTATCGCTTTATGTGGAACAATGAGACAACATGGCTTTAGGGTACATTTAACAAACCCTATACTATTTTTATACTTATTTTTTATAATTTAGATCTATCATCGCTGTGCAGAAGAATTCTTCAGTTATCTTATCAGTCGCTTAATAGTAGTAGTATATTTATTACAGTGGTACCAATACAACACCAAAAAAATTTAACAGGTGCACCCTGCTTTTTTTATACACTAGATATGATCTATTTTGCACAACATATTACATTAGATATTCACAATGATATATATATATATATATATATATACAACAAAAAGAAATAAAGAAATAAAAATAAAAATATAATAAATAAAAAATGTCTGAATAACTTTTAAAAGTATTTAAAATATATATAAAATATAAATTAAATTATAGATGACACACAGCTGGAATCAATCAATATGTTCCCCCTAACCCCCTTTACAACCCTGAATATGGAACGGTGTTTAACGCCCGTTTTTACTACTGAGGCACCACAGGCGGTGGACACTGGTAATACATGAGATTAAATGATATAATGGGAAAGGATATTTTTTAAGGAAGGAAAGGTTCCAGGCCTAAGTTTAGGATACCTCCCGGCATTTGCCATTTATGAAGACTGAGGAAAACCTGGAAAAAAAAAAAAAAATAGTCAGGGACGGTCCTGGCCGGATTCGAAGCCCAGACCTCCCGCGCCCATTCGATGAATATCAGTCACATGTCTGTATGGAAAGTATGAAAAGCATTCATTTCATATCCAAAAAGTACAAACATTATTCCCAGATGATTATCCTAACAGATAACAATTTTCTGAATGATATTTACATACAGTTAAAAATGAACCTGATTTTGCTAGATACAAATTATGGACAGATGAAGCATGTTCTTAAAGAAATGCCTTTTTTAATACACACAAAAGTCACATTTGGAGTGACACTAATCCTAAAGCTGTGGAGAATCTACACAATCAATGGAAGTTTTCTGTAAATTTTTGGGTTGGATTTGTTGATAACTTTCTAGATGTGCCTGCAAAATTGAATGATCATGTTTGTAGTATTTTTCTTGCGGAAATGCTTCCAGAACTACTTGGAGTTCCTATTAATATTCCGAGGAACATAATATTTGAACACTACGGTGCACCCGCACATTTCGGCTTGAATTTTCGAAAATATTTAAGAGTACATTTTCCGAATATTTGGTTAAGGAGCGCAAGGTCCAGCTGCTTGGCCGGCACCTTCCCTAGATATGAATCCAGTTCATTTTTGTCTTTGGGGTCATATTAAATCATTTGTTTATGAAACACTCACCGACAATGCAGAAGAATTATTTGCTAGAATGGTTTTTATTCTTGATGATCTTCGTCCTCAACCACAGATATTACGAAGAAATACGTCGTTCAATCATACAGCGTTATATTTTGTGTGTCAACAATGAGGGTCGATATTTTGAACAGTTCCTATAGTTTGTTAATAGTATTTTCTTAATATCTGGTATTACATAAAATAAAGTTACTGTATAGTTATAGAGTAGTTATAGGTATAAAGTAATTTCCCAAGCTGAGATTAATTCATTTTTCCTTCATACTACTCTAACTTGAAAGCGAACATTTTTGGACATTGCTTCACTAAGGGGGGGAAAAAAAAAGTTTATTTTCATGTCCTTTATCACATTAGAAATAGTTATTCTGACACACTTTTTATGCAAAGAAAAAGTCTTTATGTATACAAAAATGTTTATGCAGCCAGGCAAAGAACGAGCCGCCGCTGTAATATGATAAGCGATGTTGCCGTGTCACCGCCTTCTCGATGAGCGAGGCAACAACTTGCATCTGTTGCCGTCATAAACAACAGCTAATTACCGGAATGGAGTAGCGTTGAGCTTTTCACTCATTAGACAGACGTTGCCACTTTATAAGAAGCAGGAACAGGAAGCAGCACTTTCTTTTGTTTTCCTAGCACTTTAAAAAAATATCCGTGACAATCCAGGGCATCTAGAGGATATTTTTACTTCCGTCCTCTTAAAAAAAAACTACTGCTACTTTTTTTAATTAAGCTGAATAATTACGTGCATATAAAAAGGTTTTATTTATAGGTTCGTTACAGTGTAATTTAACTCAAAAATCTTTATTAATTTATTATCCATTAATTGGTTAACAATTCTTGTTTATCATATAAGCTATAAAATAATAGATTTTTTTAACAGTGTTTTACGCGCGTTTTTACTACTGAGACACCACAGGCGGTGGGCACTAATGATACATGAGATGAAATAAATTGGGAAAGGATATTTTTAGGAAAGGAAACACTCTAGGCCTAAGCTTAGGGTACCTCCCCGGCATTTGCCGTTTATGAGGACTGAGGAAAACCTGGAAAAAACCTCAGTCAGGGAGGACAGTCTTGGCGGGATTCGAACACCGGACTTCCCGCTCATGAGTCTGCGCCTTAACGACCTCGGTGACGATATAAAATGATAGCATTAATTATAACTATACAATAATAAATATTAAAATTTTAGAATAGGACCTTATGGCTCACACCTAGTACATTGATACTTGGTCTAGAGGGCTAGCCAATAAAAAATGAGAATGATTTATTTATGAAATACGCTAAGCAGGGTCAAGGTAGTCCCCATTTTGTTGTATACACTTGGCCCTAAGTGTCGGCCAGTCTTAGAAGATGAGTGGAAACCGTTTTAGAAATCGTCTCCATCATCTTCACGAAAGCCGTTGATGAACCAGCTTGGTCCAGGCTGTATGGAGGGTGGGGAACATATTAATGATTTTTTTTTTCTGCCAACTGTTCAGCAACAAGTGAGAACGTGCAAATAGATGCAGCTCAGGACGTTTTCGTCGTATGTTTTCGCCAGGACGCTATAAACTCCCCATTAACCGTTATTTGCGGGGAGATTTCATATTCGTGCTGACCGGACATTAGTGTCGGAGATCCAGGCGATTTCCAGACTGAGCTCGTCTGTTTGTTTTTGGGATCGTTATGTCTCATCATCTGTAATGTTTGAATTCACGCTGTCCTCGACATGCTCCGCTACCAAACGCTGGATCTCCCGAAATATGTCCATTCGCACCAACTCCTGTTCAGGGTTCAGCAATCTCGGCAACCAATGCCATATGTGAACACACGAGCATGACAAATCTGACAGATTTGTCGATATCCGGAACAATGACGGCAGCTGTGTTAATCATAGTCCGGTTGACTACAGTGATTGGAGCACCTGGGCTCTCCTTAACCGAAATGCGATTGATCCTGGAAGAACGTCTTCGCCACCTGCTTGTTGTAACAACATCGTGTACGCTTCCATGTCGGATTTTTACAAATGGAAACACCAAACACGTGAGGTTTGTTCTCATGAAAAATTGCTTCACCATGATAATGTGCCGGCGCATTCAAGCCGGGTCGCTCAGAACAAATTGACGGAGCTACGATTTGAAATGCTTCCGCATCCACCCTATTCACCGAATCTCGCTCCTTCAGATTACTATCTGTTTCCAAAATTACAAACTTTCCTGATTTCATTTAAGTCAGTTTGTTGATTTGTTTTATTTATGGACGCTCTTTAACATCTCAGGTCATCAGCGTCTCATTCAATTCAGGGCGAGAAACGGCCGTTAAATTTTGCTCAGAGGCCTCTTCTTTCAGGCTTGAGGTTCTTTCAAATGCCGTAAATGTACGACACGGGACCCACGGCTTTACTTTCCTTCCGAAGGAAGCCATACTTATAATTTTTGAACTCGAAAAATTCCATCGACCTGGCCGGGATTGAATTCTCAATCTTGAGTTTAGGAGCAAGTATGGTTACCTCTAGATCACCAGGACCTATATTTAAGTCAAATGAAGGAAGTAAACGAGTATACTATAGGCCTCGAAGAAATCACATACCTTGTGCGAGGAGCAAGTGTATTGAACTTCGACGGGACTGCGATGAAAAATAAAGTTCGTTGTCAGATCGAAAACCGAGCAAGTTACTTATCAAATCACCTTCGTATTACCTCGTGTTTCTTTTGCTTGCGTAGTCTTCAGTATAATGCCCCATAATGCTCCGAACCCTATTTCTTGACATCAGTATATAATAGATAAGCTGTGTAGTAGTGTGTATTGTGTTTTACGCACTCGTAGTGACAGTAAAAATAAATCGCACTATTGTGAACCCAGCTTTATTGAGTGTAACCAGCGCTACCCCAGGTTGGATCGCAGCTCTCGAAGCGAACCACTTTTTTGTTTTGAGATGTACATACTTTCTTTAAAACTCTAAAGAAAACTTAGAATTCTGCGTTTTACTCGACTCTTCCCTGGAGCGAAAGCTCATTGCGAAAATTTATAACTGTGTACTTGTGAAATAAATGTATATATTTATTTGCCGTGCTAATGTGGAGATATTTATCTGCAAGTGACAGAATAATGTTTCCTGTAATCAACACTCCTAGCCGGGCAATTAGGACACCGATGAGAGAGCGTCATGCCCTTCGCTTCCGGATGCGCCAGTTTACAACTGCTCGTTACAGCTGTCAGGATTTACATTTGTATCAAATGTTCCTTCAAATGAATGTTCTGTATAACAAGATTTCCTGGGGGTTTGCTTCTCAATGTGCGGCGCGAACTTTCCACGCCATGAACACCCACTGAGATCGCCTACAATCGTGATTTGGCATGTTGTTCAAAACAGAGCAGTGACAAAAATCGAGAAGTGTTAAATAATTATTAATAGCTTTTATGTTTCATAATTTGTTTTTAAAAATGCTGGAATGTTGTTCAAATCTTTAGATGTGCGCTTCGCGACACCTACGAGTGATACGAGGGTAGGTCCATAAGTTTCCGGCCTAACCATTTTCTAGGTATGATAAAGACAAAATCAATACTCTACTTGGTTACTCTTTATTGCAATACACTTCTCACATCTTTAAATTAACATCTCAATCCCCTCCCAAAAAAATAGTCAGAAGTCTTGTCCACAAAATGGACATAAATAGCATCCATCACTTCTTCGCCACATTTAAATTTCCTTCCTCGAAGAACCTTCTTGAGTTTTCAAAGTGGAAATAGTCACTGGGAGTTACATCTGGTCTGTAGGTGGATGGTCGATCTGCTTGAAGCCACATTTCCTCACAGCTTCCTTTGCAACAAGAGCTGTGTGCACAGGCGCGTTGTCGTGAAGAAGGCACACACCACCACTCAGCTTTCTTCGCCTTTTCTCTTTGATGGAAGCACGTAGTCTGTGCAGTAGGCCAGCATAGTACTCCCCATTTACTGTGGTGTTCCTTTCCTTGAAGTCAATGAAGAATATTCCTTCACAGTCCCAAAAGATTGTGGCATGATCTTCTTGGTTGACTGCGTGACCTTGGCTTTTAGAGACGGTGCTTCGCTAGGTTTACGCCTGCCACTCCATTAATTCTCTTTTGGACAAGGGATCATAGTAGAGGACCATAGTTTCATCTTCTGTAACAATGATTTGCAGAACTTCTCTCTCTCTCGTTGCCACGGCAGAGGTCCAAAAATGCCTGACAACAGATGACTCGTTGCTGCTTTTGAACTGAGGAAAGAAGTCTAGGCGCCCATCATTCACTAACCTTTTTCATGTTTAAATGTTCATGAATAGTTTAAAGGACTGTTGTTTTAGAAAGACCCAACCTTGCTGCTGTTTATGTAACTTTGAGCCGCGGGTCTTGCATAATTTCTCCTTCCACAAGAGCGATGATTTCGGGAGTGAGCACCTCCAAGGGCCGATCTGCACGCTTTTCGTCTTCAGTGCCTTCTCGACCCATTAGAAAAAGTTTGCCCCATACTTTTACGGTAGAATGAGGGGAATGCTTCCCCATATATACCGTCCAATTGCTGTTTAATTTCATTTGGAATAAGTCCTTCTTTTGTAAAGAACTTTACAACAGCTCGATACTCCATTTGGAACATGTCACAATCTTCTACACATAGCCTTCTTTATGTAACTATATCTGAAAAACTGAACACAGCGGAGCGGAGTACAGCTGCAGTTATTTACTTAAGATATGACATCAGATAAGGCTTTTGTAAAGGCGATAATCCTTATGGGCGAGTCCGGAAACTTATGGACCTACGCTCATATGTATGTTGGGTTAAACTCTTCAAAACGAAGTACTTTATTACTATTCTTATTTCAGTTTTATCTATTTTGTAGAACATGTTAACACTAGTTTGGTTACACGATCGTCACAAAGAAGTGACTACACTTGCATAATAATTTAGCTGTTTTCACTTCACTTAGTCAGGCCGAGAACTTTAAGAACACCCCTAGTAGGTGAGAAAGTTGGTTCTATCTGCAGGAAAGGGTTAGACGTCAGTCTTTTGTTACATTACAAAAAGTTTCCTGTGTAATTATACAGAGAGTCAAACCGGATGAAAAAAATCGTGAGAAAAAAAACCAGATTTGTAGCACAAAAAGTAATTTGTCATCAAGAAAAAAGCGCTTCAGGAATATAAAATTTAGAGATTTGAAATATAAGTTGTTACACGACCCATCCAACACCTCAGAAATACCACGACTTCGATCTGTCCCCATATCCCAAAATGTTCCTTCCCGGTCTGCATCAAGAGGTGGTTGCAGGTGCAGAGGGATATTTTGTATCTGGAAAATCAATTCCGAGACGGAATTAATTGGAGCATCGGTAGAACAACTACATTTAATTTGTTGAAAAAAAAATTCAAACTGAAAATTCGGTTGTTCATTTCACAAATTGTTTCTTATTATTTTGTTCTTAATTTTTATACACCGGTCAACAGTTAGCACTTGTAAAATTTGCATCTGAGATATGAGATGTTCTAAAGGTATTTTTTGTTTTGCGTAGACAAGACAAAAATCGTATTGACCCTTCGCCGCCATTGATGGGGGGCGGAAGGCGGTTCGCCATGCTCCATCGATCCCAATGCGCCCGCGTCGCACCCCCACCATTCTTGAGTAAACATCCCTGCTGTAACATCAGCTCACGTGTGACAAAACGAAGCGCATATAATCTCACGTGAACTCACGTGAGCTCACAAGAATACATGTACTTGCCAATTAAGATGATGTTTAGTATTTGACGCATTGGAGATTTTGGGATTTTTTTTTTTTTAATTGTGCTAACCAACAAGGAAACCTCATTGCATTCTTCAAGTGTTTGTCCCTCATTTTCCAAAACTAGTGGCCACCAAGACAAAAGGTTTGATTTCCTGTAACAAATGACTAACGATTGCACAATGTTCGTTTACCCGTTTTTACTACTGAGGCATCACAGGCGGTGAACATTGATGATACATGAGATGAAATGATACATTGGGAAAGGATTTATTTTCAAGTAAGGAATCGTTCTAGGCCTAAGTTTAGGGTACCTCCCCGGCATTTGCCATTTATGAGGACTGAGGAAAACCTGGAAAGAACTTCAGTCGAAGAGGACAATCCTGGTGGGATTCGAACCGCAGACCTCCCGCCCAGGAGTCCGCGCCTTGATGAACTCGGCCACCCGTGACGGTGCTCATGGCGTGGTGTCGTAGACTATCTCCATAAGGGAGAACCATCACCGGAAAGTATTAACGCTTCACTACTGGACTAACTGAAGGAAACGTCCACTTTTTGCAAAATAGAAAGTTTTATTTCATCACGATAATGCACCTTCACACACGTCTGGAATTGCTGCAAAACTGCATGACCTTCGCTTCCAAGTGCTTCCACACCCGCCATATTCGCCTGATTTGGCTCCACTTTTTGTTCTCAAACCTGAAGAAGTGGATGGTTGGATAAATCTTATTTTACTTAGGATGTTATAAAGTTGGAAAGTCGATGGGCTAAATTTATTGATTTACAAGGTGATTGTAATAAAACAAAAAACTCTGTGAACTCTTGTGTTTTCTTAGTCATGCCGAGAACTTTTAGAACGCCCCTAGCAATGCACACACCATCTCGTTTTAAATTACTTTTTAAGTATTGTTTATTTTTACCTAAGTATATAAATGTAGCAACATATTGTTTATGGGCCTATTTATTAACCATTCTGTGTCAGTGGCCGCTGGTGTCTGCATACTGGATGAAGCCTAAAGCCTGAGGCAACAGCAGGGACGCCACTGTGCGTGGGAACTCCACTAATACCAATATTACTTCTTAAGTATCTCGTGGATTTCGGTAAAAACTCCAGATAAGTGTAGAGATTAGGTTTAGGGGTGATCGTGGGTGGTTTCGACGTCTCCTTTAAGAGGTTTAATGGCCGTGTGCTGGTTCCCATCACCGTAGAGGCGCCTTCATCAAGTGGGCTGTCCCGACATTCAGCTCTGTTAGCCGCTCTCAAGCACAGCAGGTGAAAAGCAAACACTGTGCGTTTGGGACTGAGGCAGCAACGAAATTGTCACTACTATTTATCAGTTGTAAATAAGTACAGATGGATTAGAGTTATAGCCTCAATAAGTCATATATTCAGTAGTATTATTATGTGTAGGTTGGAGGAAAAATAACAGAAGATCAGGTCGGGCACACTCGTGTATGGATAATATATTCAGCCTTGGAAAAAATAGTGAAAAGTTGCGTTCTAAAACCCAGGAAATCCATAATATTTGTATATTTAGATAAGGCATATTATTCTGTACCAATCCATCAACTATGGGGGCCAATGGAAAACATTGATGTTGAACCCCCTTTAATTTTACTGGTTAAACGATTATACCAACAAATTTCAAACAGCAGTGAAAATAGGAAATTAGTTATCAACTGTATTTCAAAATACTAAAGGCCTTAGAAATGTTGTAGCATATCTCCAACCCTTTTAAAAATATATACTCAACATACATTGGAGAGGTGAAATCGCTCATTTGCAGGTGTGGGAATTCCCTTTGGGCATGGAACAGTTTTTATATGCGGATGAGCAGGTGTTGATTTCTCAAAGTCGAGAGGATGCAACTTTTTTCATAAGAAAGTTAATGCTATCATTTGAAGCTGGAGGACTTCAAATAAATATGAATAAAAGTAAATATCTGGTAGTAGGAAGACCATAGAGAACCATCAGAGTAGTGAAGCTGATGCAGACCACAGAATCTCACAGGCTAGAAGGGCGATTAAGATGTTAAATGCAGAATTACATTCAAGTAAACAAAGAAAAGAAAACTCCTTCATATATTAGAGTAGAGGCACAAGGTCGAACTTTGACTGAACGCCAAAAAGGTCAACTTCAGGCAGTGGAGGTGGATGACATGCGAAGAGAAACCAGGGTGTCTAGATTGGAAAGAAAAAGAAATGAAGAGGCTAGACAGGTTATAGACATGGAGGAATCAGTTGTAGAAAGAATCCAGAAGCGGATGGTCACGTTAGGAGAATGGCGGACGAAAGATGGCCCATAATTCTTCTGGAGTGGTCACCGTCAGGAAGAAGAAGACATGATAGTTCAAGACTATCATGGATAGAAGGAATGAAATAAACAATGAAAAACTACTGGAGATTGAGTATAAAGGGTACCTGCTAAAAAGTGGAACACCCCTCAAAAATGATAAACAAGTGTCCTGCAAAATTACGAGGGTTTAATGACCGTGTCGGTAATAAATTATTTTAAGATGCCACTAGTTTGCATCTGGCATGTAGTTTTGTGCACACAATCCAAATTTGTAGGGTTTTTCTGCAATTTACATGTTTCATTCTAAGTTTTTCGCTCTTCTCTCTTCCATTGTTGACATGTTTTATTTGTCTTTTTGTTCTTTTGTTTGCTCTCTTATTATAATAATAAAAAAAGAAGATTTATAGTAATAGAAGTTCTAAAAATAATCACTAGGTGGGAGCAGTGGTACAAGAAGGCATATTTGTTGGATCAAAAATCAGAAAACACCTTGCGTGCCCGTCTTGTGATACCGCAAGTTAGTGGTCTATTACAGAATGTGCCATGTTCTCACACACAATGCCATAGCTTCTCCACATTTATCTTTAATTTACTTGTCTATGAGAGCGCTGTATTGAAAAACGGAACGCATTTTTGAAAACTCTGTTCACGTAGGAGTTGCAATTTCCACAGCAATTTAAATAGTGACGCCATTAAATTAAAATTTTAAATTTCAAAATCGTAAACCACTTTTCCAAATATTGCAATAATTCTAAATACTTTTTAATTTATGATTTTTTTCACGTATACCTCAACATACAATGGTTCAATTTCTCTGATTTTGCAAACACTGTTTTTTTTGTTGTTGTTTTGTTTGAATTATATATACCGAGTTTTGTTGCGAAAGACCCATTATTGGTGCCGCTAGAGCGATTATTTAATTTCGGGTTTCACTTCTCCTAATAATCTGATTTCGTTTATTTACAGAATCTATTTTTATTATTTCGTTTTAATAGCATATAACCAGTTACCTTGAGAAAAAAAAATGGCGGCAGCTAGAGTAATTTTAAAATTTGGTGTTACTGGTAAAGTACCGCTCCACATAGTCTGATTTTGCTGATTTTCAGAAACTATTTTTATTATTTTATTTCAATTGTATTTTCTTAGTTTAGTTTAGAATAAAAAACAAAAATTGCGCCAGGTAGAGAGATTTTTAAGTTTTGTTTCTGGTAAACCCGCACTCTAAATAGTCTAATTTTTCTGATTTTGTATTATTTTATTTAAATGGCACCTTCTGAGTTTAGTTGATAAAAAACTAAAATGCGGCCGCTAGAGCGATTTTAAATTTTCGTTTTAGATTAATTCTCACCTCACAAGTGTCCCATTTTGTGGGTTAACAAACATGATCCGTTTGTTAATTGATCATTATATGCCGAGTTTCATTGAGAAAACAAAAATTGCGGCTGCTAGAGAGTTAACAATTACGCACACATATGCATCGCTATAGATTACCCCCACTCTTAAAGGTCCAATTATACTGGTTTTTGTACTCGATGAATAATTTGTTTATAGGCCGAGTATCATTGAAAAAAAAAATTGCTGCCAATAGAGTTTTAACAGAAACACATACATTTGTCATATTCGGTGCCTAGTGTGTAGGATGGATGGATATTTTAAGAATTTTTTCAAAAATCTTTTCATGGGTTCAATCTCAATAGCCTATATTTCTTCGGAATTCGCTAAAAGAAAGAGTTGAACGCTACTAAACCCGTGTTAAGCGTACATTCTTTCATTCCTAACCGCAACACTTTCGGGGCCCAGAAAATGAGGGTGCTATCAAATCTTCCACGCAGCACCAACCTAAAAACTTAATAGTTATTGCACATCACTTAGCTGTTGGAATGACAGCATGGGGTTCTGTTTGTAATCGGTGAAAAACACACAATGACCGTTATTTGAAGGGAAGCGCTTGCCCTTTGTTGTTGTTGTTTTTTTAACTTAATTACGTCGGTTGCTGCCGGACTCGCCTTTCTTTTGTCATGCCTTCACATCTTTATAATTACACTAATCAACGTAATTGTTGTCCTGCGAAATGTTTTCCCCTTTCATCTTTCTAATTATGATTCACGACGATAAATTAACATTTTATTTCTCTAGACGCTCAATAGTTTTTATGACTGCCACGACAATGAGGGTTAAAGTTTACGCGAGGCTGTGATTCTAACAGCTGTCAGCCTGGTCACCATGGGAGCGGAAACAACTGCACATCGCTACCTTACCACCTACTTGTTTTATGTATCGCAATTCGTCTCGGAAATGGGAGAGTAAAGCTGTGAATGATTAATTTTACTATTACGTGTTTTTTAACAAGAGCGCCTGAGGAAAACAACGGGACATTAATTTTAAATGTTTACGTTCCGGGGCAAAGGTAACAAATCCACGATTTACATCTCTAGCAATGAAAAGAGATAAAAGTATGAATGGAGAGGGAAAAATAACAAGAAGAAATGGAAATGGAAGAAGTGGCAAAAAAGAATTTGTACACAAGAATGGGACGATGAACGGAGAAGCCGAATAAAAGGAACAGAATACACTATAAAACAAAAGGCAGAGAGGAAGATAATATAGGGAAGTAACATGAAGATGCCAAATGGGGTAGAAATACGTCAAGAAGAAGGAATCAATTACAGACTAGGAAAAGAACAATAATTAGAAATCACAGGTGGAGAAAGATGCCAAGAAAACGAAACAGAAACAAAAGCGGCCAGAGAGGAGAAAGCAGACATTATGATCACTTATTATTAATAAAATAATATTTATTTATTTGTTTATTCTTTAACTTCACAATGTTTTTCTTTAGCTTGACTGTTCCATTCAAACAGAAAGCAACAAAAATTTGTAAAAATCACCCTGAAAGAAGCTCTTTAAGATGTTTACACATTTTAAGAGTAAATTCTTCATCTCATTTTGACATTACACAAGATACGATCTTGTATGTAACGTTCCGCAGGTAGTTCTCTTTGTACCAACATTAATACAGCGATTATCTCCGAAAGTTTAACAGACATCGCAAAACAGATTTCAGTTTCCTGAAGACTGTGTTTTAAATGTGCGATGTTCATGGAATCTGATACAATTGTTTCGGAAGTATAAACACAGCGTTTCCTTTTCATTATTTATTAGTTTTATTTAAAGACGCTCTTTAACATCTTTGGTTATTAGTAGAACCCGGAAGTTCGGGCATTTATTTTGGTTAAAATAGGCAGGCAAAAGGCACTTAAAATACTGAAAATAGACATTTATTAAAAGTGAAAACAGCTCGTAAAATCAATTATTAATGAAAATAGTTATTTAAGATATTTAATAATTTCTTATCACATAATTGAAGTGCTTAAGCTTACTTTTCTTGGTTACAAGCAACAACAGGCTGTTTTCTCAAGGTATCAACTGTCATAGTCAGCCGCTTATCAGAGAGAATATTTTTCATCATGGAAAAAGAACGTTCTACTTCCACTGAAGTGATTTAGCATATTTAAATCCCGCTATTTCGGAAGAACTCATACCAGCTATAAAAGAACATTCACCTTTCAGAACATCATGGAAATGTTGATCAAGACAAAGTAAAGTAGTTTTGAATAGTTCTGGTGAATGAGCAAAAGATTCGCAGTGGTTTCCGGCCGAGTTCATTTTCTGTTTATGCAGGTTAGTATCTCTCAGGTTAGTATCTCTCTTACTTCCGTATTGAACACATTGTAGGGACAGTTTATTGTACAGCTGTACCGCTCTCATCTTTCTCGCTTGCAATTGTTTGTTACATTTATACAGCTCAGAATTGACCCCCATCACAAATTTCTTAGATCGATACGAGCTTATTCGCCAGGACTATTAAAAACTACAGTACTTCCCTCGTCCCTTCTATTTCCTAGTATTCGTATGCCCGAGGTGACAGCACATTTATTTTATTAATGAAGGTTCTGCTATTTAAAGAGCTTAAGTGAATGGTTGAGGAGAAAGTTTTTTACTGCTTGAAAAGAAATAAATTGTATAACAAGATTCTCAACAGATATTTTTGTGAGGTGAACATGCCATTTAATTTTTATAACTGTTTTGTCTTCTATATAATGAATTTCTTTATATCCTTTTGCGTAAATAATAAAAAACAGGGAAAAAATGTAAATTCTAAAATAGGCACTAGAAACCAAAATAGGCAAAAATATTACGCAATATAAAATCTAGCTCTACAAACTCCAAATGTGCGTACACGTTCATTTCTATTCAACTCTTAAATATAACCACCCAGATAGAAAAGGCATCTTGCCTAACTTCCGGGCTCTGGTCATTAGCGTCTCATTCTATTCAGGGTGTGATGCCTCTTCTTTCGGACTTGAGGTTCTTTTACGTGACATAAAGCTACGACATGGCTTTACTTTCCTTCAAAAGGTGTCATGTTTAGGATTTATACGCTCAAAAAAATACAAACCCGGGTTTGAATATGCGTTCATGAATATGCGTATATTTTGGAAGACAAATACAAAAACAGCCATAAATAAGAAAGAAGAAGAAGAAAATAGATTATAAAACAGGAGCAGAACAAATAAAAAACAAGGAGGAAAGAGAGAGTGAGTCCCTAGGAAATGATAAAGTAGAACCAGAGGCAGAGGGAACCTGGTGGAGCCGCCACTGCGGTATGCCGGGAATTCCAGGCGACAAAACCGCAGCCCGCAGACATAAATTTTAATTTTGTCGTTCAACCTCTCTCGCCTACCGACGACAGTGTCAGGGGTTTCGTTTTAATTTGCATGCCGTACCGCTCATTGGCGACATCTGCAGGGTCCGCAGTAACGGATTCCCAAACCCGCGGTTGAGTGTTCCACGAGCTCTTCAAGGTCGCGGAGCAAGGGCGTGAAATGGTGGCCATGTCTAGACAGTGGGTGTAGCTACCTTCTCTTCCTATTGTTATCTTCTGCTATTTACATCGCCTTATTCCTCTTTCTTCCTCAACTTCTCCCAAGTTTCTATTCCATTTCCCTTTTCTATATTTTCTCCCTCCTCTATCGTATCCTTCGTTCTCCTGCCTTTTTTTTTTTTTTTTTTGGCTCTGTAATCTTCCTTCTATCTCTTCTTTTGTCGTGGTCTCCCTTGGCCTCTCTTCATTCTCCTCTTTTTCCTTCTCTACTTTCGGTTTTTTATTTTCACGCGTTCATTCCTTAACCCCCTACTCCTATATTTGTCCAAATCCGCCTATTCTAGATTCTTATTGCTCGTTTTTCTTTATTTTTATTATTCCTTATGTTCTTTTCTTTTTCTTCTGTTGTTCTCTCCCTCTTCCTCTCTAATCACTTAACTCCTCTTGCCAATTATCTGTCTGCTTCGAACGCTTTTCTTCCTTCTTCTTTTATTTTTCAGTGTTATTCTCTTTCTTTTCAGCCTTTGTTTCACATTTGTCTCCATTCTCGTTTTTTATTCTTTCGTCCTTTCTCCTGTCCATTTTTTCTTCCTGTTCTGTTTCTTCATCAGTTCCCTTTATGCTACTGTTTCTAATCTCACCGCATTGTTTTCTACTTCTTAATCACCGCACTCTTCGTCTTCATCTTATTCTCACAATCTTTACAGTACAGTTTTTTTATTTCCTATATAATTTCTACTAGTTTAAGTTTTTCTTACATATTACATATTAATAATAAATTAAATAAATAAAATACTACTTTGGAACCGAAGGATATACAGTTTTATAGCATCTCTATATTCGATTGATCGATTCAAGAAATCGACAGCTTAAGACCACTTACAATACTCATAATGTCAGGTATCGATAGTACACAAAATGGCGGCGACCGAAGTTCAGGCATGTAGCTGCTATTAACCCATTGGTATATTTATATCGTTTGCTGCAGTTACGTTGTTTATTATAGTGGTTTATAGTTGGAAGACAAACAACAAATTTTTTTATAAGTTAATATTGATTTAGTACAATTCAACTCGAAAATTTTATAATAGAAAGTGTTTAGAGTAACATGAACCGTTCTTGTTGTGTGCCCGATTGTAGCTCTAATTACGGCGGCGCACCGCATACTTAAATATATTCAAATTTTCTAACGAACAGTCAATAAAGAAGGCGATAAAGTGCACACTTTGAAGTTAATGGTGAAACTGCAGTGTGTATTAAACATTTCGAACCAAAATCTGTGGTTAGAGAGGAAAATTTTCCTGTGCAAAATGGTGAACCAATTAATGTCCCCCAAAAATTCATTTTCCAAACATTTTATAATCACTTTTATGTACTCAGATATCATTTTGGGTCTATAATTTCCTTCATTGTATGAGCATGAACATGAATACAATTCTATCACATTTTTACACCTGGGCCGATTGAAATGTCTATTGGCATTGTTGTTACATCAGTTTTATTCTATTGTTGGGATATTTCACACCTAACTTTAAGAGGTAAAGATGCCGTTAAGTCGAGAGGAGGTTGCTAGAGCAGTTGCCCTGCTGGAAGATGAACGGAGCATGCGTTATGTCGTCCAGGTGTTACGGGTCAAAGTCTCTACTATACAAAGGACATGTCGAAGATTCAGGGAGCCTGGTATCTATTGCAAAAGGGTGACATCTGTCAGAGATGATCAATTTCTGCGGCTGCAAATGATCGTCACACAACAGCCGTAGAAGCTCAGAATCTCTTGCAAAGGACATCAGGAGTCAGTGTCAGCATGAAAACAGTGAGAAGGAGATTTGAAGAAGCTCGGCCTACCTCTAGAAGATCAGCCAGAGGTCCCTTGCTCACCCACCAACATCGAGAAGCATGCTCGTCAACATCTGCAGTGGACTGAGGAGCAATGGAAAGCTGTCCTGTTCACGGATAGGTGGAGGTTCAGCTTGAGATCGTCTGATGGTAGCGGAAAAGTATGGTGGAGGACTGCAGAAAGATATGCCCCTTGCACCTTCTCATTGAGGACGGCTTTCAGGGAAGATGATGTAGGCTGGTATCAGTGTGGAAGCCAAGACAGAGTTGGTTTTTGTGAAGAACGGGGCCCTGAATGATATATTGAGGAAATTCTTCAGGAATAATTATGTATTATAGGGGCAATTTTTGTATAGAGAGTAGAATAAAGCAATTTTTTTTTCATCTACGAGCCAATAAGACAAATTCACACTTTACAACCCAATTTATAATGCAACAAACAAGGTTTAAATACAAAAAAGTAAGATGTCCGTGTTATTCCCAATGCTACATATGTTGGCAATGATTTCCGCTTCATGCACGGCAGTGCTCGTCCACATGTGACACTATACTTGCACGAGGAGGGGATTCGGACGATAGTTAGGCCAGCAGAAGCCCTGACCTGAACCCTATTGACAATGTTTGGGACATGATGTAGAAAATGTTCCTGAGAGTCTCAATAAACGTCGGGGGGGGCTTTGGGTGAGCAATGGGAGGTTATACCACAAGAAAACCTAATGACCTTGATCTGCAGCATACATGTAAGGTTGCAAGCTGTGATACAAGTAAGAGGAGGAAACACCTGCTTCTGAGAGTGTCACTGAGTGTTGGAGGGTGTATCATTGTGTTACCTACAGGTAAAAATAAGAATGGTTGCAAAATGCGTGGAAAAGTATTTAATAATCAAAAAATGAATGGACAGTGTATTTTCTAATGATAAATAATCTATTCTTGTAAGCAAAATACTGCGATATGGCAACAAAGGCTGCCATTTTTTCTGCATTAAGATCTGGGTAGTGAAGTCGGTCTCGGCTAAGGGCTACCATACAACCGCTGCGTCCTCTGTCTCCGTCTTGCGACATTATGGACAGATTGCAGTATTGCAGGGGGGGGGTATGTAATGAGCACACGCACTCCGTGACCTTCTCGAATTGGGAACGCTACTCTTCCATGCAGTTGTCATCACGAGGCTGTATGGACCCCGTTTCAGACTTAGAAAATGTCTAAGCAGATACCGAAGATCTAACCCAAGACCTGCGGGGCAGCGGTCAGCAACGCTAAGCACTAGCTGGTTCCATCTCTAAATCACCGAGCTTTAGTTTTAATTACTGACCACATTGCCATAGAGTCTTACCACTGAGTATTCAAGATTAACGCTATTTGTACCTAAGAAAGTTCTTAAACTCGTTAATGAAATTAACAAAGGAACAATTAGCATGCACTGTGTAGTTTCTTTCATGGACTAAGCAAAAGGTCCCCAGATTTATTTCGCCAAAGGCGCCTTCTCCGGGTCAATTGCACGCTTTGTCAGGTCCATGACACGTCTCTTAACTGCTGCCTGCGTGTGGCATGGTAGGTTCCCGCGTGACGCTTGGCTTCCTCGCTTGCACGCACGATTTGCCAGAAATTGAGTGTGAAAACGCCGTAATGAAAATGTTTCAGGCCCTCTCGGTTAGCGCTCAAGAAATGTGACTTCAAATACAGCTGGTTTAAGTCACACCAACCTACATGATGTATCAAATAATGTACACTCGTGTTCAAATGGAATGATGGAGAGATTTCGGCAGCCAGTCGTTTGGCTC
This sequence comes from Metallyticus violacea, assembly GCA_030762175.1. Lineage (NCBI taxonomy): Eukaryota > Metazoa > Arthropoda > Insecta > Mantodea > Metallyticidae > Metallyticus > Metallyticus violacea. Next base: position 162,226,673 of record CM060831.1, read on the forward strand.
CGTATTAAAGGCAATTGCTACCTTTGCTTCGCTGTTTCATCATTTGACATATTGCCATGGTTGGCCGAGGTCGTTAAGGCGCGGACTCGAATCCCACCATGACCGTCCTCCCTGACTAAGGTTTTTTCCAGGTTTTCCTCAGACATAAATGGTAAATGCCGTGAGGTACCCTAAACTTAGCCCTGGAACGTTTCCTTCCTTAAAAAACTCTTTCCCAATATATCATTTCATTTCATGTATCATCAGTGTCCACCGTCTGTGGTGTCTCTGTAGTTAAAAAAGGCGCAACACTATTCAAAAACAATCATTTGACATCACTATAAGTCAATACTTTTCGAAATCAAACTCGACCATGTTGTTCATTTTTTGGTAGGCCCTTTAGAATCACATCCGCAGCCTTCATCACTGCTTCTGATGATGTCAAATGCCTCCCACGAAAATGTTTCTTCATTTTAAGGAAAATGAAAACCTCTCACGGGGCTAAATATGGGCAATAGAGAGGGTGAGGTACACACTTCACATTGCTTTTTGTGACAAAAAATAGCAAGTGCAACCGTGCATTATCGTAGTGTCACATCCGGCTTGTTGCATGGACCTTGCAAAGTTTTCAGGACAACTCTGTAGTACTGTCCAGTTACAGATGTGTGTGTAGGTACGACATGCTGGTGAACTATTCCTTGAATATTAAAAAATGAGACGACCACAACTTTTCCAGCAGAAACAACCGCGTTTATGTTGCTGTTGATGGACACAGAGCTTTGTCGTTCCCTCTCAGGATCGAAATTATGTAACCAAGTTTCATCAGCAGCGATTATTTTTGAGCGAATCTCCGCATCTTCCAGTCTTAGAATCAACCGTGCACAAACAGGTCTTGTGTTCAAATTTTCAGTTCCTAGCTGTGAGAGGCAGTCAGTGAAACTTTCAGGAATTCTGATAGTGTCCATAATGATTCTACGATCCTCTCCTACAATAACAACAATGAAATTCATGTTTTCCTACATTAGACCACAAACTACAGCATTGAAAGTATTGCCGCCCTTGTTAAAAAGTTCAAACCATCATCGAACTGAGCTGTAGGGGAGAGCGAATTTTCCATAGGCCTGCAATGCTTCAGCTGAAGATATGTTGAGACGAAACAGAATTTCAGAACTGCATACAGTTGTCGTGAGTCGCATCTATTTTGCTGTAGGCGGAACTACAAGAACCGGAAGTGACAATAATGAAACTACTACCACGTGTACGTTACTCTTTAAGTTAACAAAATATTGTAAAATTAAATTTTAGTGAGAAATTATGACAGTAAAAATATCATAACCATTCTTTATTGAAGAGCCCAGGAATGATTTTGCTGAACTCCAAATAAGCGTCTTATTTGATTTATGACTTTATGTTTATCTAGCGAACCATTTCTTCTCTATCCATTTGTAACTTACTTTATGATCTACTTTCCATATTAACACACAATTAGTTTTGAAACAGTTTTAAAAATCAGAGCTGTTTGATATTGCTGGTATCTCGAACACGAAGGAAGTGTTTCACATTAAAATTTGAAGTTTCTCCCAAAAGTTCTTACTACTTTATACAGTTAAAAGTGAAAGAGTTGCGCACTGCCGCTCGTTGAGTAGCCCCGGTAGTTTATCGATCGAGCCGCCGGCAGCGGGCGAGCTGTGAAGAGAGGGGGTTGGTGGCAACAGTTTGATTGAGACATATTGGTCAGGTTCCGGCCAGAGTTGCCTCAACCTAACAGGCGACATCTATAAAGCGCATTAATTACATTGCGTGGGAAATCAAGATACAGAGAGTCAATCGGTAAGGACACTGCATTACCGACACATGCCATACAGCTCTGCTCACTAAGTTCCATTCAGTACACTTATGTTAATACACTCACTATTGAAGAGGGGGAGCAGTTCATACGAAAAGATGAGGAAAATAACGTCTAATTAAGGAATATAGAAAAGAATAAGCCTGCTCCGTTAACATAATCGATTTTCTTTCACATCGGCAACTTTTAAAAATAAAATAAGGGACAAGTCATCAAGTAAGAAACTGGTTTGAAAAATACCTTTGCTTCTTAATACAACCTCCCTGTACCTTCAGGAACCACTCGCCTGAAATTCAGCTGCATTTTCGCTCAAAAACTGTTGTTTAAGAGGGTCCAACAAATCGAAGTCGCTTGGAGCAAGATCGGGGCTATATGGAGGATGCTCGAGGACTTTCCACTTGACATTTAGCAGCATTTCATTTACGATTTGTCCTTGAGGTTTGGTATGCCAGAAGACTGGGAGCATCACTTTCCCCTGGATGGTACCACTTTCAATTTATTGACAGGTGACGCAGGATATTTCCACTGCATGACATTAACTTTGTGTCGGGTTGGTAAAGATGAACCCAGAACTCGTCACTTGTGATAATTCGGGCTAGCAAATCGTGTTAGCGATTGAGATGCTGTAATACCAGATCTATTCTTTATATTTCGTGTTGTGGGATCAACATGCGTGGATCCATCGTGCGCAGATTTTGTGAAAACCTAACCTGTCATTCATTATGAGATGGACAAAGCCGTGTGAACACAACAGCAGCGGCTAAAGTGTCTATAGCTAACCTCCTGTCTGTTCGAATTAATCTTCAACTTGATACAAATTCACCTCTGTGGCATTTCCGTTGACCTGCCGACGCGGTGTTCGTCTTCGACATGTGTCCGCCCTTCAGAAAAATTCTGCACCCAATTGTGAACAACTTGAAGCATTTCCTTAAGAATATTCTTTGATTTCATACCTTTAGCCCACAACGTTTGCTTCCTTCCTTAAAAAAATCCTTTCCCAGTTTATCATTGCATCTCATGTATCATCAGTGTCCACCGCCTGTGATGCTAAAGTATTTACAATTGGCGTTAAACTTAATGCAAAAAATATTTATATACATAGCATATAATTAATTTAATTATGATAAATAATAATGTAATGTGATATATAATTTGTATGTTATAATTTGAGCAGTTACCTAAAACGGGTGAAAGTATGTAAAAGACAATTCGCAGGCTATTAAGATGGGTAAAGGTGTTCAAGCCTGGCAGAATAAGCATCAAAGACGCACCACATCCTGGAGCTCCAAATGCAGCTGAGATCTGAGATCATCAATTATTTTGGGTGACAGATGAGCGAAGTGCATAAGTTAGCACGGGAATCTGAACTGAGGGGGCTCGTTATATTTTCTTAATGAATTGCACAAAAGAAAAGTTTGTGCAAAATGAGTGGCATGTCTACTCCGAGCAAAATCGAAATCGTTGTTGAACATCGACCACTTGTTTGAAAATGCTTAAGGAGAACCCAATGGCGTTTTATAATTATGGACGAAGCGTGGACACTTTCTATACACCGAAAACGAAACAGCAGTCTAAATAGTGGACCGCACGAGATGAACAGACTCCCCAGGAAAGTCAGATTTCAGTTTTTGGGGCGCCAAAGGATTTTTCTTGATTGTCTACTTGGAAAAGCGGAAAACCATTACTGGAGAATATTGTGCTTCACTTTTGGAGTAACTGAAGATAGCAATGGTGGGAAAACGTCCGGGAATAGCCAAAAAGGTGTTGTTTCATCATGACAACCCGTCGCTCAGGACAAATGACCAAACTACCAGTTGAACTGCTCCGCATCCACTCTATACACTTGATCTCACTCTCTAGGATTGTAATCTGTCCCCAAAACTCAAATCTTTGACTAGACACAAACTTAGATCAAATGAAAAGGTCATATAGGAGGCAAACGAGTATTTTTAGAATTTCTATGGAACCCACATACACAAGGGAATCTTGAACCTAGAGAAACGTTGGAGTAAGTACGTTTTCTTTAATATAAACTAAGCTACTTATCAAATACACCATGCAAAGTTCAGCTATGTTTAATAGTTTGTGGGTAATTACTTGTATTTTGACTCCCGTTAAAAAGAAGGTTCAAAATTTTGTTTTCAGAAATTCTAGATTATGAATAACATGTTAAATACAAGAAAGTCTGGACACAGCTATCATGGTACAGAGGTATCTTAAGAAGTGATATGAGAATAATTCTGGTGAATCCAGAAGGTTGATTTGAACTCCACATTTAGAAACAGATTTGAATTTTTATTTGGCAAAATTCACGCATAATTCTGCCTGAAAATATGTTCCAGTTAACCAGCTTGGACAACACCAAAAACGATATAGAGTTCTTTAATAGGGGCATAGAGCGCAACATTTTAAAGAAAAGCGTTCTCTTCATTTTTCACAGCAATCAGAGAACTGTAATGTAAAGGCAGAAATATGAAAAGAATCGAATTACTTCTAAATTCTGTCGACGGGAATAATTTCACATTAGAACCATGGCTTTTCGTCATGCAGATTTTATAGAAATGTTAGTACACCCTCCTTACAGCCTAAATTCGGTGCAGAGCCTGTTAAAGTCTTAACCCAGGTGCGATTGTATACTTTACAGAGGCTATAGCTAGTTTTAAAAGTTATGTACCACAATTTATTTCACACATTCTTTGAAGTGTATTTTTTAAACTCCGTTCATGCCAGTAACGGCTATAACTTGTCAGTGTGGTGTTAACAAACAAAGTCCCCATAAACGTTATGCCTAAGATGACATCAGTTTTCTTGCCGAAGCACCTGGAGTAAGGTTTTATTATGAAGCAGATCTGGAGGGGGTGCAGACAAGTTGACTCTGTATACATAATACCAACTATGCGGCCATAAATTCTCCGCGCCGTGTCAGCCTTGTCCCAACAGAGGATTTTCTGGAAAAGAGTCTTACAAAGTCCGCTACTCTCTCACTCTCTGCAAGGTGGGAGGGCTTCTGGCTTCGCCTGGGTGAGGTCTGGAATGTTCGTAAGGTTAATGGGGCATTTGGTGTTCTCATGTACAAGACCGGGTTCATCTCTCGCCGACGTGTTTTCGTGACATGCAAATGCAAAGCACACTGTGGGCTTTTATCGCAGCAACGTCATAACTTTTATAAGAAACATTAACATGCAAGGGGCTATTCCTATGAAGGAAATCTTACAAATTAATATAGCCTTCAAAATAAAAGTATATATAAAGAGGGGTAATGTATGTATGTATGTATGTATGTATGTATGTATGTATGTATGTATGTATGTATGTATGTATATATGTATGTATGTAATATATATACTATTAATGGAGTATTAAAAACTTCTAAAAAGCATAAAAATTCATAAAAAACACTCAGAGTGCAATATAAAAAAGTTCACATAAAATTTCACACTAAAAACCGTAAAATTGAACACTAAAACCACACGATATTTTGAGCTTGGCTCTTGGTCACGTGATGAGAATGAACTAAGCTGTGGCAGGCGGCATCTGTCGTAGTGTAGCCAGGCTCGAAATATAGTGTGATTTTAGTGTTCAACTTTACGGTTTTTAGTGTGAAATTTTAAGTGAACTTTTTTATATTGCACTCTGAGTGTTTTTATGAATATATATATGAGCTTATGTAAAGGCAATCATTCTTTAGATAAACTAACTTTCTTGTATTAATGCGATAAATTTATCGTATATTCGTGAAAATCAACAATTTCCAATAACATAGCCCCCCTCCCAAATGGTAGATATTTCCAAAAATGTTACTATACCCATATTTATTCTACAAATATGTATGTGTCATATTGAACATAAAAATTCAACAAGGACATAAGCAATTAATTTATATTTTATGTCTTGCATTTATTCAATAATAAAATTTCAATAATAATTGCATCTTGTACCTACAACTAATATACATCAACATAAGTAAATGCATTCAACCTAATTAAAAACGTGTCAATCTAAATAAACATATTACAAAGAAATTACATATAAGTCAATATAATTAAGATATATTTCACTCTAATTAAATATAATTATATACATGTCAATTGAATTAAATGTCGGCCTGGTGGTGTAGTGGTAACCATACTCGCTTCCTAAACCCAAGATCGCGGGTTCGATCCCGGCCAGGATCGATGGATTTTTTCGGGCGTAAAAACCCTAAGTATGACTTCCTTAGGAAGGAAAGTAAAGCCGTGGGTCCCATGCCGTAACTCAAGCCTGAAAGAAAGATACACACATGAATCGTACATAAAGGCACATTGTACCGTTATAAACACGAATCATAATACACTTTATGTACAATCCGAATTAGGAAACGAAAAATCCAACACACACACCCGGGAACAGCTGTGCTTGGACCGCAAAAGTCTGAAGGTCAACAAGTAAGCAAGCAGGCGCGGGGCAAACGAGTGGAGGCTCGCCCGTAGAAAAAGCCCCGCGGGGGAAAATATCATTGATCGCACGATACATTTCAATATAATATAATGTCCATAGGCGGTAGCTTGTTCAGCTGTTGTAACTAACTCGTGGTTTCCGCTTGTTTTACCCCAAATTTAAATCCTGCTCTAAATCATCTAAACCTAATTGATTGAACAACTGTCCTACATGTTTCTAGTGGCGGAGAATTCGCAAGTTGAATCACTTGAACATGAATCATCAGTTTCTTCAAATAACTTTGAGGAAACTTTCGAAAAAAGTTTCGCTATGAGGGATTGATCTATTTGTCGACGACACATTTGGATAAATAACACTGGCTTTTGCTTTCTAATCCAAACCTGATACTTTTACTGCACAGGAAAAGTAACAGTGCTAGTTGCTTTATTGCCTTTCAACATTTCGGGTCATCAGTGTCCCATTCGATTCAGGCGTGAAAAGGCCGACAAATTTCACTAAAAGAAGGATAGAGAAAGGTTGCTCCACTTGTTAAAAAGCTACAAAAGTTAGAACATATCAGTGATAAGAAACGAGGATAAGTCAGATGAAACATGTACCTGCCAGCAATGTATTGCCCCTGAGGGGCATCATTTTCACCATTAATAACACAGGCTATATGATCGGTTTATGTTTCTTCTTCTTGTCTCTTATTGTTACCTTTTTTTCCACTGCTCTGAGGAATTTCATTTGCGCCTCTTCAATTCGCTTCCAATCCAGGACTCTTTCACTACCATGTAGCAACATAAGCTTTGATAGGACATTATGGAACCTAATTTGCACATCTTGTACTCATTTGGCACTACATGCCGGCGTTAAGCCTTGGCCTGCCGCTGCGACCTTTGCTTCCTCTAACGACTTCATTGATAGAGGGCAGTATTGCAAGGGGGACATGTGATCAGCTTATCACGCAGCTTTCGTGATCGAAGATCGCCATCTCTCCATCTGGCAGCTTCCAAATTATCCTCAGAAGACTAGGGGGACCCCGTTCCAGACTTCCCAGCTTAGAAATATTTCTAAGCAGGTACTGGAATCGAACCCGGGCCTCCCGGCCAGCAGTTAGCAACGTTAACCACTTGACCAAAGAGACTGTCCTAATTTGTATTTCGTATTTCTTCGAAAATGTTTCCATTTTGTTCAATTTATTTTATAAAATTTCTGAATATATTAATTTCATAGTAATTACATTCCAGATATTTAAAGGGTTTGATTTATATTTTGTTCATCAACAGGGTGGCCGCGGTCGTTAAGGGGCGGATTCATGAGCGGGTTTTTTTATTTGGTTTATTTACGGACGCTCTTTAACATCTCAGGTCATCAGCGTCCCATTCAATTCAGCGCGTGAAAAGGCCGACAAATTTTGCTCAGAGGTCTCTTCTTTCAGGCTTGAGGTTCTTTATCGTGCCGTAAATGTACGACACGGGACCCACGGCTTTACTTCCCCTCCGAAGGAAGCCATATTTAGGATTTTACGTCCACAAAATCCATCGATCCGCGATTTTGTATTTAGAAGGCAAGTATGGTTAGCACTACACCACCAGGACCGACTCTTTGGGGTTCGATTCCAGCCAGGACCATTCTCCCTGACTGACTTTTTTCCAGACTTTTCTCAGTACTCATAAATGGCAAATGCCGGAGAGGTACCCTAAACTTAGGCCTGGAACGTTTCCTTCCTTAAAAAAAAATCCTTTCCCAATATATCATTTCACCCCATGTATCACCAGTGTCCACCGCCTGTATCCTTAGCAGAAAAACGAGTGTTAAACATTATTTTAAAATAATCGATCATTATCTCCTCATTGACTTGCCCTTCTTTGCCAATGCTTTTGTTTTATTACAAAATTATTCAATATTGTTATGTTAAATTGAAGGTTGTCTTCTTTACTAGCCAACAGCACCTTATTATCCACAAATAATATAGTTTTAATATCCTTATTTATTCCTAGGTGTGTATCTTTTGACTCCATAAATTTCACTCTTCCAAAATTTTATTTATATAAACATCAAATAACTGTCGTAATTCTTTATTTACTTTTAAACTCAAATTATACTTGTTTTTATCTTACTTTTTTGTAGTCCTTTTACTCTAATAATCTCACTGTATTAGAACTCTGCTTCTAGGCTTGAAAAAATTGTTCTATACTTGTTTACCTTGGAGCACAAACAGAAAACATTAATTACTTGGCTTGAAAATGTATAATTTATTAATATTTTTATTTTCAATTGTTTTGTGGAGAAGTCGTTCATAAAAAGTATAATTTTTTTTTATAATCTAGTGCGAACAAATTTACAAATCATTATGTTTGGTAAGATATGAGCTTGTCTTTGGGAAAGGCAATTTTAATAAAATACGATACCTAACTATGTCGAATTTTGTATAAATTAATATACCTACGAATATCATTCCTCTTTAAATATTGTAACAATATAAAAACGAATTTCATTTTAAACAAATTGATGTCCTTTTTTTTTTTTTCATCTTATTTCACATGGAAAATAAACAAATAAATAAAAACTCTTATATTTCCTAATACTATATCAATATTTTTTTAGTGCCAGGAACTTTTAAAGCCTATTTATAAAGGTTCATTGTTTTCTCACTGCATGCCAGAAAGTTACAGAGAAAAACCGTGCAAAAGCAGTCAACTGTAGGGGCGGTTGTTTGCCCTTGGTTTTAACGGTCTCAAAAGAGAAACCTTAACACAAAAACATAATGCGTTAGTTTCCTTTCTACTCAATGGAAGCAAAGGTTTCCATTGTATGCTACCCTTGTTGAAATTTCTTTTGAAATTTGCTCTCTTCTGGGTGGTGAACTAAAAGAAAAACTCAAGGCACACGCTTTAGAAAAGAAATTCTTCATTCCGAAAGTATTGGAGAGTTATCCAGAAGTGACAAAGTTTTCTGATAACTAAGGGCGAGGCCTATTATAAAATCTGTCATTTGTTATATAACAAGAAACTATTTAAGAAGAAAACTGCAAAATTTCGGAATTCGCAGGCATGATTTGTATACTGGCGAAAGTTAATGGTGTTTTAAAGTGTTCTGTTAGTGCACGAGATATGGAAATGATAACATCAGTAAATGATGAATTATTATGCTAAGCTTTAAACGAACCCCTTTGTCAGTATTTATAAACAAGAAACAGATACTGTGAGACTGTGTAGCAAGATAGTCGAATAACAACTGCCGAGATGCAATGACGCGGAGCATAGACAAATAAAAACTTTGCAAGCCACTATCTAAAATAGGTAAAATGTTATAGACAGTACTTTGCTGCATCGTTCTCTATATCACCAATAGCTTAGGAACTAGTAATGTTTAATAAAACTGCAGACCTTCACATGTGGCAGGGTTAACGAAAAGACGCAATAAACTTGACAACATTAAAATCACTAAAAGCAATGCTTTGCTTTAATCGATGTGATTCCCCGGAAATAATCCCCATTAAGGAAGAGTTGAATAAAGTCGTAAGGGGAGAGAGATACTCAATAGGGGAAGCTAATTATCTACCCTTGTGCTGGCACGCGCACCCCTCACAGACATCATCATTGATTCCTCCAATAAGCGCCGGGAACGAAGGGTCTATCAGAGTGGGCTCCCCTTTCACTGGTCCCGCCATGCTGTCTCAATATATTCTACAACTTTTAGCTTCCCCATGGGAGGAGCAGCGTATTACAGTCTGTATTTGCGTGGGGCGATACCCCACTGACATCCGCCAATACATTGTTCATCGTATTCCTTTGTCATAAACATTTGTCAAGATTCTACATGCCCTGTACTCCCTTTATTCTGCCCCGAGTAATTCTGATGCTGATACGTGACTGATACACCATTTACATGCCACAAAGGCTCTCGCGACGGATGCTATTAACTTATTTCTGGGCTATTAACTGTTGAAGTTTTCCGGGTGTTATTGTCAGTCAAAAGTTTACAATGCTATTCCTATTTCTTAGAATAATTTTTGTAGTTACATATTCAAGGTGATAATAAAGGTTTTATTAAGTACCTCCGGTCTCTTTTCGCAAATTGCTACGAACAAAATAAAATCACTTTGAACAAGAGCATGGTATAAGTAATTTGAAAAGTTCTCTGAATGAAGCATTCAGTCTTTAATAAAAAAATAAAAGAAAAAAAGAATAGGGTTAACTGTGTTACTACTTAAGTGTTTATCTAGTAGTGTTTATGTCACAGGAATTAGTCATAAATAACTGGAACTATTTCTATCTTCACGGTATAACATGAAAAATGTGAGATATATGATTGCAAGTTTGTGGGATGTACTTTCGAATGAAGTCACCTGATGGTATATGTGAACAGAGCCTGTCTCAGCACGCTCCGAAGTTCACTTGGTGTGCGACTACTACTGAGGCATCACAGGAAGTGGACACTGATGATACATGAGATGAAAATAAACTGGGAAAGGATTTTTTAAAGGAAGGCAGAGTTCTAGGCCTAACTTTGGGCTACCTCCCCGGTACTTGCAATTTATGAGGACTGAGGAAAACCTGAAAAAAACGCAGTCAGGGAGGACGGTCAGGAATGGAGGTTTACGTGAAAATAGCATTTCTGCGCGGCAGGAATGCATGATAGCGCACACATAGCTACGCGAAGCACTGGGTGCGCGTGTCCTGCCCTATCGAACAGTGGCGAGGTGGACAGAGGCCTTCCCCATCGCTGATGTACTTGGAGATACTTCGAAGGCTACTAAACAAGTGGATTACTGGAAGATTCGGTCTGTGACGGATTTGCAGCCTTGTGTAAGTAACGTTTGCTCATGCATAATAAACCAACATTGTCCGGTTGTTTGTGTTTTGCATCTTCTCTACGAGGACGGCGTATATACAGCCCTCTGTTGGTGGCACCACTCGGCAGTAAATGCCATACGTACATCTTAAATTTCTGTGTTGTCTCTTGTTGGCGATAACAGAACTCCAGAGATCCTCAAATTCCACGGGGAAGGCCATTCTCTAGAAGTCCGGAGGCTGGGATGATTATTTTCTTTCCTCGAATTTCTTGCTTTCACATAATTTCATTCTGTTGGCTCTGTTACAGAATCAAAAGTGTATTGATAGCATGCAATTTGGAAATGTTTCTGCCCGGCATGGGATATGGAAGTGACCTTTCTGAGCGCGTAGAAATCTTGAAGGACAGAATCTCTCCGTCGGAGAGTTCTATTTGGAAACAAGGTTAGGGACCGTGCCCCTGTATCCTAGCAGCCCTGTGTCTCCCTGTCCTAACTCTTCTTCCCGAAGGTGCACCCACTGTTTTTTTTTAATTGATTTGTTTATGGATGCTCAGGTCATCAGCGTCCCATTCAACTCAGGGCGTGAAACAGCCGATTTTGCTCAGAGGCCTCTCTTTCAGGCTTGAGGTTCTTTTTCGTGCCGTAAATTTACGACACGGGACCCACCGCCTCACTTCCCTTCCGAAGGAAGCCATACTTAGGATTTTTACGGTCGAAAAAATCCATCGGTGCTGGCCGGGTTCGAACCCGCGTTCTTGGGTGTAGGAGGCAAGTATGGTAACCACTACACCGCCAGGACCGACGCACCCACTGGGGGTGTAGACACATATGACCAGTCTTTGAATAAGGCTGAATACCTAAATATCTTTCTCTGACTCTAACAATCCAATCCAATGCTTCCAAAATAGGAATAATTCCGGAAAGAAGGAATGATATAAGGGATACACCAAACGGGAGATTCTGAGGCGGCAATAGACGACGTAGGTGGTGTCCTTTACGTTTCTCAGACGCCTCGCCGGTCTGTGAGAGATGGATACAAGGGTCATTAAGGAAGTTTTGAGACACGTCAAATTGGGATGGGTAGACACACTCTGACTGTTGTATCTTTTCAAAGTACTCTCCAGCACACACTATACACTTTCTCATCCTCAAAAAACACGCATTAAAGCACCCCTCAAGGATAAAAAGTTAATTTTCATAGGTAGCCACAGCCTCTTCAAGGCTAGAAAATCGCTTTCCTGCAATTTTTAACCTCTGGGAAGAGAAAATAGCGCGGGGAGCCAAGTTAGGACTGCAAGGAGGATGAGTCATGAGCTGACTTCAGGAATTGGATGATGATATTAGCCGTGCGAGTAGTAACCTTCCTTTGCTCCTCCAGAGGAATTGTGGCCAGCATTTTGTTCCCAGCACCTCCGGTCCCTCTTTGGTGGTCGTCATCTGGAAAGACCCAAACTGCCAACTGTCGTTTTATCTCCGGGTCAAACTGGTAAACCCATGTTTCATCATCCGTAATTACATCAGAAACACGCCTTGAGCTCCCTGCGTCGAATCTCTGCAACATTTCTTCAAACCATTCGACGCAGGGGCGCTTTTGCGTCTTTGACAAATTGTGGAGAGGAAACCTTCCTGACACGAAGATGACCATGCAGAATTTTTGATAATGCTGGCGATCCAATCTGGAAGACTGTTTCGATGTTCTTAAATGTTACGCGGTTGTTTTCGCCACCTGTTTTTTCCACCGCGACAAGGTTTTCCCCAGTCGCTGCAGTTGCCGGAAACCAATCTTTTCTATTAATCTTTTAGTGAAGCTCGGCTGCTTATAAATTCCGCAAACCAGCGGAAAACTGTTGCCTTAGATGCAGCAAAGTCCATAAAAGTCTCTAGCAAGCGCTCAAGGCTTTCGGACTCATTGAAATCATAAAGAATCATAGCGTAAACATTCTCTCTCCCCAGCTCCATCGTAACGACTGGCGGACTGTACACGAGAGGAGTTATTTACCCTCACACTCTGGAATCCGGGAGTGGGAAGTGTTGCTATCTGGTTCTTACTCGTAAAGGATGAATGGATTCCTTTTAAGTGGGTCAGCGTTCATTTTCCTCTCATCTCAAAACTTTCGTGGTGACCTGAGCTAGCTCCCAAACATAAACCGCTAGAAATTATGACAGAAACTTTCTCCAGAGCGCAAATCTACCAACTCACCTCGCCTGGCTCTTTCTACCATGCAACCAGAACATGGAATCAAATGAAGAACAGAAAAGTCGAATGGCAAACATTCGCCTAAGTAACCATGGGAACGGCCATAAGGAATTTGAACATGAGACCTCTCGAATGCGATTCTCAAGCTTTAGTGTGTGAAGCATTTCGCTCAGTAAAAAATAAAAAGGGAACTATTGCTCCGGGATATATATTTTTAATTTTTGGCAGTTGTGATTGCCTCAACAATTTTTCATCTCGTGTGGATTGCGCAGTAAGGTCACGCGCATAATTCACAGATATCTATCAGAACTTCAATTTAATATTCATTCAAAGTAACCGTGGTATTTGGAACGTTCTATTTCCTGGACATGTAAAATCATCAAAACTTTCACACCATCACCACCGTCTCCAAAATAAGTCTACGCAACACGCATGTTTCACACCCGTTTTATTCAACACAGAGGCGAAAGGCAAGGGTTTCGCTAAACCCAAGGCCGACAACTGTCCTCCCCCCCCCCCTTCCCGCAGCTTCACGGTGCATTTCACACGACAGAAATGGCTGCCCGTGTGGTAGAAACATTCACCTGCATAATGGCTGCGAAATATGGGGTTAATAGACAGTAGTCAAGTTCCCGGGTCCAGATGTAGAGAAAAATATGGGCTGCTTCAGTGTCATATCTTAAACAGCTGCAGGGGAATTTTTAAATACTTCTGCGCTTCTGTAATATGTACGACGAAAAAATTCTATTGGTATTACGAAAGTTATTAAAATTACAAAAGTTATACATTTTTTGTTTCTTTCTTTTACAGAAAAGGTCCGAATAGGAAACATTCAACTTTAAAAAAATAGCTGGATATACAGCTAAATCTTCTATCGGCAAAATGTCCATTTTATTATGCAGAACTGCGCGGCTGACTGCCGACATTCAAACCTACTCAGAGCCGGCAAACTAAAGAACTACATTATTATTGTAAAGCAAACAATTATTGTAGACATTTCACAATTTTTAATAGCGCTTAGCGCCCGTTTTAACCACTAAGGCAACACAGGCTCCACTAGTGTTACCACTAGACCGCTCCTATGGTCTAGTGGTAACACTAGCGACTATTACTCCAGAGGTCCTGGGTTCGAATCCTGGTCAGGTCAAGCTGTCTGGGTAAGGCGTTTTTCAGAATTTTTTCCTTACCTTGAGAAGAAAACTTCAGGTAGTTTTAAGGCGCCAAATACTCGGAGTTCATTTGCATCTCATTCCATCCGTCCATACAAATTTAACACGTATAGTATACGTCATGAGCAGGCAAAAATAAATGCGTTAAAAGTCCGTTATGCAGGAACTGCGGAAACTAAGCGAATTCCTCAGAAAGTTGAATTTGTGAGATTATCACAGACCGTTAGAGCAGAGAATAATATATATATAGATACATAACGCTAACTGAAGATATACATATGTATTTAATGAAAAAACACAACTTTCAGGCTTAAAAGTATATGCTTTTCGTATATCATTATTATTTTATTTGCGTCAACTAAAACGGAATGAGATTAACATTTAAGCTACTTAGTTCATTTTAGACGTACGCTTGTTTGTTTTAGCAAATTCCGAAGGAATCTATTGCGGTTGTACCCATGAAAGTATTTTTTAAAATTTATTAAAACCTCTATTGGTTCTACCTACTAGGCATCGAAAATGACAATTAAAAAAGTTTAAGTTCATGTGTGTGTGTGTGTGTGCGCGCGCGCGCGGGCTAACGCTCTAGCAATCATATTATTTTTCCCAACGAAACTCGGCACATAACTATCAATTAACAAACGATTTAATAGTTCGTTAACCAGCAAAATTGGACCATTTGGCATGGGTGTTAACTTAAAGCGAAATTTTAAAACAAGTGCTCCAGGGGTAGCAATTTTTGTTTATTCTCAATGAAATTCGGTATATTTCATTAAATTAATCAGGATTAGGAGAGTGGAGGTCAAAGCGAAATTTAAAAATTGGTCTAGCAGCCGCAATTTTACCTTTTTTTTTTTTTTTTAAGGAAACTCGAGATATAAAATAATAATAATCATATTTCCTGAAAATGAATGAAAACAGATAATTAGGAATGGGGCTTTACCTGAAATCGAATATTTAAAAATTGCTCTAGCTGCATGAATATTTGTTTATTCGCAACAAAACTCGATTTATACCATTTAAATAAACTAAAAAAAAAAAAATTCTGAAAATTAGATAAATTGGACCATTAGCAATAGGATATACTTAAAAACCGAAGTTTAAAAAGCACTCTTGCGTTTAATTTTCTGTATGTTGTTTTAAAATAAAAGGAGATATTAATTCATCATATAAACTGTATTTATAACATTGCATATATTTTATATTTAATAAAAGTATCGTCGTGAGGATAGTAAATGTGAAATATTAATCTAATATATGTCTGAGAATTATATTTGTATGTAAGAGCGCTCTGTAATAACATTCATAAAGCGTTTACGTTATATTTTTTAATACAAAAACATTTAAATTAAATTTCAAAGCCACTGAAAATCGATGAAACTTTCGACTGTTTTTATTTACTTAGTACATTGCAATTGTTTTTAAATAGTAACATGTTTTTGTTTTATTGAAACATATGAACATCATCTTAAATACACAATGTAACTCGAAACTTTGTTATTTCTCTCTATTTTAGTGAATGTAAAGATATCAAGGGCTCTCAGTTCATAAACATGGTTACATTTAAAAATGTTTTAAAAAAAACCCACTCAGTATATCTTTGACTATCAGTGATCACATATTTAATTTAATTAGTTGTATATCATTAATTTAATCAATAATAATTGTAAAAATATGTTTTGTCTTTTGTCTTTTATAGGATGCAAGCATCGTAATTTTGTTTCCCTAATATAACACAATAATGCCATAACTTATTCAGTTTCAATAATTAACAAGACCTACTTTGGGCTTTATATTCATTTTTAAAGTTATTCAAGTTGCTGAGGAATTCGCTTGGTTTAGCAGCTCCTGCGTGACGGACATTTTTATGTGTTCTCTCCGCCTGCATTGATTGCACACTTTACATCATCAAGAGCTCGCAGACCACTGCTTACGTCGTTTCGTAGCATTCTCTATAACACGTGTTTCAACATACGGAGGTCAATATACTTCTTATTATTATTGCTTTGCTCCCAGACACAATGCAAAGCAGGGCACGCTATAAAACCATGTTCGTCATGTTTGTGGCAAAGAACAAGTCTAGGAATATTCGACTCGTTTCGGTAATGAACTCGGTTACGATACTTGGACCGTAACTAAGGAGCCTGGTGCCTCTGTGTGTTGCTAACTCTTGCCTTGCGCACCCGAGCTTCTTTTGTTATTTTTGTTCATTTGTTTCTTATACGTATTCTTTCTTTTGACCCGTTTTTGTTTAGCTGCGTTTTATTTTGTACTGACTTTTATTACTTGGCTCACGACTTTACAATTTACACTTGCTTTAAACTAAATTTTAAGTACTTATTTTATTAGTTTAGTCTTTAAATTATACAATTTCATTAGGTTTATTTATTTATATATTTATAAATTCATTTTACTCTGAAGATATTTTCCCCCAAGCGTGGCGAAAATGTAGGGGCATTAATTATGAAACCAGGTGCCCAGAGGGAGCTGCCACTTTTTCCAATGAAGATGGTATTATTATTATTATTATTATTATTATTATTATTATTATTATTATTATTGATTTATTTATGGCCGCTCTTTAACATCTCAGGACATCAGCGTCCTCTCAGAGGCCTCTCTTTCAGGCTTGAGGTTCTTTTTCGTGCCGTAAATGTACGACACGGGACCCACGACTTTACTTCCCTTCCGAAGGAAGCCATACTTAGGATTTTTACGCCAGAAAAAATCTTGGCCGGGTTCGAACCCGCGTTCTTGGGTATAGGAGGCAAGTATG
This sequence comes from Metallyticus violacea, assembly GCA_030762175.1. NCBI lineage: Eukaryota > Metazoa > Arthropoda > Insecta > Mantodea > Metallyticidae > Metallyticus > Metallyticus violacea. Next base: position 162,243,857 of record CM060831.1, read on the forward strand.
GTAACCACTACACCACCAGGACCGACATGAAGATGTTGAAAGTAATATGGTACATTACGGGGTCCTAAACTAACCTGGCCATGGTCGACATCCATCATGCTATGAAAGGAAAAGTCCCCAAAACATTTTGGAATCGAACCAGGGAAGCCAAGAATAGACTTTGCTCATTTATTAATTTATTGATTCTATGGGTTTATTAAATATTTCGTTTTAATTTGTTCACTTTTCCCTCCTCTCTTTTCTCCCTTTAAAACACTTGTTGCACGAATAAAGAATGATCACACCTTTTTTAGACAACACATCTTTATTCTTATTCATGATTTTGATGATATTTCTCAAAGTAGTCCCCGTTGGTTGCAATGCATCTGTCAGTCTTCAAAGACATGCTAAAAACAAACAATTTTTGACAGGCTCTTCAGAAGCGCTTCTGCAGTCTTTACCACTGCTTCTGTTGATGGCAAATGTTTCCCATCAAGGTGTTTCTTGAATTTGGGGAAAAGGAAAAGGAACATACCTTTTTTTTGTGTGTATTCATGAACAACCTTTGCAATGTGAGGCCGTGCATTATCGTTGTGCAGCATGCAACAAGATGCGTGTGGCATGGTCTTTCAAGAGTTTAAGGATATTTCTTTTTGATCTGATTGATATAAGGACGCTCTTTAACATCTCAGTCATCGGCGTCCCCATTCCAATCAGGGCGTGAAACGGCTGAAATGTTTACCTCAGAGGCCTCTTCTTTCAGGTTTGACGTTCTTTTACGTGCCGTAAATCTACAACAGGGATCCACGGCCTTACTTTTCTTCCGATGGAAGCAATTTTTACGTCCGAAAAATACATCAACCCTGGCCGGGATTTAATTCTCCCTAGCATTGCCCATTTACAGTTGTGTATGCTGGTAAATAATTCTTTGAATATCAAAATGACATAACATTTTACCTGCATCGCAAATTACTTTTTTGTGTGTGTATTTGTTTGTATGTTTTAAATTGTTTCTATAATAAAACACTTTCAACCCTTTTCTTAAATAGTTTACTGTTTGACTGTATTAGTGTTTTACTATAATTCCTCTGTGTAAAACTGAATTTAGTATTTTTTTTTCTGGTACACTCAACATGAAGTTTGTTAATGTTTCTTGTCGAGTATAACTTTATTGTTTCATATGTTTATCAATATTTATGTATAAAAATATTGATTATAAAATGTAAATATAACATTACACTTATATTAAAAAGTATCGTACTCAGAAAGTATATTTTCAACATATTTAAAAAAAATTAATTTATTTTTAATAATTACGCCCAGTGTAGCAAAGTTAATAAAACAGGAACAATTTAAAATTACACTGCATACTATATTATAAAACACAGAGCTTTGTTGTAGCCGGCGATTACCTTTGAAAGAAACTCCGTAACATCATCTACAACTGCATGCAGCGGAACCCACCGGTCACAAACACGTCTCATATGCAACCTTTCAGCTACCAAAATTTTGCTATTGAGTTTACTTTTGGGAATTGCTGACGGTGTTATTAATTTTGTTCGACAATGCTGTCTGACAATGTCAGCAGCGATGTTAATGATTTCTTTTGCTAGAACAAAGACTGGAATAGCGGGTCCACTTTCCTTTGAGATTGATTGACTTATCTCTTTTAACATTTTAAACAATCTTCGGGTGCACTATAGAGAAGAGCAAAATTTTCATAGGTCATCTGTAATATTGCACAGGCCTCAACACCGCCACATATGGCCGAGGGTGTTAAGGCGCGGACTCGTGAGCGGGAGGTCTGAGGTTCGATTTCCGCCTGGAACGCTTCTTACCTTAAAAAACAATACCCTCTTCCAAACTATCATGTCATTTCATTTCATATATCATCAGTGTCCATCGCCTATGATGCCCCAGCAGTAAAAAACGGGCGTTAAACTCTATTAAAAAAAACTAAAGATCTGTTGACACGAAGGCACAGACGGGAACCGGAAGTGAGAACAATAACACTAGTACCAAAGCATTAACCTTGCAAAGTTATCTTTTAGCACGTGAAATTATGTCTGTAAATATTAATTTAACTTTAAAATATGCAGGAAAATTATGAATTATAACATTTTCGAATTAAAAAGTTAGGTTTTTGATGTATTTACACCCGAAATATTACAGCTTTGTTAAGCATTCCGACCCTAAGAGATAACCATAGGAAGAAGATTTCAAGACTTTGCGGTCAAGAGATCAAGTGCCACCGGCAATTAAATAAACATATGAATGACGGATCATTGTTCCCTAATTGCTTCTGTATGCGGGGGAAGGACAAAAAACAAACCACCTCTCCGGAGCATTAATTATTTACCGCCGTGAGTACCCCTGCATCAACGTCATGCTGAGAAGCCCCAGAATATTAATACAACCCCTCGTCATGAAAAATGCACCTTCCCTGGCCGACAGCGAAGACTTTGTTTGTCGAATTATAAGTGTGAATCATGCATACTCTCCAGACAGGTAGAATACCTGGCCTGTGACAGCACTCATCATCATCATCAGCGGCAGTGCTGAGCTGAGGGAGGCATCTACTGAACTGACAGAGAAACATCCAGAAAATGAAATAAGAAAGAGGAAGACAGCACACGTCACGAACTGAAATAATTCTCCTTGCAACTATCGCTACTACTTTTTAGATGCGTTCGTAATCGAAAACGCTCTAGCATTTAAAGACAAGTAACGCCTACTTTGTGTAGTAAAACGTTATAAAGTATGTGTCCTTTCTACAGTGGTTAGTATTACTGCCTGGAAAACCTGAGTTCGATTCCAGGTAACTGCTTAGAAAAGTTTCTATGTTAAGAAGGTTTGCAACGGATCCTACGTGCCTCATAAGGATAATTGGGGAGCTGCCTGATAGAGAGGTGGCGTTCTTCGATTTAGAAAGCCGTGTGATAGGCGACTGGCGGGTATGGCATGCTGATTACATGACCCCCGCAATACTGCCGTCTATCAACGAAGTCGTAAGACGGAGATAAAGGAAACAGAGGTCGCTGCGGCTGACCATGGCCCGATCTCGGGTTATAGGCCCATAAAAGCAGAAGAAGAAATAGCCGATATATACCAGACATGCTTTTAAAGTAAGTACGGTACAATACGGAACATTATTTTCCGAATTTTTTATTTTGGTACCTTAAACTGCTTGTCTACATATTGAGGCATTCGACATAAGAAGAAACTAGTTTTTAATGAATGATGCCACCTGTGACGAAAGCCAAGTATGCATTTCTTGTTTCACTGTTATCTCCTCGGCAAGCCGTGTGATACTTAATCACTTACGCAACAGACAAAGCATCCCCTCTCCCAGTGACGCATTCCAAACAAATAAACCGCTTTATATACCCTGAATTACATTTATCACACAATTGTTTTACTATTTGCACTAATAACACACTTATCTTACATCCTGGACTTTTTAATCACTTACTGTTTCAATATAAACAAAAATGAACCAATGCAACACCCTCCATACTCCCCTAACTTGATACCGAGAGATTTACTTTGTGGTACTTCACGGCATCTGAAGCAGAAGTCGGTTAGTCATTTATTTATGGACAGCTTTTCAGCTTTGCACCTCCATACCCACGTCATGGGAGTCGGTTATCGATTTTTGCAAGCGAATCGTGTGATAGCGTGCGGTTTTGCAACTCAAATCTGGGCACCTTTCTAACGCAGAAAGACATCTCATTACTAAAAATTGTTGCAGTGGAGGCTAGTTGTGGTAAAGCAAAAAATCAATTATATATATATACATATATACATATAAATAAAAGATAAAAAGTTAAAATATAGCCTATTATGCCCCTTAAGGGCAAAGGCCTCCTAACAAGTAGGGAAAGCTCGCTTTTTCATAACGTGGTGAGCTATTCCACGCTAGTTGTTCGTATGCTGTTTAAGGCACTGACTGATTTTCTCTTTGGTTACTCCATTTCTCATTGCACTAGCTGCTTCTCGAGAGATTTCCATTTTTCTCTTCTTCTTGCTACTCTTGACCAATCTTGACCTGCATGTTCCTTGAAGAGGTTCTGTCATCTTCTTCTGGGTCTGTCTTGTGTCCTTTTTCCAACCGGGGGTCCCACATGGAGATTTTGTAGGTCCACCTATTGATCTGCATTCTTACGATTTGACCGCCCCATTATATTTACGTGTTAATCTCATTTTAATCATATATACACGAATATAAAAAACTGCTTTGGAAACTAACAGCTCTTTAAAATACACTGGAAAGGATACGATTAAAAACAATCTTGTCCGCGACGTGAGACTACGGAGGTAGTCCTTTTGTACTATTTTAGAGTGTTAATATCTTTTTTAATCCTGTCTCTTTTTAGAGCATCTTAAAGAGTACACTAACACACACAAATATATATATATATATTGGCACCCTCTGTATACACACTTCAAGCAAAGAACAAACTGTGTTACATAATAAAACTGAATTCACACAAACAGAAAACGATGAGCACTAATCATCTTAGACTTTTACAGTTACAACAGTTGCTCAAAATGCCCACCATCGGCGTCAATACACTTCTGAGTACGTTGAACTACTGATTGAGCAACGTTTGCGAAAGTTTCCTCGGCGATTGCAGCACGTGCCGTTTCAATTTCTTCCCGAAGTGCTGCCAGTGTAGCTGGTTTTCTACGGTATACAACATCCTTAAGAGTTCCCCATAGGTAGAAGTCCAATGGCGGTTCTGTTCTGTATACAGGCCTCCATTGCCTTTGAACTTCAACAACATTCTCAGTTTTCCAATACCACTTCAAAATTGCTTTCCGCTGTTCAAACGATAATCTTGGCTCCATTTTGTTGTAGCAACGCTAGCATAACGTCATGTGAGCCACATTTGTTTACAGAACAGCATACGATAATCTTGGCTTCGTTTGTTTATTGTTGATTTACCTGTCACGCAACAACGCTATCATAATGTGAGTCACACCTGTTTACAGAACATCATACTACACATTACTGTTGTTTTTCAGCACAACTTTGAAATATATTAAATAGGTTATCTACTGTGAAAGTGTGCATACATACGGGATTCGAACCTCACATCTCCCGCTCACGTTCCCGCGCCTTAACGACCTCGGCTACCCGTAGCGGTAAATAAATTTCGTGAAACGGGAAGTATGTTTGATAAAAAGCGCACACAGCCACATACAGCCTCACAGAAAAAACGTTAGATTGCATTCGACATGCTCTGGAACGTTACTCTAAAAATCACTAACGATTACGAAGTTACTTTAAAATTACAGTAATATACGAACACAAACCGGGTGACCCTGCATAAAGAAGTAGATTTTGAATAGTGTGCCAGAGGGAGAAATTGTTTCTAATTTAACTTTCTTTACGGACGAATCTTGGCTCCATCTAAGTGGGTATTCACAAAGCAACCGTTAGGAGTTCAGAGAAGCCTAATCTATTTCAAGACGAACCCCGGCACGAAAAGATAGGATAATGCGTCATTAGCGACGAGGTAATAATATGAAACAATTAACATTGATAGGTATGTGCAGAATATTTTTCAGCCCTTTTTCCGTAAATTAACTGCGAAGGGACGTTGGTTTGGGACTTTCTAACAGGACTCTGCAATGTACATACATCATCACTAACAACATGTGGCTCCTTCGGTCCGCGATTTAACGCCCTGTGATTTTTATCTCTGGGGGAAAAAGTATACAAGACATCCACACACATTAGATGAACTGAAAAATACAATTCTCAAAGAGCTCCAGCATCTTCTAGCTTGATAATGATGAATAAATGTACCTTTAAGTGTAAGTGTTAATAATAACTTACACGACAATAACAGCTGCGGAATTTCTGACTCTTATTGAACCGACCGACCGTCCATTCGAGTGGAGCAGTCCCACGAAGGAAAAATCATACATTATAATAAAGAAAACCCCTGAAGTTAAAATGAGTTACGCCCCATTCACAATTAAAATTAAACGTAAACATAATAAAATAAGACGTAACACGTTAACTTAGTAGTATGTAGGCATTCACAATGAAAGACACAAACAAAAGTAAGAACAAGCGAAGATCAACTAACAGCTGATTGAAAATGGCTACTTCTGAGCAGACGGCGGTAGTGTTTATACATCTGCAAAGTGCAGTAATTAGTTTGCTTGCAGTAATATGATCAAGGATAGCTTTCTTATAATGCAATTGATCTTTCGTCCATTGACGCCATTCTGTCTACTGATCTTCAGCTCTATCTACCATAACTTGCCCTTACACGGAGCACGGTATTCAAATGCAGTTCCTGCTGCAAGTCCCGAGCGACAGCGGAGAGAGCCGAACTACTGTGCGTGGCCGCAGTGTGAATGTTGCTTGTGTTATTTTGTGTTAAACATAATGTAACCTATGCGTTGTCCTCCGTAAATTTTAAATATAAATTGTTGGGCGGGTAAAATATTGTAACGGTGGCAAATCTGCTGTTATTAGAATCCGCAATTAATTTATATATACACTAAGGCTAACATCGGGTAAATTCTAAAATTCGGTGGACCCGTGGTTTTTCGTAAATATAAATCGATAGGCGCGGGCAAATGACTGTAATGGTAGTAAATCTGCTTGGATTGCAGTAGAAAAGAATTCATAAACATCATTTTATAGCGCATTCTGTGCATTCGCTTGAAAGCCTCATTATCTAGTTAAGTCTGTGGTACTGCCTTCGGCTCTCTCCGGCGTCATTCGGGACTTGCAGCAGCAAGAGTTGCATTTGATTTCCGTTCTCGGTGTATGGATAAATTCTACCATAGAGCTCTACAAAGAGAGCAGCTGTGTTCTGATTGACTGATTTCTTAAGTTTAAGTTAAGTAACCTTGGATCTTGCAAGCTACTAACTTTACGTATATTTTTATGCTTACGTGGTTTATTGTGAATTGTTCCATTACAATACATAGCATCTAGCTTTTATGTTTGTTACGTTTAATTTTCACTGTGAATGGGGCCTTACAATGGATAATACCATGCGTAAATGTCTTTGTTAGTGGGTGAATTGGGGGAAAGGAGCAACAATTCAACAATTTTTTAATATTTGGTGGAATGTCTTCTATCTCCTAAGTCGCTACTTTTTCTGTAGTCAAAAGCATGCTCGACGTAAGCCCAGAGTAAGGGTTTCACATTAATCTGAACAATCAAAAGAAAGGACTTGGGGAATCGGATCCAGTACGGCTGAAAAGGGGAAGGAAGAGAAACAGGGGCTAGGGACATTGCAACAGATAAATCCGAACATGATGATTTTAGCAGTATACCATTTTTTTGAAAGATAAACCAGATACAAAAATAAAGCCCACTTTTTAAACTTTTTTTTACGAATTAACATAGAATAAAGGATCTGATGAAAAAAATAGACCAAAATATTTGCTCTTCATTTTAGGAAATTGTAAACGGATTTAAAGCGCTTTAAAACAATAGTTCTAAAAGTAACATATTAATGAAAATGGACCACCAACCATAGAACACAATGCACGCCGAAGTTAGTACCCCTTTCGTTTACTAACGATTCTGCCATTAGTGGAAATTAGGCAACACGTTTGTTGTTTGTTTATTGCACACTCATTATTTGTTTAGTGCACTGGGAGCCACGTTAGCGACGTTTTTTCGTCGAACATCAGAAATAGTGGCGAGTCAAAAGGTGTAGTTCTTCTTATTCTTTTCTTTCTTTCTTTTCTTTCTTTTCTTTCTTTTTTTTTTTTTTTTTTCTTTTTTACCGCAGAGGGTGATGGTTAACGGGAAATCTATCGACCGTATGTCTGTTGTATACGATGAAAACTGCATATCACGCTCATGTGTACTTAAAAAGCTTAGCAGCTACAAGATGATGTGTATTACTCCCGATGGATGGGTTTTCCGCAAAAACCGATGAATCTCAATGGAAAACAATTGTGCAGTAACGAAAAATGTTTGAACAAGATGGGGCTTCACCTCATTTTCATCATGACGTCCGTGAGTACCTCGATGCTGATATTCCCCGTCCTTGTATTGGACATGCTGCTCGAAATGACTCTCCTCTTCTTCTGTGGCCTCCACGGTAACCTGACCTAGCTCCATGCGATTTTTTCTTATGGGTTTATGTCAAAGATCGTGTGTTCGTGCCACATGATTTAGCACAGCTGAGAGAGAGCATCACGCATGCAGTCGCTGGTATCGACCGTCAGACGTGTGTGGCAAGAGCTTGAGTACAGGATTGATGTCTGCCGCGTCACTAACAGAGGACATATGAAACACCTGTAAGGTATCAATACTTAGCGAGATACTCTGTAAGTGTTTACGCTATGTGTGTTGTGGTTACTATTTTATAGACCCAGAAATCAGGCAAGGACATTACAATCACGCTGTACTTTTATAATTAAACTGTTCAAATCAAATCAAACCTTTATTTGGAGGCATGGCTGCAATAAAGCCTTACTTCAGAGCTGCCACTGTTGTAAATTCAGTAACCACTCTGTTAATAGTTGAAAACGAAGGTGAAATGTCCCATAAACTTTTATTAATTTGGCATGAATTCCCTTTGGTGTTAAACTTACTTACATATCTGGATGACGACGAAAAGTCGGTCCTGGTGGTGTAGTGGTAACCATACTTGCCTCATTAACTCAAGATCGCGGGTTCGAACCCGGCCAGGACTGATGGATTTTTTCGTGCGTATAAATCCTAAGTATGGCTTCCTTCGGAAGGGAAGTAAAGTCGTAGGTCCCATTTACGGCATGTAAAAGAACCTCAAGCCTGAAAATAAGAGGCCTCTGAGCAAAAGTTGTCGGCCGTTTCACGCTCTGATTTGAATGGGTCGCTGATGATCTGAGATGTTAAAGAGCGTCCGTAAATCAAAAATATCTGGACGACAGTCAATTTTATCCATTTTATACACCTACTACACCTATGATGGATGTGTAAATCTATTCAGACTGTCCTTATTTCGTCTTAAATCATAAAATTTGTTTAAGATGTGACAAATATACAACTTTGGGGAAAAAACTGACAAAAGTCAGTGAAATAACACACTGGCGATAAATCTCAGGGGTTTATTTATTAACAAAAGCGAAGTCACTACCCTGGCATCATGCTTTTGAAGTTGTCAATTTTCGTTTACAAAAAAAAAAGTATTGTATTACTAAAGGTTACTAAAACAACGGTTCTGCCACATAAAAGTAAATCATGCTGTCAAACAACAACCCAGTGGCATAACTTGGTCTGCGTTCACGCTTAAGGCATCGAACACTGCAGGCCACAGACACGCATGAACAGTCACCTTGGTCGATACTCGGCGCCTGCGTACAGAGCCAGCTGGTCAGCTATTGTCCCGCACAAGGTGGCGAAGTTACGTGGTTATAATATATCACTGTAATTTGTGTGAGGTGAAACAACAAACTCTACCTCCCTCCCGAACGTATAATGTTGATGATAAACTCAACCGTATCCACATGAAAGTGGGTTTTTCTGTTAGCACCTGGCTTTCTGTTTTATGCAATGCAATCAGCAGGTTTAATGTGAAGAACTCAGCCATTATATCTGGTTTTTTTGTACTGTAGTTGTAGTGTTTTATCATCATTATTAAGCACCACAGGCGGTACTCTGCTTACATACTTGCTTCCGTTGAAGATTTAGTACACGGTGCTTCTTTTGTTACGATGGACAGATCAGTGGATTCCATCTTAAAGAGCGAGACAGTTCTTCAACCTCAAGCATTATTAAAATTTTGAGAAATAAACAAATGTCATAAGTAATTCATGTTTTGACAAGAAATTAAGATAGTCTTCAAAGTTAAGGTCATTACATTCTTGGTCTCCATTTCGTGGGTTTGTTATTCCGTCGCTGTACCGTTTTTGGATTTTGCTGAGAAAAATCATGGCTTCTACAAATTTCTTACAAGCAGGAAATGGCATTGATAGAAGCAGACGGTAATCTGAAAGTTGTTGATTTGTTTTGTTTACGGACGCTCTTTAACATCTCAGGTCATCAGCGTCCCATTCAATTCATGGCGTGAAACGGCCGAAAAAGTTTGCTCAGAGGTCTCTTTTTCAGGCTTGAGGTTCTTTTACGTGCCGTAAATCTACGATACAGGATTCACGACTTTACTTACCCTCCTTAGGAAAAATCTGAAGGTGCAAGACCAGGGCGTAGTAGTTTATACCATTCTTTCCAATTACTGGAGTTTTTCCATGGTTGTTCGAGCTGTATCTGTGTTAAATCTTAACGAACTCATTCCTTTTGTCCAGAATAAATATTCGCATGGACTGAAAGTCCATTTGGAACAAACTCCCATATTGGGGCCGAACCAATTTTGTTTAGCGATGACTTTGGCAGACTGGTGCGGCTCAAGCCACAGTTTCGAGGTGTCAGGGTTGAGGTAATATGCCCATTTTTCTACAAATGTGACAATTATCCTGACTATTTCACTAATGTGACATTATCATAAAATCGACCAATGTAATGAAAGAAAATGTTCATGATATCCCTAGCGGTTCCGCTTGGAAAACGCATTCGGGTACAAATTCCTTGGATTTATCTTGTCTTTGGACTTTTTGGTGTTTTTAAAACAATTCGAAGCGAATGCTGCGATGTATATTTCCTTTCCTTGAGTTTGCCACTTTACCATTTCATGTCATTTCATTCCATTGGTTATGTAACAGAGTGGACATTACCAGGCAATGAGAGCTGGTACTGTGTGCAATGATACAATAGCTTGTGCTTACGAAAGGTTTCTACCCGGCGTCTGGTATAGAAGAGGCACTTTTTAGGGGTTATTTTTTTATTTATTTTTTAGATTTTTTTAGGAAAGGTCTTTAATATATCTGATCATTTGTTCATTCCATTGGTGTTAAAACAGCTGATAAATTTTGCTCAGAGCCTCAAATCCATTGACCCACACCGAGTTTGAAACCGCGATCTGGGGTCTACGAGGCAAATGCGGTTACCATTTCACCATCTGGACCGACTATTTGTACTCTAACGTATATAAACATTAACATTAGGTGAGAGGACATAATAACATTAAGCACACTATCAGAAACTCTGATAATTTCACTGGGTGCCATCCACACGTTGATAACTGAAAAGTGTCCAATGAAACGTGTTTGTTTACGGTGGATTCCAAGACGGCTGATTCTTTCAATTCTTTATTCTAAAGGGGAAAATATCTATGACTTTGGGCAAATGAGTTCTAGTACGGTAGAAGAAGCATCGAAAATGCACCGCATCCTGGAGCTCCAAAATCAGTTGAGAGTTTAGAAATGATGCATTCACTTTTCAATATAATTACTCTTTATTGCAATACACTTATCACATCTTTTGAATTAACATTTCAATCGCCCCCCAAAAATAGTCAGATGTCTTGTCTACAAAATGGGCATAAACAGCATCCATCACTTCTTCGTCACACTTAAATTTCCTTCCTTGAGGATCCTTCTTGAGTTATGAGAAGAGGAAATAGTCACTGGGAGTTATGTCTGGGCTGTTGGGTGAATGGTCGATCTCCATGAAGTCACATTTCTTCACAGCTTCCTTTGCAACAAGAGCTGTGTGCACAGGCGCGTTGTTGTGAAGAAGGCGCATCCCCACTCGGCTTTCCTCGCCTTTTCTCTTCGATAGAAGCACGTAGTCTGTGCAGTAGGCCAGCACAGTACTCCCCATTTACTGTGATGTTCTTCTCTTTGAAGTCAATGAAGAATAACCTTCACAGTGCCAAAAGATTGCGGCCATGATCTTCTTGGTTGACTGAGTGACCTTGGCCCTGAGAGGCGGTGCTTCGCCAGGTTTACGCCACTCCATTGATTCTCTTTTGAACAAGGGATCATAGTAGAGGACCATAGTTTCATCTGCTTTAACCATGGGTGACAGAACTTCTCTATCGTTGCCACGGTAGAGCTCCAAAAATGCCTGACAACAGATGACTCGTTGCTGCTTTTGGATTGAGGAAAGAAGTCCAGACACTAACCTTATTCAGTTTAAATGTTCATGAATAATTCGGAGGACTGTAGTTTTAGAATGGTCCAACCTTGCTGCTATTTCTGATACTTTAAGCCGCCAGTCTTCCATAATTTCTCCTTCCACAAGAGCGATGTTTTCAAGAATGAGCACTTCCAAGGGACGACCTGCATGTTTTTCATCTTCAATGCTTTCTGGACCCATTCGAAAAAGTTTGGCCCAATCTTTTACGGTAGAATATGAGGGGGATGCTTTCCCATATACACCGTCCAATTGCTGTTTTATTTCATTTGGAGTAAGTCCTTCTTTTGTGAAGAGCTTAATAACAGCTCTGTACTCCATTTTGAACATGTCACAATCTTCTACACATAGCTTTCTTAAGCAACTATATCTGAATAGCTGAACACAGCGAAGCGGAAGTTACAGATGCAATTATTTACTTAACAGATAAGGTATGACACAAGATAAGGGTTTTCCTTATAGGCGAGGCCGGAAACTTATGGACCATCAAATGTTCCTTGGCACCCGTAATATAGATTAAAATAGTAAATGCCTACAAATTAACATCTAAGCCAATTCTTATCCAGTACGTTTATAAACAGGTATATTGCAGCTCTAAATTAACAAAGTGTAACACCAGTTTCCTTTCCTAAAGTCGTGACTCGATGCCATTAAACTCGCAAATTAAATTGTACACCACAGCCATTCTTACACTTAGACACCCTCTTGTCTTTAGCAACTTTCCCCGGCGACAATAAAGATGGTGATAATGATACTAGATACCCAATTATCTGACTTTTAGTGGCAACCGCTTTTGAATCGGTTGACGAGCTGTTTTCATCCTTAAACAGTCATTTAGATGATAGATTCTTGTAAACAGCATGCTGCCGGAGGTTACTTCAAGCATTTATTAAGACACATAAGGGTGACATTCCGCAACACTTCAAGGAAGTTTTCTTGTCGACATGATAAAAACTATATTTAACCCAGAATTCACCTTTCCATGTGTAGAACCAACTTTACTCTTCGTTTAACTAAAATCCAAACTAAACCAGAAGGTCAGTGAATGGTTTGCCATTTTACTGTCAAATGGTGCAATTAAGGACAACTTTTATCCGTTTGTTTCCTCTGCTATGGCCTTGGGCACCAACTTTAGTAGGCAACTATAACTAAAATAACCGAAAAAATAATTCAAATCCGAACTAAACCAGTGTTAAGTGAATGGTTCGTCATTTCACTGTTAAATGGGACATTTGTGAGTAAATTTTGTCCGTTTGTTTTCTCTCTTCTATGACCTCGGGTGCAAACTTAGTACGTTGCTGTAAATAAAATGTCGGAAAATACAGTAAAAAGTTTCCATAAGAAAAATTACCTGATAAAAGTAATTTTAAACTACAAATCAAATCCGAACAAAATTAGAGTTAAATGAATGGTCCGTCATTTCACTGTCAAATGGGGCAGTTGTGGGCAACATTTGTTCGTTTGTTTCTCCTTTTATATGACCTCAGGTATCAACTTTAGTGCGTTACTATAACTGAAACAAGAGAAAAAAATAGTAAAAATTTCCTTTCCATGTGTTTAAAACTTATGCTAAAACTTCTTTAAGGCAATTCAAATCCGAACTAAGCCCAGAAATCAGTAAATAGTCCGTCATTTCACTGTCAAATGAAACATTTGTTTGTTTCCTCTCTCCTACGACCTTGGGCATCAACTTTAGGACTTTACTATTACTAAAATCTCTGACAAATTAGTAAAATTTAAATTAAATATACCGTTCGTATCATTTTGCAACTTTCGAAGAAACGCAAAAAAAAAAAAAAAAAAAAATAAAAATAAAAATAAAAATAAAATAATAATAATAATAATAATAATAATAATCATCATCATCATCATAATCATAATAATGAGTATTCCCGTAACAAATGAGGAAAATTCATAGTTATATATTTTATTTCCCTTAACAACTCTTGTAATGGTCAAGTACGCGTCATATATACCTGATTTAGTCTATTTTTCCTGAAAAATGCAAATGACAGAATCTACAATTCGAAACCGCAAAGAATTCACAAACGTTGATTTATTTGTGTAATTAAAGCAAAATTTCAAATTATGTTTTAAGATGGCAAAAAGTTTATAGAAAAAAATGCTACATGTATGTGTTCTAAGCTGTTTTTTATTTAATTTTTTACAGTTTTTGTGAAATTTCTTGCCATTTTTATCGTATTATTTTAGTGTATTAAAATGTCTTCTTTCGTACATTAATAAATTAGCTGTGGTAATAAACAATTCGAGATTCTGCTCATCTAGGCGAGGATTGGTCTTACCAAAGTCGATAAATAATAATTATATCAGGAATGTCGTTCTCTTGTTTCAGTTTCTTTCTTCCCCCGCTCCTCCCTTTTCCCTCTCCAGGTGTCAGTTTACAACCCGATAGATATGTAACTTAGCAACGGTATTTTCATTAGGTTTTAGTTATAAATGTATAACTAAATCACCTAGCAACGGTAGAAAACAAAAAATAAAGCCTGGTTCGCTGCTCTATATACACTACCTTGTCATCAAAGCGTAGAAGTACAAAAAATAATCTTATTTCTCAACCTGCTTCATTTGTCTAGACACAAAAGTGACATAATTCTCCATGCTCCATATCTACCTTAGTACCGACAGAGTGTCCAATATTTCCTAACTAGGTAGTGAGTTATGATATAAATAAAAAAAAAAATTAAAACATTTGTTTATGAATTCGTAATAGTAAAGCTATCACCACTCCTCACATGCGACTGAAAAAGTCCATCGTCCAGAGTTGCGTGACAATGAGTACACAGTGTTATGCAGAGGCATGGGGAGGGGGTATTTCCGGTGTTCATGCCCCTAGGCTGACTGGCGACATCATGTAGCAATTTACGGAAGTAGGTGTGAGCAGTTCCTATTTATCCCTCGAGCAAATGTGTACTCCATAGGAAGAACACAGAATGTCCTTATGTGTTATTGTCTCATTAACAGAATATTACGTTCCTAGTGCACGAAATTTTAAGATAGGAATGTTCTAGAGAACTTTAAGTTTATATATCACACAGAGTTTAGAAATTTTACGCGCGAAGGTTAGCAGGATTACTCATAATTAATTTAGTATGATTGACAACCTAATCATAACCGAACTAAATTAATCTAAAAAATAAATTAATTCAGTATGTTAAATATTACAAGCTTATATTTCCCTGCTGAAGTATATTAAAATTCAAATACAAAATTATTTCCTCGCAATAAATTCTTTGCTACTTCTTTGTCGAAATAGTAGTGCGTACAAAAACATGCCATATCTCTCAATGTAGCGGTTCATATCGCACTGTACGTGCTGTATTCTTAGTTATACATAGATCCCGTAACAGAATGTATCACACTACTGACGGGGACAGCAATAAGTCTTCATGGTTAAAGGGCAGTATTTACATCAGCGTCTTTTCGTGATCATGTTTTTCATACATAAATTTTTTACTGAATTAAATTCATTATTTTAAAAGTTATAAGGAAAATTCGGGGATGAGAGTTAGTGAAACTCCTAAGTTTTCCATAAATTGTAGCTTATTTACAAAAATAGTGATTTTATGAGTATCTACTATTTACTATTTGGTTTTATCAGATAAAATTGACTTACGTAGTACTTAGTTCCCTTTAAGATAGTGTAAGCACTTCCCCTTTTAGACTATCAACCCTTGAGTATTAATTTAGTATATATTTTTACAAAATGTTTTTCAAAATTATTTTATAACCTTAATTTTCACTTAAAATTCTTTGATTGAATAATATGTCTTATTACAAAAATATTTTCTAAATAAAACATCATTCTTTTACGACAGATAAGTCATAAGTCATGACAACTATTGTTTTTCCCCTTGAGAACAAGGGACAACACGAAAAATCTAAGATATACGATTGAAAGTATATGACATTTACTGCCGAGTGGAGCCACCAACTGAAAGCTGGATGTAGGCGGGCTTCGTAGGGAAGAAACAAAACACAGGCAACCGGACAACATTCGTTTATTATGACATGATCAGGAACTATTGCAAATTCAACCACAGGGCGGGTCTCCCAGGTAGTCCACGGTGTTTAGCAGCCTTCGAAGTAGTCTCCAAGTTCGTTGCCAGCAATGGGGAAGGCGCTGAATACCATCTGTTGCATGTGAGTTGCTAACGTGAGCCACCTCGCGTCGAAATGACCGCTTTGTTAACAAAACGTTTCCTACGCAATGACTGAGATGGAGCGAATATGGCCACCGCTATAAAAAAAAAAAAAAAAAAAAAAAAACCTTGACGCTATCGGCTGTGTGAGGTGTGACGTTATCGTGGAGAATAATTGAATTGTTCAAAAGTTCTGGCCGTTTGGTGCGAACAACATGGCGCAATTGAAGAGCCAGAGTTCGCAAATTAACCAAAATGTCTTTTCTATCTGGGTTGATATTTTAAGAGTCAGATAGAAATGAACATAATTCAGTACAATTGGGTTCGATAGGGCTAGTTTTTATTTTACCCTTTTTTTTCATTTATTTTAGCTTCTGTTGTCTATCCTAAGATATTTTTTTGCCTGTTTTTGGATCGTTATGGTTTTTTTCTGCGATTATTTATGCAAGCACATAAAAGAATTTCAATATATACAATTGAAAAGAGTTATAAAAATTGCATGTTCACCTGACAAAAATATCTATTGAAAATCTTGCGTATTTGTTTCTTTTCAAGCAACCAAAAACTTTCTCCTTAACCCATTCATTTAAGCACTTTAAATAGCAGAACCTTCATTAGTGAAAAGAACGCACGGTTACCTCGGGCATACGAATACCAGGAAATGGAGAGGATGAGGGAAGTACTGTAGTTTTCAATAGTCCTGGCGAATTACCTTGTATGGATCTGTGTGAGATAGTTCTAGGAAATTGGTGGGGGCCATAAATGTAACAAACAATTCCGAGTGGTACAGCTGTGCAATAAACCGCCCCTACAGTGTGTTCAGTACAGAAGTAAGAGAGATACTAACCTGATTCCTATATAAATGTAAAAGCAGAAAATGAACTGAACCATACAACATGGCGCATCTTTGATACCTTAAAAAAAAAGTCTTGTTGTTTGTAACCAAGAAAAGTAAGCGCTAACTACTTTACTAGTCTGATAAAGAAATTATCAAGTATTTTAAATACATTTTTTCATTAATAATGTAAATTTACTCTGTTTTCGCTTTTAATAAATGTTGTTTTAATTATATTACTGCCAATTTTCAGTATTTTAAGTGTCTTTTTGCCTGTCTGTTTTAAACAAAATAAATATCAGAACTTCTGGGCTTTGATAAGAACATAATAAAATTGAATTGTATTAACATTACATTTTATATGTTTAAATTTATTTTCATTTGTTAATAAATTAGATATGTATAATTTAATTGGATGTTAACATAGAAAAAAGTTTTTCGGCAGAAATTAAACGTATAGCTATCGAATCGTTTGTTACATTAATGTGCAGACTTTTTGAATGTTTAGCTTAAAACTGCGTAAACTTGCCATGCTTTATTAAGAGTTAGATGCTGACGCTATTGTATTGAGTTATGTTATTTGCAAAGCAAGCAACAAGAGTAAAGCATGTAAAATTCCATGCAGTTGTACTCGAGGTAGCCCATGTTGACATAGGGACAGGTGTTGACACGCATGCAGAAGGCCAATAAAATCCCTAGTTTATCACCTGTCCTGGATGCTGAAGCTCTGACAGGTCTATTGGCTAGCCTGTATGATTATAAAATATGGCGTCTTCCACCTTAAAGAAATTCGGCCACACCGTGATAGTCATCTGTTCACAACAGGTGTCCGTTTGGATTGGCTTGCCTCATTTAATTTTTTTATGGGATCTAACAAACACACAAAGAGAATACAAAGGTAACGTGTTAACTTTCCTCTCTCTTTGTACTGTCTTTTTCTTCGTTTTTTTAAATATGTCACTTTTATTCCCTTTTAGTAATCTTTTCTAGCACGTTTCGTTGCTATATTTATTTAACACTTTCCCTACCTGTACTCTACACTTATTTTTATTTCTGTTACCTTTACATCTAAGTTATTAAGGTGCGTCAGGGCTTACACACTGATAGTTATGGTTTAACGTTGCACTGCTGAAAACAGCCGGTCCTAACGTCGTCATAAAAAATAATGTTAGTATTTGTTTAACTCTGCAAAGGGGCATCTTATACCTAAGTCGGGATCAGTAAAAAACATTACGCGCGAATTAAATACTCTGCCATTAACATCATTCCGTAACATCCAATTACACAAATTTTCCCAAATATCAGGTTTACTTGCTGCAACTCGTCTTGTTTGTTTTCAAGGTTAAATTGATTAAATTTCGAGATATGAGCTGATGCGTTTGAAAAACAATTTTCTAAAAAAATATGCCACAAATATTGGATGCAGCAGGAAATCATTTCCAACACGCCCTTAAGCATGTGTTAAGTTTCACTGTAATTGCCAGAACTTTGCCAATGTACGTAAGAGGGTAGGTCCATAAGTTTCCGGCCTCATCGATAAGAATTGTTGCCTTCACAAAACCCTTAACTGGTGCCATACCTTATCTGTTAAGTAAATAATTTCAGCTGTAACTTTCGCTCCGCTGTGTGCAGTTGTTCAGATATAGTTGCATAAAGAAGACTATATGCAATAGATTATGACATGTTTAAAATGGAGTTTCGAGCTGTTATTAAGTTGTTCACAAAAGAAGGACTTACTCCAAATTAAATTAAACAGCGACTGGACGGTGTATATGGGGAAGCATCCCCCTCATATTCTACAGTAAAAGATTGGGCCAACATTTTTCGAATGGGTCCAGAAAGCATTGAAGACGAAGAGCGTGCAGGTCGACCCTTGGAGGTGCTCACTCCTGAAAACATCGCTCTTGTAGAATGAGATATTATGGAAGACCGGCGGCTTAAAGTTATAGAAATAGCAGCAAGGTTGGGCCTTTCTAAAACAACAGTCCTTCGAATTATTCATGAACATTTAAACATGAATAAGGTTAGTGCAAGAAGGGTGCCAAGACTTCTTTCCTCTGTCCAAAAGCAGCAAAGAGCCTCCTGTTGTCAGGCATTTTTGGAGCTCTGCCGTTGCAACGAGAGAGAATTTCTGTAAACCATTGTTACAGGAGATGAAACTGTGATTCTCTACTATGATCCCTTGTCCAAAAGAGAATCAATGTAGTGGCGAAAATCTGGCGAGGTACCGCCTCTAAAGGCCAAGATCACTCAGTCCACCAAGAAGATCATAACCACATTCTTTTGGGACTGTGAAGGAATACTCCTCATTGATTTCAAGGAGAGGAACAACATAGTAAATGGGGAGTACTATGCTGGCCTACTGCACAGACTACGTGCTTCCATCAAAGAGAAAAGGCGAGCAAAGCTGAGTGGTGGTGTGCGCCTTCTTCACGACAACACGCCTGTGCACAAAACTGTTGTTGCAATGGAAACTGTGAAGAAATGTGGCTTCAAGGAGATCGACCATCCACCCTACAGCCCATATCTAGCTCCTAGTGACTATTTCCTCTTCTCAGAACTCAAGGAGGACCTTCGAGGAAGGAAATTTAAGTGTGACGAAGAAGTGGTGGATGCTATTAATGCCCATTTTGCAGACAAAACTTCTGACTGGTTTTTGGGGGAGGAGATCGAAATGTTAATTCAAAGATGTGACAAGTGTATTGCAATAAAGAGTAGCTATATTGAAAAATGAAATATAGTTTTTGTCTTTATCATATCTAGATAATGGTTAGGCCGGAAACTTATGAACCTACCTTTGTATCAATGAAAGATTTTCATGTCATTTGCTGGTACGCGTGTTCCTGTGTGTTTCTCATTAATGTACTATGAAAGTTGTAGAAAATAAGTTCTAACGTGGAAATAAAGCGTTTCCGGACCCATATCCATATAACATATTTTCTTCTTCTTCGCGTGAGGAATGTGCTCTGAAATTATGGCCGACTTTATTGTTATAATGCACTTGTTAACGCAATGACGCCCAGAAACAGAATGGACCGTCTTAAGTATAACGCAAGCGTTGGTGTGTAATATGTTTTTAGTCATCTCTCCAGCTCCCAGTTTATAACTCAGATTCTGACCTACATTCGAAGCAAGTCGTTCGTTAGAACCTCACTGATTAACTCAAGTAATTCTTAATATCTTATCCAGGACTTAAACTTGTCTAAGGATCAATTTAGACTTTAGTATTCCAAAGTTCCAAAATGGGCTGTACATCACAAAGATACGAAAATATATTTACCGTTTCCGACATAGTGATTTCATAGACCGCTTCTCTAAAAAAAATAGATTATGGAAACTTTTGGATATCAACACTGGCTATATGAATGACAGTTCATTCTAAGTGACATGAAAGAGACTTGAAAATTTTAGGGCAGTTCAATAAAAAATTATGATAAGTATTTTGGTAATATACCTTTACTGAAGCTCATAATTTTGATATTTCCCAAAGTAGTTCTCTGTCCCAGAGTTTTGCCTGTCTGCAAAGACATGCTGCAAACAGGTTTTTCATAATTGCCTTCAAGCGCCACGGGTGGGCGAGGTCGTTAAGACGCGGACTTGTGAGCAAGAGGTCTGCTGTTCGAATCCCACTAGGACCATTCTCCCCGACTGAGTTTTTTTCTAGGTTTTCTTCAGTCCTCATAATTTGAAAATGCCGGGGAAGTACTTTAAACTTAGGGCTGGAAAACATTTCCTTCCTTAAAAATCCTTTCCCAGTTTATCATCTCATCTCATGTATCATCAGTGTCCACCGCCTTGATGCCTCGGTGGTTAAAACGGGCGTTAAACACTATACACTGCTTCTGCTGATGTAAAATGCTTCCCACGAAGGTGTTTTTTTTTCCTCCCCACTTTGGGGCTATATAAGGACTATAGCGAAACTGAGGGACATGCTTCACTTGTGAGACATTGGGAACAACGCCTGTAATATCCGGCCGTGCATTCATTAACGAAATGTGGCATGATCTTGTAGAGTTTTCAGTAAACCTCAGTAAATCCTTGATTAGTTATGGTTGCGCGTGATTGGCTAAACCATTCCTTGAATATCGCAACATGATATGACTATAAATGTCCTAGCAGAAGTTACTACTTTGTATCGCTGATGACGGAGTTTTCCACACAGAGGTTTGCTGTTTGCTCTCAGAGTCGAAATGATGTACCCAAGTTTCATCAGCATCTTCAACTGTATGCAAACCTGGAACCCACCGTGCACAAACACGTCTCATTTGCAACAAATTTTCAGAATTTGGAAAGTTTTCTTAATGTTATTCAATGACCCTCCCCCCTCTCACAATGGCAGCAGTGGTGTTAATGTTTTCTCCGCTAGACTGGAGCGTCAAGTCATCTTTATTTGAAATTGATCACCTCCCCTCTTTAAACATATTAAACCAACTTCGAACTGTGCTGTGGGGAAGAACAAACGCTCATAGCCCCCAGCTGAAGATTTGTGGAGACGAGAGCAGAATTTTAGAGAGTATGTTCGTAAATGTGCTCTACATCACAAATTAGGATATTTACGTCCCAAAAGTTCATCGATCCTGGCCGGGATTGAACCCGCGATCTTGGGTTTAGGAGGCAAGTATGGTTACCATTACACCACCTAGACTGACTATGCATTTTTAATGAATCGCGCATTTGATCATAACAAACAAGTGAAGAATACAATAAAAAGTATGTTTACCGATCAAAATTGTCGGTAGGCTCATATCGCGGGTTCAATCCCGTGAGATTTTTTCGGGCGTAAAAATCCTAAGTATTGCTTCCTTCGGAAGGGAAGTAAAGCCGTGGGTCCCGTGTCGTACATTTACGGCACGATAAAGAACCTCAAGAGTGAAAAAAGAGGCCTCTGAGCAAAATTTGTCGGCCGTTTCACGCCTTGAATTGAATGGGACGCTGATGAACTGAGAAGTTAAAGAGCGTCCGTAAATAACCGAAATAAATAAATAAATAAACTAAATAAAAGTGCCAGGATTGTTTCGATTTATCACGATAAAATAGAGAAAACTTCCACACTTGAAACCTCAAGAAAACAACGACAAGGCACTGCCATCTATTACGAGAAATGATACTGCTTTAACCGTTTGTTATTTTTACACTCTAATCTAATTTATTCCACTTTTTATATATTTATTTTTAATTCCCCCCTCCCTTTTTTCTCTCTCTCTATGCTCTCCCTTCCTTCTTCTTGTTTTACACATACACTTTTCTCACCCCGTTGTTCTATTCCCCCCTTTGCTTACAGAATTAGCAAGAGAATGCCCGCTAATCATCACATGGACCTATCGATTTCGGCGATAATCTAGGATGTATCTATTGTCACGTGACGCGGGGACGGCATGTACTGCCAGATGGCAACAGCATCAATTCAGCCTCGAGCTACACTGGCCTGTTGGCTTTCAACGCGTCAGTGACTGCCAATGGGACGGTGGCGCACAATATCTGTAATGAAGTGGGCTAAATCACGCATTCTTCTCTCGTTACCAGGGGTGTGCAAAGTGTACACACTCTGACAAAAATATCATTTTGAGATACTCAAGAGAAACTCTGCACGTCGCTAGTTTTCACAGTGACTGAAAATAGCACATCTTAAAAGCGATTCTTTACAGACGGGGAAAGCAAGAAGTTACATGGTACCAGATCGGGGCTGTAACGTAGATGCGTCAACAGTTTCACTTGTGAATGTCATAGCGCAACAAAATGTCACTTATCCGGTTCTTGTACATTGTTGATTGAACATTTTAGACAGTTCATATTCAAACTAGGAACTGTTTTTATAAAACTCGGATTGTTTGGGGCGGAGGAGCTACTTCGACACTCCAGCCTTGCTCGCGGCTGACCGTTTGTGCATACGCCATAATGAAGGCATCTCCCAGTGGAAGGGTTGAAATAAGGGAAACACCGAGCGGTGAGGCACGGTGTAGACGGGTTTTCAATATGTTTCCCCCGACGCCGGTGGAAACCCCTCCCCCAAGAAGTGCGAGAAGGTTCCTTGCCTAGTCGCTGGTGCTAAAACCTTTTCAAAGAGCAAGTCACCGTAACGCCTAACACCACACACTGCCATTATCAATCCTGTAACAGAACCAATGGAATGAAATGAAAGAAGAAAAAATTCGTGGATAGGAATAATCCATCCCATCATTTGCGTAAAGTGAACAAGAGAACCCAGAAAAAAGTTCGTCTCGCAGGAACCGCTTAAACTGAGCGAATTCTTCAGCTAGTGCAATTTTGTGAAGGATATTACAGAGCGCTAGAGCAGAGAAATTGGTGCCGCTAGAGCACTTTTTAAATGTCGGTTTTTAGGTATACTCCACTCCTAATGGTCAGATTTCCTTGTTTTTTCAAAAAATAATTTTCTTACTTTATGTAAATAGTATATAGGAGTTTTGCTGCGACAAAAATATATATTGGTGCTGCTAGAGCGATTTTTACATTTTGGGTTTCAGGTAAACCCCTATTCCTAATAGTCTGATTTCACTGCTTTTCAGAAATTATTTTTCTTGTTTTATTTCAGTGGTTTATACTGAGTTTCGTTAAGAAAAAACAAAAAGTGTGAGCATTAGAGCGATTTTTAAATTTTGCTTTAGATTAACCCCAATCCCTAGTGGTCCAATTTAACTGGTTAAAGAACCCCATGCATCGTTTGTTAATTGATGGTTATTTGCAGAGTTTTGGGGGGAAAAAAAATTAAATTGCGACCTCTAAGCGTTAACATACATACGCAATTTTTTTCCATCGTCTTTTTGGTGGA
This sequence comes from Metallyticus violacea, assembly GCA_030762175.1. Lineage (NCBI taxonomy): Eukaryota > Metazoa > Arthropoda > Insecta > Mantodea > Metallyticidae > Metallyticus > Metallyticus violacea. The sequence continues at coordinate 162,267,619 of CM060831.1, forward strand.
AATTTGAGGAAATGTTTCTAAAATCTTTTCATATGTACAACCGCGAACCCAAAAATCCAAGGCCAGGATAGCCGGTTCCAAGGAATTTGAAACTAGGATCTCTAAAATGCGATTCCTCTTGCGATACCTCAGGAGTCATTTCATTCGTACTGAATATTGCCGTTCCCGATTCTATAATTCCAGCATCTTCTCTACTGTAAGCTTGTATACAAGCGTTATTTGAGAAATAAAGCTCCCTTGAAGGATATTGTTTAAGCTTTAAGTATCTTTGGGTGCTTATTGCAAATAATGTACAACATTAGTAAAAAAAAAAAAAGAATTGCAGCTTTACTTTCTTAGGAAATGTTCATATATTAACAAACAAGGTGTCAAAGTAGAGTATTTAAGTTTTGATCAAAATTGTCCCATTCTTGCTTATGTATCTCTCTCAAAAAGACATTTATTCAGTTTTAGGTGTAAGTTATATCTTTTATTGGAAGTTATTAGGTTAGTATCAAAGCTATTTAACACTATCTAAAGCGAAAATTATTTATCTAGTTTCGTATTGGGGCGAGCGTTATCTAAAACTCTAGCTGAACAGGCTATTTTTACTGTTGGTCAATATGATAAATACTGGTTTGTATTTTTTCTTTTTCTTTTACTTTGAGAAGAAAGATTGTAAATATTCCCTTAAAATGTTCGTTACTTATATTTTTTTAGTTTATTTGTAGTTATCTAAAAGCTTGCCCCATGTCTTCTGTTACATATTAATTATGAACGTTTTATCTGCTGTTTCCAAGCGATCATTGCTGCGCCTACGTCAAGAACTAATTCTTTAGATAACCTACCACACTTTCACCATACTGCATTGCACAATTGACTTAAGGTTTCTAAATTTGCAGACTAGAAGGAGCGGAACTTGATAGCCCACATTGTGTTATCTTGTGTGGCGACACTACCAGTTTTTCCTAACATAAAATTTGTTCATCACCCGAGTAGGGGGAAAAAATGTCATCTATTTTTAAATTCCCAAGCATTCGTCAATCAAATGACAGTATTATCTAAAGTATTATGCTAACATTACTAACAATCTAAAGTTATACGAACTTTCATTTAAAACTTGTAGATTGAATGTACAGAGGGTGCCAAAAATGTATATACACTTCAAGCAAAGAAAAAACTGTGTTAACATAACAAAACTGAATTCACACAAACAGAAAATGATGAGCACTAATCATCTTAAACTTTTACAGTTACAACAGATGCTCAAAATGTCCACCATCGGCGCCGATACACTTCTAAGTACGTTGAACTTCTGATTGAGTAATGTTTGCGAAAGTGTCCTCAGCACATGCCGTTTAAATTTCTTCCCGAAGTGCTGTCAGTGTAGCTGGTTTTCTACGGTATACAACATCCTTAAGAGTTCCCCATTGGTAGAAGTCCAACGGCGGTTCTGTTCTGTACACACGTCTCCATTGCCTTTGAACTTCAACAACATTCTCGGTTTTCCAATACACTTCAAAATTACTTTCCGCTAATCAAACGATAATCTTGACTCCATTTTGTTGTAGCAACACTAGCATGACGTAATGTGAGTCACGTCTGTTTACAGAATATCATAAGATGATCCTAACTTCATTTGTTCATTGTTGATTTATCTGTCACGTAGCAACACTATCATAATGTATGTGAATCACATCTGTTTGCAGAACCTCATACTAAACATTACTGTTGTTTTTCGGTCCAACTTTGAAATATATTAAATAGATATCGACTATGAAAGTGTGTATACATTTTTGGCATCTTGGGTATATATTTAAAATTACTTTAATTTAAACGAAAAGCAGGTCAATGATTTAACTTTAAAAGCACTGTTGAAATTTCAAATGAATACTTTATTTTTATGCTTAAATGTTAAAGATTGATCTAGGACCGAATAAAAATCAAGTCAGTTAGTTGCAGGTCAAAAAAACTATTTTAGATAAAATTATAATTACTGTCCTCGGATCGTTTAAAACTTCTAGGAACGACCCACAGGTTGCAGCAGCAGTTCCGAAGCAGTTCTATTATCAAAACTCGCATCTTTCATTGAAACATTTTTTGAATAAATACGAATGGATTTGTCAAGAATCATAGTTCCCACAACTGTTTGTTGCACTGTAGACGTGTGTATAGGGAAAAAATGCCAAATATGGAATATCGTGCTGTTATTAAGTACTTGGTAAAGGGTATGAATGTATACAGATATGACAAAGACTCTAGGGAGCTATGCATCATCATTTTCAACCGTTTCCAATTGGATCAAGAAGTTTACACGCGGTCGTGAAAGCTTGAAAGATGGTCCACGCAGCGGGTGACCAAAATTCATCACGACACCAGAAATTACCGATAAGGTGTAGGACGTGGTTCTGGAGATTCGCCGATTAAAGATGTCCAAAATTGCTGAAGTTCAGAGCACACGAGGGGAAACCGTATTTCACATTTTGAGGGAAGAATTGTGCTTGATAATTGCAATTACTGACTGAGGATCAAAAGCGAATCAAGATCGGATATCTCTCAGCAAAGTTTAACCGTTCTCAGAGAAATGCCGCCGATTTTGACCAATGACTTACTACAGACTAAACATGGAAACATCACAAACCCCAACTGTGTGAAATAGACCGAGAACATCATGGAGTTAGTTTTCTGGAATGCCAAAGATATACGTCTAATTGATTATCTTCCCACTGGAACATCAATCACCTGAGCGTATTATGCTAACCTTTTGGACCTATAAGCCAAAAAAGGCTAGGTTTATCAAACAAGAAGGTAATCTTGTATAAGATAACGCTCGCCCTCACACGCGTCGTTGTAACAACAAAAAGTAATCATTTTGAGGCTCAATTTAGCATTATTATTATTATTATTATTATTATTATTATTATTATTATTATTATTATTATTATTATTATTATTATTATTATTATTAATCAATGTAACACTTCGATTTTTTTTTTTTTAATTTCCAGTAGTGAAAAAGCATGAACTAGGCCTTCTAGAATCATTTGCTTAGAATTATCACAAATAATATCACGAGAGTGTCTGAGATTATCCTCATACCTTCGAGTGATATTTATTAGGATTATTTGGGGTATAAAATAAGAATTTAAATATAATTCCTCTTAACTTGGGTTAAAAATTGTAATGATTGTATATTTATACTTAACCTTTTCAAGCAATCTTGTAACAGAAGAATGTCGATTGTCAGTAAGGCCAATAGAGAAGAATAAAATACGGGTTTAGGTCTATTTCATGAATAAAATAAGAATAAAAGTAATATATATTTGAAACTTGGGCATAGAATATTAACACTTGTTATACTTATGAATATCTATTCTATTCAGAAACCGTGAGACTGAAATGGACAAAAGTCGACTATTACAATCGCTACCGTTCGATTATCTAATACCAACTGAGGAAAAGAAAGATAACATACAGCGTCTCTATTTTTCTTTGTATTCTGTGGTTTGGAATTCCTAATGATAAGATCAATTTGCATCTTTGAGCATCATCAAAACACTTTGAAGAAGTCTCCATTTCGATTGTCCATTGTCCATGCTTTCGTTGCTATCAATAGCCGCCCACCGCCTCTAGCAAAAGTGGTCAGTGATGCGTGTTCAGGAAATTTATAGAGTTGGCTACACTGACCACAAGACAAATGCACGTCGCGTGATAAAACGCATTTGATAATTTTTTTCTATAATATCACTCCATAATCCAGTTGTAATTGGTCAAAATTCAAAATGTTGTTTCGATTCATTGGTAGATTTTGATTCATTGGTAGATTTTAAGATGACGTGACATGAGTGAAATAGGCAATAGATATTGATTTCTTCACTAAATTTTGTATAATTATCGCATACTTTTATTTATTGGAGCGGGTAGGGCCAACATAGTCGCCAACAATCAGCAACCCGGTTACTTAAACTTTAGTGTTAATTTTCGGAATTCTTTCATCCGGTAATAATTATTAATAATGTTTAGATGTAATAGCTGTTAAATTTATTAAAATAGTTTCGTTTTGTATTCAATTATGCAATCTATTTATACAGAAACATCTGTAGGAGAATGCAGGTAGCAGAGGCAAATACCGTTCGCAATGAGAATTCGATTCCGCAAAATACCCAAGGCGTCCCTGCTGTGTGCAAATGTAATAATCACCAACTGTAGTGCATTGTCGTAACCATACGAGGGTTCAGTCCCGGCCAGGCTTGATGGATTTTTCAAGCGTAAAAAAATCCCAAGTATGGCTTCTTTCGGGAGGGAAGTAAAGCCGTGGATTCCCGTGTCGTAGATTTATGGCACGTAAAAGTATCTCAAGCCTGAAAGAAGAGACCTCTGAGGTAAAATTTATCGGTCGTTTCACGCTTGAATTGAATGGGACGCTGATGACCTGAGATGTTAAAGAGCGTCCGTAAATAAACCAAAGGAAAAAAAAAAAAAAACTGCGATACACACACTGCCTAGATCTTTTGGTACCGGCGGAAGTTTTCTGAATTTTTGCCTTGAGTGCCAGCGGAGGTCTAGCCCGTGATGCACAGAGAAACCACGTACGTCACTGTCAATATATGACGTTTAAAACTGACTTTGAGTGTAGAAATAACCCGAGGGTAATCAGTTACATTCACCACAGCCGAAACAGTAGATTCACGACAGCACTTTTGGCCACATTGAGGCAACATTTGATATCTGCCATGGTGACACACACGAACCATACTTGCCTTCCAAACCCAAGGTCGCGGTTCGATCCAAGCAAGGGTCAGTGGATTTTTTCGGGCTTCCTTCGGAAGGGAAGTAAAGCCGTGGATCAAAATGTAATTCAACCCTAAAAAAGAGGCCTCTGAACAAAATTTATCGGCCGTTTCACGCCCTGTATTGAACGGAACGCTGATGACCTGAGATGCTAAAGAGCGTCCGTAAATAAAATAAAATAAATCAACAGACGACCCTGGAAGATTGTAGAGTAATTTGAGGTAAATCAAGATAAATCTTTGGCACAGTTGGGAACAATGAATGACACGAGATGCGCCACTGTCGCGTGTATTTTTATATTTTTAAAAAGCGTTCTTTTTTGTGTTTATTTTATTTTTATTACTAAAATATGATTTTTATATCTTACTGTAAACATCTAATGCAATACCTTGTGCTAAATCAAACATACCAAATATACCAGTAAAGCACGTCGGGTCCGTTGAACTGGTGCTCCTGTTGAATTTGTTTTGTATTGTATTGGTGCCACTGTAATAAATACACTAGTACTACTACTGTCATGAACAGCTGAGGATAGGAGAGAGAGAGAGACATGGGCATCAGAATTAAGAAAGAAACTAGAAGCATTAGGGATGGGCTGGCGGAGTTTGAAAGAGCGTATGGAGGAAGATTAGGTACCGATTGAGGGATATGGATAGGCAGCAGATAATTGTGCAACGCAGAGAGACGATTTCGCTGGAAGTACAGTAAATCTGAATAGGGGATGGGGCAGAGCATTAAAACAAGGAGTAAACTCACTAGACAAGGCTCAGACTAGGGGCATGACGAATATGAGCGGAGTATTTGTCCCATCTGTGAGGAAGGGAAATCATGGACGCATATTCTGAGTGGATGTAAAGGTACGAACAACTATCTACCGCACACCTTTACAGATCGAACAGAGGGAGATGGTCATGCTGGGCTTTGCTGACAGGAATGCAGGAGAGGAGAGATTAGATAAATTTCTGATGAAAGTGAGACAGATCAGACGTGAAAAAGCTGATAACTGGGGAAGGGGTTGGGGGAAAAAATTGACTGAAACCAGCTGTGTCATCCACAAGTATATTTTTAATATTTTAAAAATTTCATTTTTCGGTATTTATTGTTTTATTTTTGATTATATATATTTATATCTTAGTGTGAGTATCTAAAATAATTACTTGTGCTAAATCAAGCACACCACATATATCATAGAAGCACGTACAGTCCGTTGGACCCATGAGCCTGTCGAATTGTTTTACATTGTATTGGTGCCACTGTAATAAACACACCACTGCCGCTACTGAAACAAAACAACTACGGCAGTGATAGGACTTTTTCTTTCCCATCTCAAAAACTCCAGATGCAGAAATCCTCCGCGAGTGTGAATGTATAACTGTCTTAATGTTACTGGGTTTGCGAGATTAATTGAAGAAACAAGCAAAAAAAAATGCCCTCGCGAAGTTCAAAATAACACATAAACACTCAAAATCTTAGCAACGAGTGTTCGAACTAGCCCTTCATCTGCCATACACACCAGATTTGGCTCCATCGGTATTTAAGCTTAACTCAACGGCTGGCCGTTTGTGCCTAGGCACCTAAGTGAGGAAGGTATGATGAGAGGGAGACAACGAATGAATCAATAGGCGATGAAGTAAGGTTCCTAACTTGTTTACAAATAGAACATCCCGAGTTCGAGTCTCTCAAGAGGTCCTCTTCCATTAAAGACAAAAACCTTTACAAAGTGCTGGCCAAACTGTCCTCCTCGCCTTGGAAATTTCGATTCTGTAAGCAGAACAAACAGAATGAAATGATATGAAATGAAGGGCGGATAGTTCGTGGGAAGAAAATGTCCTCCCAGCAACCACGAAGAAACCCAAGCTAAAGATGGACGGCATATGTAGGCGAGGATTTACTACTGTATATTGAAATAACAAAAACATACGATTTTTGGACAAAAATGTCTGAAAGATGCCTTGGTGTGTGACAATTGGTTAGGATGAAAGTTATAAATTAACAAATACTCTCGCTCTCACTACTATAGAATAAATTTGTAACATAAATTCTAAAATTATATAAATTAAATGCTAATAGCGTCTAGAGGTGTTTAAACAGACCACAAGGCGAGAAAACGCCGCCAAAAACCCGCCGCATACACCGTTCAGAGCTACCGGCAGTTGCGGCGGCGTTAACCGGTCAGGCAAGAGCTTCCGGCTGGGAAACACACCGCCCCGCTTTTGCTACGAGTTTTGTGCATCCCTTGCATCTCCGTTCCCCCTCACCTATAGGAACACAATACCGGATTTGTTCGGGACGTTACATGGTTTGACACACTGCGGCCCGCCAAAATGTTTATGCTCAACGGCAGTGCTAACAAGACAAATGGACGGGATTTTGTGCGAGGAAAATCTGTAATTTACGCGTTGGGAAGATTCCGACTCTAGCAAAATAATGCAATATTTTGTTCAATGTAACAAGGTAGTATTTATTTCGTTCTGTAAAAAAGCTTGGTCTGTTCCTAATTTGTATCATATATCACAATTTTTTTCTTATTTTGTATTCTAGCACACTGTTAAATCTTCTAAACATTTCTTATCATTTTGTAGTTTACTTCACCTTTATTCGTAATCATCCAATAATCGATTAGCGACGCTAGTCATTTGTAAACAGCTCTTGATAAAAGAAGCTGTTTTAACAGATGACGATAGTGTTATACGTAACGTATAAAAAGTAAAGCTTTCAACTTTTTCAAACAAGTGATAAACGTTGCATGGCTTTCTCTAAAAGATCTATTAATTAATGAAATTATGGCATCGTTGTGAGGTATTTGAGGAACAAAATTTGAATTCTTGCAAGCTATAAGTAAAAAACACATTTTTATAATAATAATAATAATAATAATTATTATTATTATTATTATTATTATTATTATTATTATTATTATTATTATTGTTGTTGTTGTAGTTGTTGTTGAAAATAAACCACAAAAGTTTCGAGTTACATTCCGTATTTAAGATGATGTTCATATGTGATAACAAAACAAAAATTGTTACTATTTAAAAACAATTGCAATGTACTAGCAAATATACACAATCGAAAGTTTCATCAATTTTCAGTGAATCTAAAATTTAATTACAAAAGAATAAGCAGAATTATTATTATTATTATTATTATTATTATTATTATTATTATTATTATTATTATTATTATTATTATTATTATTATTATTATAGTTCGGAGTTCATGGTCGCAAGTACCCAGGGGTAAACTTAGATGGTGCTTTATGACTGTAGCAAATTTACGTATTATTATGCTCGCGTGCTTGCCATTTATTTTTGTCCATCGGAGTGGCACTGCAAAATATCTAAAGTAGGATGCCGTTTGTTTTTCAGAATTGCCAACTCAACCTTTATATATTTTTTACAAAGTATCAACATGTTCGTATGTATTTTTCCATTTTTCTTCTCCGGGGCGGCTCCATACATGACCTTTAGAAGGAATTTCCTTTATTTTTTTAATTTGACCATATGAACTAAAGGTCAATGTGGCTGAATATGGAAACGTGTAGAACAGTTAGAAATTAACATGGGTGTTTGAATGAAATAGTTGTCATTTTAGCAATTTATAGTTAAAAGGGAGGCGAGTGGAGGCCGTCAGGCCGTAGCGAGCCACAGTAAACAACTGGGTCCTCCGGTTTCTAGGATTTACCCGCGTTTAAGTTTCGATTAGTGAGCTTGTGTCTGTATGTGAATAAATTACTATTTGCATTTTTCTATTTTTGTATTTGTTGTGGCCATTAGGCCGTAGCGAGCGCAGTAAACCACTAGGTTCTGCGGTTTTAACTATGTCTATTATTTACCGTAACAGACATAGTTATTTAATAGGCTACTTCTCTGAAGAAGAAGAAGAAGCAGCAGAAGAAGAAGAAGAAGAAGAAGAAGAAGAAGAAGATGCAGCTTTTTGTACTAATGTTTCTGTAATTACAGAAGCTCTTGGATGTCAGCCGGATCTGCACTGCTGTATATGGCAATGAATTCCTAAATATCTACCTGTAGTGCATACTAGTGATGTGAAAGACATATGAAAATATAAAATTGTTTTTATGTCACCAAACATTTGGCCATGAAATTCTGCTTAAAAATCATTAAGCGTTTCAAGAAATATTCTAGAGTTAGTGTTCAAAATGTGTAATAAAAATCAAACCATATAGCCTCTCTTGCATTTCGCTGGAATACGGCAGAGAAAACCTAATAGAGATTGTATTACTATGTCAACGAGGGGATTTTTACATTGCTAACAGTTTCAGGTATTCCCGAAACCATTGTCAATTTTTACGTGCAGAACAATGCTTTGTGTCCAGCAAACACAGTAACAAGTTTGAGCAAAGCAATTTACAATATCAACACGCGATTATTCGTGAAACGGATGGTGAAGACAAAGGGAAGGTGTGAAGAGGTAGGCATTCTCTCTCTCTCCCTCCATCTCTCTCTTCTCCGAATGTCCTTCATTAAATATAATTTCACAGTTAGCGTCACAACGAACAGAAAGAGCAAACCAACCGAAAAACCAGCTAGGCCAAGAGAAGCATTGCGAAGAACTGTTGAGGCCTACTTTCTTAAAAAAGTTAATTCTCAAAAATGGTATTATATGGAAATTAACATCAAATTTTGTAAATATTTAGTACTATTAAAGTCCGAGGCCCGTTTTAATCTACTAAAACTCCAATAAAGCGAAAGAATAAACTGGATATCCAAATACAAACACAAAAAATATTCGAGTGCTTATATATACCGAGGGTGCCAAAAATGTATACACACTTACACAGTAGATATCTATTTAATATATTTCAAAGTTAGACCGAAAAACAACAGTAATGTGTAGTATGATGTTCTGTAAACAGATGTGATTCACATTACGTTATGCCAGCGTTGCTACAACAAAATGGAGCCAAGATTATCGTCTGAACAGCGGAAAGCAATTTGGAAGTGGTAATGGAAAACCGAGAATGTTGTTGAAGTTCATAGGCAATGGAGACGTGTGTGCAGAACAGAACCGCCGTTGGACTTCTACCTATGAGGAACTCTTAAGGATGTTTTATACCATAGAAAACCAGCTACATTGACAGCACTTCGGGAAGAAATTGAAACGGCATGTGCTGCAATCGCTGAGGACACTTTCGCAAACGTTGCTCAATCAGTAGTTCAACGTATTCAGAAGTGTATCGACGCCGATGATGGACATTTTGAGCATCTGTTGTAACTGTAAAAGTCTAAGATGATTAGTGCTCATCATTTTCTGTATTATTCTATGCCAAACGTATTTAATTTTTTTAAGAATTCTATCCACCAAATAGTTCAAATGAATTATAGACTTGGGAGGGGTATTCAAAAAGTAAGTTACTGTGAACAAGGCGCGGACTCATGAGCGGGAGGTCTGAGGTCCGATACGGACCAATACCGTCTTACCTTAATGAGTTTTTTCCCAAATTTCCCTTGACACGTCCAGATAAATGGAAAATGCCGGAATTCATGCCTGAAAAGCCTCCTTATTAATCCTATCACAGTTTATTGTTCATCTCATGTACCATCCCATCTGGTAACATTGTCTAAATTGCACAGTTCATGTCCATAACTTCTTACAGAACCATTTTCATTGCAATAGCGACTCACAAGTGCATCTCTAGCAAGAGTAGAAAATGATGCATCAACTCCAAGATTGAAGTGTGAGGAATAGTGCTGCTGTTTTGGGAAAAACTTCACAGATTGAACCAAATGCAAGTTCGCGTCCAGCCAGCTATGCGTACAGATGTGACTGGCAAGGATGAGGCCAACAGCGTCAAGCACAGAAGTTACTGTGCATCAGGTTGATGCAATTGCAGAATGACAGCCGCGGAATTGCACAGAAGTTGGATGCGTCAACAGACAGTGATTATCGCATCGTCCAACATCATCTGGAGCGTACTTCTATGGTCAGTGAAACGTCCAGTCAAGTGTTTACAGGACGCGGTGTATCTATACACTGCCTTGCACCGGAATTGTTTGAAAAATCACCGAGTCCCATGCCCTTGGTTTAGTGTGTTTGTAATTTTATCATCCTATTGAAAAAAAAATGTGTTTTGACATTGTCACAGTCAAAGTGTAGGGCAGTACTTTGTTATGAAGGAAAAAAAAACTTTTATTCTGCCTTAATATTGGCCATATATACTGTACAGTCATCAACATTTCATGTGCTGCCATAAAGGCCAGGATTATTAGCACTGGGAAGCAAAAGTAGATTATTACAGATTTTTAATTATTATAAAAAAATGGCCATTTTTCTTCAAATGGCCCAACAATGCTATGTAATAGGTTCTTGTTTTATCTTTTACCAAATAGTCTACTAGGATTAATCCATGGAAGTCGCCAAAAATAATCGTCATTAACCTCCAAAACAAAAATGGTATGCACGTTATTTCGACACGTTATCAGCAATTGTTGTTAACTCCTTTGACTGGCATTTCAGCTTAAGTTTTGTCCTCTGTCAGAAATCGACGTAAAAGTCCTGAAGATTCGACTGAATGTTACCAAACATTTAATTGGAACGCCCTTTTAACTCGGTGTACAGAGCGCGTTTCATCTTCGGTACACTTACGACCACGCTTAAACTCGTTTAACCAGAAATGGACAGTCTAACGGTCTAACCCAAATGTATTTTGAACGGATTTCACGCCATTCTGAGGGAATTTACAAACTGTATCGGAGAACAAACTGTAAATGCTACCAACTACTTAAAAGTATGACTTGACTTGACAGTAACAGCAACATTTTAAATCCTGCAGTATTACACAAAGGCAGACAAAGAGATCCTGTCAGATGGAACGAAATATTTAATTCATTTGTTCTGGTTCCCAATTAATATTTACATCATATCAGTGTTCATTTTTTACTTGTACCTAAGCGTGAAACAAATGAAAGTATATTTTCTTGCAATTTGTGTGTATAAAAGAGAACAAGAAAAATGAAAGTGTTCAAACTGGACCCGTGGACTTTTCGCTGGACCAGAGCAAGCAGGCTAACAATGACTAATGATAGGGGCGGTCACTTCCAACATTTTCGAGAGATATACGTATACCTGGGGTTATGATGAAAGCTGGGGGACGGAAGTGGGGCTGGCAGCACCCTGCTCACGCGAGGGGCTCATCAGCCGGCCCTCCGATGACATTTGCTGCCCAAGGACTTAGAAATGTTTGCTCTACCGTGTCCACCTAAGGCATTTAAAACTTTCCCAAGTTAGACGAAGTCTGCAATGCTCTGAACTAAATACCTAAGGCATGACATAGAAAATACAATTAGAAATAAAAATGAGAAATTATTTACACAGAGGTTGGTATCTTATCAAATAACTAGCTCCTTTCTTTAGATATAACAAAATTTAAGGGATTTAATGCTTGTTATGTTGGTATAGTCGCCAAAATTACCTCGTGGGCAACCAAGGCGTATCTGGGTAAATTTTACTTGCCTAGCGATAGAAACTCGCGTGTTTGACCGAATTTACATAATGGCATTAACAAAGTAGATAAAGATTGTATTGTGCTAAATCAACAGATGGCGATTTTATATTAATATTATGCAGTAACTTCAATTCCATCTTAGTACAACAGCAACACAATTGTATTATTACTGTATTTTCAACCAACAGAGCTCTTGTGTTCGATTGTTGTATTCTCTCAGTGCCTAAGTCAAGTTTGATCAAAACGCCACGCTTGGTCGAGGTCGTCAAGTCGCGGACTCGTGAGCGGGAGGTCTGGAGTTCGAATCCCACCAGGACCGCCTTTCCTGACTGAGGTTTTCCAGGTTTCCTCAGTCTTCATAACTGGCAAATGCCGGGGAGGTACCCTAAACTTAGGCCTGAAACGATTCCTTCCTTTAAAAAAAAATATCCTTTCCCAATTTATCATTTCATCTCATGTATCACCAGTGTTCACCGCCTGTGATGCCTCAGTACTAGTAAAAATGGCGTTAAACACTATTAAAAGCACTGTATATAAGTGTAAAGTCTATTTTTTACTTATAGTGTATTATGCTAATTATAGGGGGCCGAAATCATTGTTTTTAATGCCTAAAAGTAAGTAATCGATTTTATTAGCACACCTCTCGATTACCAGATTCCTAGCAAGTATGAAGGTCAGATTTTGCTCCTAAACAAAGAGAAATAAAACAACAATAAAACTGTTCCCTTTGCAGGTGGTTAGACCACAAGGTGATGAAGTAGCGCCCTAGGAGCAAGGTACCCTCACCAGGGCCACTTTACGTTCATCAGAACGAGACGGAGAAATAATTGATAAATAAATTAAGGCAATTAAGAGGAGATTGTGAAGACAGGTATACCTGCCTCAAGTTTGACACAAATGAGGCTATACATTCATCATGCGCTCGAAAATAATTGCAGTAATATCTCTTTCATCTGCCTAGATATAATTAAAAGTGTTTTGTGTTGAGAAACTAACAAAACTGCGTGTGAGATAGCCCATAAACTATCTCCTGCTTATGATGCACCCTGTATTTACCTCATAATTTAAAAACGATTATCGTTCTCTCTCCTTGACTTGCAACAAAAACCACGCTGTATGTTGGCTTAACAGTAGAACCGCAAAGACAGAGTAACTTTACATACAGCTAGCTGTTTTTATTTGTAATTTTTATTTAAATCATAAAAAATCTGTATTTTTTATAACCTGTCTGTATAAAAGTACCTTAATTATAAGCAGTAACCTGTGTTATAAGAGATGTTTAAAATGATGCCCCTTAGTGGCAACACATTGCCGGGATCTGTATAGAAAATGCCTGTATTTCATCAAAATAAATACACGCACTGTGGAGAGACTAGCAGGCAACTACTTGTTAATCTTGCTAACTGTCGCAGTCGTAACGCAGCTGTTCCCGGGTGTGTGCTGTATTGTTCTTAATTCTACATTGTACATTAAGTATATTATGCCCCATCTGTTTACACCGGCACAGCGTGTCTTTATGTGTTAACTCAATCAGCTAGTGATGTTCGAAGACTATTTCAAGCAAGATTCCCTGGTGTAGACGCCCCAGATTGTGAAGCAGTTCATAATCTGTATAATAAATATCAGTAAACTGGAAGTGTCCAGCCTAGGACCCCCCCCCCCCAAAAAAGCGGCGTAGGGTTCTCACCGAAGAAGAAGGTAATCGTTTAGAAAATTCCCTTGAGAATCTCTTCGTCTTCTTGAACAAGTGGGAAGTTTATACAGGCCTGTGCAAAGGCTAATACATTTAACATCCTGCGATTATTAACTCTGGGGCAAATTAAAAAATACCGTGTACAGGACAAACCTGCACACCATACAAGAACTCAAAGATAATATTCGTCAGGAAATTCCGCTGAACTACTGTGAGTGATGGATGAATAATTTCCTAAAGAGAAGCCAAAATTTTGTGGAGAATAAAGGCGGGCAGTTTCAACAACTCGTTTGATAAGCAATGAATCTCTTAAACTGGTGTGTGTGTGTTGCTGTTTGTTTTATTGTTTTACCCTCCCGCTAATCACCGAAACCCAGCTGGCCGGTTAACGGTTCGCCCATAGGCAAAACAAAACTGATCAAATGGTAATAATAAAAGTTATATTGACGAACTCATTAGCCATATGACAAAGTTTCAGCACGAAATCTGAAAAAATGTACAATGGGTATGCTGTGTCTTAATTAAAATTTATTTTTATTTTGTTGGGCGATATGAAATAAGATATTCCATATTTATTGCTCCAGGTTTCACAATGCCAAGACCGAATTTAGTATTTGAGAGAAGGAAAATAAGACAGAAATGAAGAGAAGAAGATATGATAAATTAGTTTTGGAAGTGTGTTAATTTGTGACTTCGGTTCATTAATTCTCTTCTACTTTCTAGGTTTAAAAATACCACGATAAATCAAATGCAAAACGGAACTGTTATTTTCTATTTATTGAAACCGAAGTAAATAACATAGGAATATATGTAAATCTTTTAAAATAATTGCCGGATTTACAAACACAAAATTTTCTAAGAGATAGATACCTTCTTTAATCTTTATCGAAGAAAGTGTATGGTTGTGTTTTCAGTTAGTTGCGCAAAAATGCATTCAAATCGTCGACTTTCTTCCAGTGCTTACGTCTAGACAATAGGAGGGGGGGATTCCAGTTCTGTTCAGTGGATTTCGAGTTTTTTTCCTTGTCAAAACAAGTGTATGGGGAAGGGCGTTGTCATCGAGGAGTAGAACGTCTTTTTTTGCGAAACTCACGTTATGCCTTATACAGAAGTTAGCAGTAATTAAATGCATTGCGAGTTTGACGTTCATTTGATGAATAAAATGCCTTGAGAGTCCCAGTAAACGTCAAGAGAATATTCGCAGTTGATAGACTCGGATTCATCCCTTGCCCTGCACTCGCTTGCTTCGACTCAGGAGTATAAGGTGTACCCATAATTCATTGCAGGCTACGATCTGATGCAGAAGGGGAAAAAATCGTACACTATGAAAGAATTCACGCTGAAAATATGAAGAAACAATCTCGCTAAGACTTTTCAGTAATAGATGGAACATTTCCCTGACTTTATCCCAACCTCAGAAATAATAAAACTCCGTCATGCAGGAGCTGCATAAAATAATCGAATTCATCAATAAGTACAGTAACTTTAAAAGAGAACATAAAATCCAAATTATATCCTTAATAATTAATAAGTTAAGTTATGGCAGTGCAGTGTGTTAATTAGCATGACAAGCTCTAAAGCCAAAGAAAAGAAAAACTGAAATATAATACCACGGTAGATTGGTTGTGTTTCCTCCCTTCAAAATCGCTTGAAAATAAAAATCAATGATGAAATTCTAATTTTCAAAAGTATGAGAAACAAAATTAGTATTCTTCCAATCTTTAAGTATCATAAAAGAGAAACCACAGCTTTAGAATTAGTATTATTATTGAGATTAAACAAAAAAATTAATATTATACTATTAATTAAATTAAATATTTGATCACTGATAGACAAAGTTATACCTTGTGGGTATTTTTAAACAATTTTAAGTGTAACAATGTTTATGAACCGAGCCGTTGATATCATCTTTACATAAAGAGAAATAACAGAAAGAAGCATTCAGTATTTAAGAAGATGAAGTTCATATGTTTCAACAAAACAAAAACATGTTACTATTTAAAAACAATTGCAATGTACTAAGCAAATAAAAACAGTCGAAAGTTACATCGATTTTCAGTGGCTTTGAAATTTAATTTAAATGTTATTAACATGTAACGTAAACGTTTTCTGAAGGTTATTACAGAGCGCTCTTACATACAAATATAATTCTCAAATATATATTAGATTAATATTTCACATTTACTATCTTCACGACGATACTTTTGTTAAATATAAAATATATGCAACGTTATAAATACAGTTTATATGTTGATTTAGTTGGTCATTTTATTTTGAAACACTATAGAGAAAAGTAGACGCTAGAGCGCTTTTTAAATTTCGGTTTTAGGCATATCTCTACTCATAATGGTCCGATATCCATAATTTTCAGAAAATATTTCTATTATTTTGTTTAAATTGTATATGCGGAGTTTTGTTGTAAAAAAAGAAACAAATAAAATTGACGCTAGAGCGATTTTTAAATTTTCGGTTTCAGGTAACCCCCGTCTCCTAAAAACTATTTTTCTTATTTTATTTCAATGGCGTATGTCGAAATTCGTTGGGAAAAAGGAAAAATTGAGGTTAATCCATATTCCGAATAGTTCAATTTTGCTGGTTAACGAACACAACGAATAGTTTGTTAATTAATGGTTATATATCGAGAAATAATGGTTGGGAACAAAAATAAAACAAAAATTGCGACCGCTAGAGCGTTAACCACACATGAATATGCATTTTTTTTTTTTTTTTTTTTTTTTTGTCATTTTCTGTGCCTAGTAAACAGAATCGATGGAAAATTGAAGAAATGTTTCAAAAATCTTTGCATGGGTACAATCGCATTAGCTTCATTCCTTCGAAATTCGCTAATACGTGAAAATGACATAAAGGAGATAGACATATGATATACTGGTATGTGTAGTTTTAAAGGCTTTGTCAAACTGAAGAATTTATTAAATCCTCAAAATGCTCTACAGCTCAATAAATTCGAAGTGCTGGTTGTTATTTCATTTCATAAACCTCTTGTGACCCTGAATTCATTCTCCGGACTAGTTCAAAGGTTTGGGAGGCCTGGCGCGTCGCAATAACAACAGCTTGCAGAGAATCTTCCAACCTTGCTCATGATTGGCAACGTTCAGATACTTGAAGAAGACATTTGGAGGGAAGCGAATTCTAAACTGTGATTGGCGCTGTGATTTATGGAGGTAGCGGTACTAGCCGACAACACGTGGCCATCTGGTGATCACAATGGGTTCACGTACCGGAACCTTGCGACAAGTGCTCTGATTCATCACCCCGCGACAGCGCATATGTGCCCCAAACTCTCTGCTAGGGTCTCTCGAGATTTAAAGCATGCACGCTTGGGCACAACTTTGCTACACTACGCTGCAAGTATGAGATTAAAGATACTTGATTTCAACTGGAAACTAACCCGCAGATCACCCAACTAATTTGTACATAACAACTTTAGTGCTTTGCGTAAATGCAACATGTCTACATGAAAGTTATCTGGTCATTCAATAAGTACTAGGGGACCTGACTCAGAGATGTCATGATAATGACCAAATTACTATGATATTTGTTAAATATCATCCTTTAGATGGCGCGCTGTAAAGTTTCAGACACGTAAGGGCAGTCACCTGTTTGTGAAGATCGTGTAAATAAAATAGTGTTAAATTTCCTACAAAATGGATAAAACTTAAATAGGATCAATGATAAAATACTTCGTTTTGAAGGGCTTAACCCTTACATAAATACAAAAAAGAGATAGATTCAACATTAAACAAGTACTCCCTTTCGTTTCCGACGGTTAAAAAGTGGGCTGCTGAATTTATGCGCAGTCGTACATCCATTCGAGTTGATGGGCACTCAGGACGTCCCAAAACTTTACGACCGACGAGATTGTAACAAAAATGCACAATGCCGTACTCAATGATTGCTGATTGAAGATGGGCGGGTTGTCTGACATTACAAAGACCTCAACAGAGCATGTTCACTACATTTTACACCCAGTTTTGCCGTTGGGGGCCAAGTTTTTTAACAATGGACCAAAAACGCATTTGGATGAACATTTTGCAAGTGTGTTTAGACTTGTTTAAATTCAATTCCAGTAAGTTTCTGCGACGTTTCATAATACTACATGAAACATGGATTCAGCACTACACGTAGAGACTAAGAAAGAGCAGTCCAAACAGTGGGTAGCAACAAGTGAAAGTGCATCAAAGAAAGCAAAAACGGTTTCATCTGCAACACGATTTTCTGGAATTCTCATGGTGTGGTGCTCGAGGACTACCTCCAGAAAGACAGAACCATCACCGGGGAGTATTACGCTTCACTGAAGAACTAAATGAAGGATGCTCCTCCACATCTTGCAAAAATAAAGTTATTTCCATCACGATAATGGGCGTTTACAAAAGTCTGGGATTGTTGCTGCAAAACTGCTCGACCTTCGCTTCCAAGTGTTTTCACATCCGCCATATTCACAGGATTTGTCTGCCAGCGCTTACTTTTTGTTTCCAAACTTGAAGAAAGGGCTGTGCGGACGAGGATTCAGATCAAATGAAGAGAAGTGTATTGATTTACAATGCTGGGAACTTTTTTTTTTAAATATTGTGTTTTATTGATCAGGTCGAGAACTTTTAGAATGTACCAGGTAAGTTTAGTGCCTTTTATCTCTGTAAATAAAACAGCGAAGTATTTTGGATGCAAAAATTTTATTAGCGTCTATCAGCGTTGATGCAGTTTCTTAAATGAGGCGATTACTTTGGCAGTAGTTCATCGGACATTATGAGATGCCTCTGCAAAGCATGCTCGATTGTGAATTGTGTGTAGTCATGTGTTTTTTGAGAGAAAAAGCCGAAAGTGCTACGAATATCCATCGGACTCGACGCTGGTTTGCGAGGTTCATGGAAGGATGTGAAAAGTGTGCTAATTGTTTTTCGCTAGCTACGCCTCTGTACACCTCATGTCTTGAAGAAACGATTTTATTTGCGATACACGTGTGAGGTGTTTAAAAATGACGACAGACAGAATCTCTCAATGACAAGGAGCGTGTTCTTACGGTGCGGCAAAACGATCAATACTTAAATGTTAGTTAATAGCGTTGGTACAGAGTGTTCAAAAAGAATACCTTCACGCCAAACATTGTTCACAAAGTTTCTGAAGATTATTGAACACGTAGGTGAACAAGGCCACTGTAAGGACACTAGTTCGGGAATATTTGTAGGTGGGTCATCTGTCTTGAAAAGTGTTTCTTTCAACACGTGTGTGGACATCAGGGGCCGTTAGATCCGGGAAGCTGGTAGGATACGGGAATGAGAAATAAGGCGATCTCTAACGTGTCGTTGCAGAAGGGCAAGTGTCTGTGGCTGTGATCTTGCTGCATTCACTGTCGTTGGAGGGTAAGTTTCTGACGTGACAAAAAAGGTGAAACTCTCGCACGAACGGGGTAGTAATGAGATCTCTGTAGTGCTCCTTGTTTACTGTTTGCTGATTCTGTGCATGCAGCATCCTCGACGAAATAAGGGCTCAACATTACATGACCGGACACGGCGCACCAAATCGTAATCAGGGCACTGTGCAGTGGTTTGTATATAACGACATCAGGCTATTGAAACCGTAAAAACGAGTTGTTTGCTTGATGATGCAGTCCCCCATAAGGGGGGGGGGGTGCGGCTTCGGTCGTTGGTCTTCAGATGCTCCAGGTGCGGGCTCTGCGGACCCTGAGTGCCCGTGGTACCTCTGACGTTACCAGAAGTAGCCGGGCCGGACTTGAAACGAGTCGTCCGGATTGGGTTGGACTCGGCGTGGCAGTGATCCTGGAACTCACGGGAAATTGAGTACTCACGACGACAGCGTGTCACAGTGGAGTGTCGAAGGCGTGTACCCTGGGGGCAGGTTCGCCTGAATCGCTGTCGTTCGTGGGGAGGTGGTAGCTTCCTTAATGCTGGGGTAACTCACCCCTTAAGTGAGTAGGTCAAGCCAGTAGGGCCTATCCACCAGTGAATTACTGGCAGCTAGGTGCGCTCGGCTTCTGAAGCTAAGTTCACTTGGCGCGTCTGGGTGTCGCAAACGTCTGCAGCCAAACGGCGGGTCGGAATAGCTTCTAGGTGCCGTCCTAATGCAAAAACCTACAGGATGCGCAGATCTCTGTGAAAAGATTGAGAAACTCAAAATCCCACGGTACTGGGGAGGGATCCCCTTATAATGTTGATGTAGTCATCAAGGTGAATATGACTTTCATCTGAAAGCATGTGTTGCAGAAGAAATCTGAATCCTCATGTGTCATAGACAACACTCGGGCTCGTTTATCTCTTCGCTGAGCACTTTGGATCCGGTATGCCAGTTCTTTAAACAGATCTATCGCTCAAACCAGGTTTCAGTGATGTTCGTACACTTTGGCGACTTTTAACACCTGTTAAAGAAGTAGTCCCTGATTCTCGTTTGTGGTGACGTTTCTTGAGCGACCTGTTGTCCCCTTTCGTTGACATAGAACTGCTCCTGCACGACGGAACTTGCCAACAACAGCTAACTTTGTTTTGTTATTTGGTACATCCTCGTTCTGTTCTTTAACGTGAAGCAAACTGGACTCATTCTGACGTCCTGCTCCGTATGATCGAAAATAGTGTTCAACCATAAACACCTTCCTTTCTGTCACGAGAACCATAATTACAGAAATCAGAACAAAAATGAATTCACAATGTGTTAAACTATTATACACAATAAATATTACTATGGAACCTTGGACAGCAAATGATCGATAGCTTCAGTATCGTTTTGTAGCATACTATAAAATAAAGTACAGGAATTTCTGAAATGTATTGCCACTGAGGAGCACGGTTTTAAACATCGCTTTTAACACAAGCTAGTGGTATTATTATCAGTGCATGTACAGCATCATTTTCAGTAAAATTATAAATACTTTTCCCCAGTAAGCACCAAGCTCATGCAACCTATAACCCAAATAACCTCACTGTAAAACCATAATAAATGCTGAAAATTACTGTCAAGTCGTGACGCAATCAAACGAAAACGCCCCATAATTCTGCTATTGCCTGAAAACACTCGCACACCTCATCTGGAAGGGGGAAACGTGATTAGGAAATTCACACAGTAATAGCTTTGTCTATCAGTGGTCACATATTTCATTTAATAGTATTGTATTATTTTTGTGGCTTCAATAATAATAATAATAATAATAATAATAATAATTCTAAAAATGTGGTTTCCCTTTTGTGATATTTATAGATTGCAAGAAATCTAATTTTGTTCCCTAACACCACACAGTAATGCCATAACTTATTTCACTCATTAATAAGCCCATACTTTGGATTTTACGTTCTTTTTTTAAAGTTACTCTACTAAGTGAGGAATTTGCTTAGTTTACACAGCTCCTGCGTTGAAAATTCCTTCTTTAATGCCAAACTTACCACCTATATTCAAACATATTAAACTTATGAACGAAAAGCCTGGGTCTTTAAGGTTGTATAATGTTTAGATCGATTCGCAGAAGGCAAGAACCGTGTGAGGTAAGTTTGTCTTTTGTTTTAACAGGACATAAGTGTCATTACCTTATCGTGGCTTCTAGTTCTACTGAACCTAATTGCCTGTCATGGCTACAGTGGAATTACATTCTTATAGGCACGCTCCAAACAAAGGACGGACTAACTACATTCTGTACTCTGCTTCCGGACTGCGATTGTGTTATAGATACCGACAGACACTACAGCCAGAGAAAAAGGTTAGATTTGGAGACCAAAATGCTTTTATATTGTTATTCTTCTTCCTTTATAAACACCGAGAATTTTCTTTCCTTTTTTTTTCTTTCTTTTTCTTTCTTTTTTTACTATTCTCGAGAAGTAAAGAATAAAAAAGCACAAGAAAAGATTTATTCCTTTCCTGTTGCCTGTTACTCCCTTCATTTACAAGACAAAAAAGAAAAATATATTTAGTGTATACGATAAGATCAGATTATATTGTAACTGCAAACTCGCAATTTGCTACCCATTTACGATGCCATTCATTTTTTTTTTTTTGCAGAGACATTGTTTATATCCGATAATTATGTGATATACAGTGAGGTTGTTTGACCAGACCGCCTGGGAAAGTAGAGCATCAAACCAAAGCTCTTATAGTTAGTATTCTTAATTTTAATATTTATATTTTTACAATTGCTGATAATAATAAACCAAAACCTATGTAATATAACATATTGAAAACGATGCCCCTCGGTGGCATTAAATTGCCAGCACCTGTCTAGGAAATTGCTGTATTTCAGTTAACATTTCTTCCATAATATCAAGGCGGTTCTGGACATATTTCTTGTCATTAAAATATCCTATCTCTCGTAACTTTTTAGCAATCAATTGCTCTACCTGTAATATTATTGTCAGGATATTTTATTGCAATCGCCTTTAACACCTAACACCATAAAAACCCGTTATTCAAGACGGGTGTGTGTGCGCGCGCGCGCGCGCGTGTGTGTAATTAGAAAAGCAGAAAAGGATAAAACACTAAGAAAAAGTCCTTTTCTGCTGTTCTAATTATTGTTAGTTTAGTTACATTGTTAATAGTGATACATTATTTTTCATTAATATATATGCAGTGGCGTAACTAACGAAGAACAATTAACACACAGTATACACACAATGAAAGCACTGAGTAAAATAAGAACGCCGAGGGTTAGCTCAAACTAACTACAAGCTGCTACCCGATATCTGTACAACATTCGGCCTTGAATGCCTTTTCCCAGTACATGCGGCACTCTGCCGGCCCATAGCTCAAATAACCTCAATATATGTACATAATTTTGTGTGTTTTCCAGCAGGGTAAACAGTAGCGCATATTCCGTAAGGGCACTTCATAAATTATTCGACGATAAAAGCAATATTAAGGCATCTGTCCTAACCCAATCACTGCAGGGATTAATAATGTAATTTTATATCTGCCAGAAATTATGTTTAATAATATGTGTTTTGTTGATTCACCGATACTAAGGAGTTTTCGTCAACGGCTTATGAGGGTGCGTATGAAGGTAGTAAAGAAATCACTTCACGGATGTACTGTAATTGGATTGCAAAATCAAAGATATAAACTTTTCTGTGTTATTTATGGCTAAACTTGTTTTGTTGTTTAACTCAACGTATCTTTTGTTTTTAAGGTAACAATTCACCTCTATTGTCGAATAAATATGCTATGTTTATTTATTGTGGATTTCATCTCATAATCTCTTAATATGATTGTAAAAAGTTATGGTGGAACAGGTTTATGTGTCAAAAGTCATCATAGTGTTCATTTCTGCCAAATTTATCATTCTTTGCCACACTTCTACAGAATGTACTGATTGTGTTATCAGCAAACTAGTGACCTGCTACTTGAAAAACTACTTCTCAGTCGCAGATTATTTTTTTTTTTTCGTGATTGATTTATTTATGGACGCTCTTTAACATGTCAGGTCATCAGCGTCCCATTCAACTCAGGGCGTGAAACGGCCGACAAATTTTGCTCAGAGGCCTCTCTTTCAGGCTTGAGGTTCTTTATCGTGCTGTAAATGTACGAC
This sequence comes from Metallyticus violacea, assembly GCA_030762175.1. Lineage (NCBI taxonomy): Eukaryota > Metazoa > Arthropoda > Insecta > Mantodea > Metallyticidae > Metallyticus > Metallyticus violacea. Next base: position 162,291,082 of record CM060831.1, read on the forward strand.
ACGGGACCCACGGCTTTACTTCCCTTCCGAAGGAAGCCATACTTAGGATTTTTTCGCCCCGAAAAAATCCATCGGTCCTGGCCGGGTTCGAACCCTCAGTCGCAGAGGAACATTATTTGGTGAGCATGGTGGATGTTCGAGTACCTCCCAACCCGCACCATACTTGTAATAGTAGCAGTGTGACACCGGGCATTGTCATGCAATATTGTGGTTGAGTTACGTTCAAAATGTCTCCGTACATAATATGTTAACGTTAAGTCTTACTGTGATTGGGAAACAATATTACGAAACTAATTTGTTATAATTTGTTACAAAGATTTATTAAAACAAAAATGTTTCATGCTGGGAGGCGAATCTGAGCTCTTAACCACGACATCACTGCACACTCTGACACAGAGCTAACGGAACACACACACTAGACAGCATCTGTAGTGCATGTCATATAACAAAATGTTGCAGTAGCTACACAGCCTTGGTGTTCCCTTGTGAACTGCGCGCTGAAACAAGTAGCACTAGAAGAATTTTGTGTTCAAGAAATAACTCCCCCCCCCCCAAAGGGTGTACATTCATGTGAAAATCTTATTTGATATTTATTATAAAGTGTCAATGCACCAAGTGCCAAAAAATATCTTCTGAAATCTAAATATTTCTACTAAAATTCTAAAATAAACATCTATCACATTTTATTTTATATGTATTAAAACTTTAAAATTCGGACTATTATCATGATATTTTAATTATTTACTTAATGGCTTTATTTCGTCCTTTGCTTCCCCTTTGGTTGTTGAAGGCAACGCTTGAGCCAAGTGACGCGCTTCATTTGTTTGTGTCGGCCGCTGAGTGAGCGAAACACTTGTCGAAATGGCAAGTGTCTTGCCAGGTAACTTATTAACTTTACGACGAACGGTGATTCCTCGTGGACACAATAAATTACCTGGTATTCACAACTTGTCACAGATGCTCTGCCTACCGCAGTAGGTACCAGCATTTGATCCTGTCAGCCCGGCATATAATTTAAAGAACCACTGTCAAGTGATTAAAAACCTGGCATAAATATCAAGCCCAGAAAAGTCACAGCATCATGTTACCTTGCTTTATAGCCTGCTTGAGTTGTGGAAATAAAATTAGACGATATCCAAGCGCCTTGTGCCAGATCAGGCCACTGTATGTGCAGGTTCTAATGTTGGGTGCGTCAAGCTCCTGGCGGAAGCTTTTCCTCAACCCAAAAAATATACAAGACGGTTTTAAGATTTCTGGATCAGATACTATGTTTTATTCATTAATGTCATCCATCTAGAGAGCTAGTACTTAATAACTACCACAATAATAGTATTAATTTTTTACGTTACAGTCAAGGGCAACCTGTCAGCCCCACTCCCACCAAAGAAAATTTCATATTTATTTATTATTTTCTCTTCTACTGGTCAACTTTTAAAACAAAACAAAAATTGCATGTAAACAGCGATGTATAACCGATCAGTTGTTAACTGTAGTTTAAGCAATATGCGCAGTTCCTCTCTACTGCAGTAGCGCCAGCATACGGTCCTCAGTTAGAGAGGGAAGCTCATGAGCCAGTCCGCAAAATTTTACGCTTTAAACGTATACCTTCATGAGTCATCAAAGATTTATAAGGACTTATATGCGTCTTCCTCTAAGATGGGTTAGTCTTTCTCCTGTTTATTTCTGCGGTCTCTTGGGCCAGCAGAAGAAGACCCATGGATAGAGCTCGGTATTCTCTCTTTTCTTAGGAACCAGATGTTGAGGTGTTAGTAACACCACGCATAACTGACTAGGGGTTGTTTGAAATTGGGTGACTTCCTCTCTGTTTGTCAGTGGAAAATTGACTTTCACAGTGTTAATTGTTAAATTACAAAAAAAAAATCCTAACAGTTTTGTAGCAACGAACAAAATGGGTGTTTTATTGAAGTAAAACGAACAACAGAAAAAGTTTTTTTTTTATAAAGGTTTGGAAAAACATCTTGGCTGAGAGCGTGTGAAGTGAGATTAAAAAAGAAATGGAAAGAGCAAAGTTCGTCTCTGCAAAATCAACAAAACGACAGATATTACATGCATGTCACAATTTGTTGTGATATTACGATACATCAGTGGGGGTAAACCGGTTGAAAGATTCATAAAATTCATTGCTATTTCTGAATTGACTGCACAATGCTTAAGGCGTACTTTAACAGCTAAATTAGAAAATGTCCATATAAACCGGATGTTTATAGCACAAACTTACGAAGGCGTTGCAGATATGAGAGTGTTGGGGAGGAATAATGCCTTTGTCCACGCCCCTAGCCCACCCTTCTACAGGAGCCACGATCCGCCACTGGCTACAGCTTTAAAAGTAATGGCAGAAGGTTTACGAAAATAAGAAATAAGAATGTAAGTAAGAAAACTTACAAAGAAAAGAAAGGTGGAATAATAAAAAAGTTTCCTAAATTTTCCTGTTGTTTCAATTCTTACGATAAGAAAAAAACAAGAATTAAAAAAATAGCATAGAAAAGAGTGAAACGCTTTTCTAATATATTTTCCTTTTACCTATTTTTGGTATTTTATTTTATCCCTTTTATAATTCTTCAATGGAATCAAAAGTAAATATCAATGAAAAACTTATAAACTTCTGTGTCCAAAATCTGAACACGTTTGTAAAACACTTGTTTGAATGCCATCTTAAAATGTGTCCCGAAGTGCCATCAGTTGCAAGGTGTTTTCTCTGCTATCTTACCGGATATCCCTTGCATCGTTTCTGCTAAGTCGTGCCGCAAATCGCCGACTTCCGGGTTGCATCGCGGTTCAAATTTGCTTCAGATAATAACGATGGCATTAAAACTAACAAAATTGTGAAATGATTTGCCAACGAAAGACGTGCATACCTCTATTGCTGTGTAAATGTTTATTACAGGACATTCTTCAGAACAGAACATTCCGTCCGCAGGAGCTGTTTAAGCGAATTCCTCAGCAAGTTGAACAGCGCTAGAGCAGAGAAGTTACAGAAGTTGAGAGGAAGGAGTCACTTTTGTGTCTACTACCAGGAGCCCACAATTCACAACGTCACCTCTGACCATTTCCCCTCTCTTGTAGAAGACGGGCCAAGCCAGTTTTTCTTCCCTACCTTTTGATAATACAGCGATAGAGATTCTCTGTGTTACCACACTAATAACATTTAAGCTTCAGCCAATAACAGCATGAGATTTAACAACAGACAAAATCCACGTGGATTGGGGTAAAAGCTGCAGCCAATATCAGCTAGGAAACAGTACAGTGTTATTTCTGGAATATGAGTAACCGTCATTAAAAAATTTGCCACCTCTTTTGATACTGGCTGGGTATACGACAAGTAGGGCAGTAATATATTAATATTTCACAATCTTCACAGCAATACTTCTTTTAAGAATAAAATATATTCATCGTTATGAATTATCAGTTAATTTTCCCTCTTTTTTTTTTTTTTTTTTTTTTTTTTTTAACAATTGAGAGAAAATTAAGCGCCAGAGTGTTTTATAAATTTCGGTTTTCAGGTATACCCCTATTATTAATGGCCCGATTTCTCTTATTTTCAGAAATTATTGTTCTTATTTTATGTAAATGGTATATAGTTTCGTTACAAAAAAATATATAGGTGCCGCAAGTGCGATTTTTAAATTTTGGGCTTCAAGTGAATCCCTCTCCTAATAGTGTGATTTCGCTGATTATCGGAAACTATTTTTTATTCTTTTATTTTAATGGCTTATGCCGAGTTTCGTTGAGAAACATACCGCCGCTAGGGCAATGTTTAAATTTTCGGTTTAAGTTAACCCTCTCTCTTTATATTTCCACCACTCCGATTTCCCTGATTTTCTTGTTAATTTTAAGTGGTACAAAACCAGATTCGTAGCGGGAAAAAAAAAAAAAAAAAAAAAAAATATTCTTTTATTTTATTTCGATGGCATATAAGCAATTTTGTTGAGAAAAAAAAAATAGCCACTCCAGAGCGATTTTTAAATTTTTGACTTAGGTTAACTCCCTTCCCAATGGTTCAATCATGCTAGTTAACGAACTCGATGAACTGTTGGTTAATTCATCTTTATATATCAATTATATATTATATTTTATCACAATTTTATGGCTAATAAGTAGAATCGGTGAAGATTTGAAGAAAGTTTTCAAAAATACTTTCACGGGTACAATCTGGCACTTAATGTGATTGCAGATTCTTTTTAAAGGAGGAAAGCCAACTTCCGCCCTCGAGATTCGCAGCTAACATTTGCAATCACGTGATCATAGTGCATAAAATTGTTTACTCACAAAGCCTAAGTTAATATAAAGTTCCTTTTATTAAACTTTAAATTAAGTCAGATGGCGTGCTCTCAGTTGAAGAAAAGACATGAAATGTTTCAGGCATATAATATCATCACATCACGTGATAACGATGAGAGTGTGAGCTCACATGACCTCACGTGTTTCTATAAAGAGTTCCACTGTTCTAACAATGACAAAAGTTATTTAAAAATCCTTTCAGTTTACGTGAAATCGTGTTAATTCACGTGAAATACTGTTTATAGTTTGTTTGGTTATCATTATTTGTAAACTCACGCGAGCTCACGTCAGTTTATGCGATGTCATGTGAATTCATGTGAAATACTATTTAATTTTTGTAACACGCAAATCAATGTTTGATAACAAGCTCACGTGAAATCGCATTTTTATGCCTTTAAACTGAGGCACTATTGAAGTACTCACATGCCATTGAGCCGTATCCGTTCATGTGAGCTCATGTCAGTTCACGTGAGGATGATAATACCTTAGACCGAGGTCCCTGCCACCTGCAGTTTGGTTGCAAGGGGTCCAGATTATGCTTTGCCCCCAGGGGTCCCTCAACTCCAGCGGTGGTCCGTGCAGAGGAATTCATCGCGCGTAACGTCTGGGTTAGGTTACCGCTGCCTGCCACTCACAATTGGAATTTTCAACGCCGTCTACTGTGGGAGGGGGAGGGAAGGGGGCATCACGCTGCTGTCCCTGTCTTGCCGTTTTGACACACGGTAATAGGTTTAACGTAAACCTGGCTCATGTCAGCCAACCTCTTCAGCACTCGGGAGTTTTAGCTTCGAAAATGCGCTTGGCTATAGGTGGAAGAAGCTGGAAGGTTTATGAACACTTCTTTTGCCTTTTCGAGTGTGAAAAATAATCTTTTGTTTTTAGAGACAGATTTATGAGGGAAATTTTATAAAAAATTACACGAGGTATCTTAAAAATATTCGGAATTATGTAGTCTTCAATAAAACTTAAGCCAAAATCATCCTCAAGGAATGTATGAAAGAAATGCAAGGAAGTGTATGAAATTCTAAATTTCCTCGAATTAGAATTTGAATCAAAGCTTTCCGAATTCCTCAATGGTCACGAATTCTTCCTGAAAGAATAATAATAAGGAAACAGCAAAACAATTTCTACTTAAACTTTTTAAATGAAACAAAATTTTTAAATCTGCTTTCAAAGTGGGGATGGCGAAATTCTACTTTTCAGTTCTTGAAAATTGGATAAATGTTTGACTTTCAGATCTTTCCACATTTGATCCGAATTCGGCGAATTTGGCTGATGGGAATCACTTGGAAGCAATGGTCAAACAGTTTTAAAGCAACAATTCAAGGCGGATGTAAAGGCGCACTATTGTGAAGAAAGAGAATTTTCTTTTTTCGCGAGATGTAGACATTTGGCCTGAATACCATTCTCCAGTAATGAGGTGTAATGTTCCTTGGAGATGATTTCTGCCCCTCTGGAGGTAGTCTACGATACCACTCCTTGAGATTCCCAGTTTTGCTTTCCTTGGTGCACTTTCACCTGTTGTCACTCACAGTTTGGACTGTTCCTTCGTCTCTGGCTTGTAGTGGTGAATCCATGTTTCATCTACTGTTATTAAACGTCGGAGAAACTCGCTGCCATTGCGTTTAAACAAGTCTAAACACTCTTGTGAAATGTTCATTCGAATGTGTTTTTGGTCCATTGTTAACAAACCCAAAACTTCGTGTAAAATGCGGTGGACTCTATGGAAGTCTTTGCAATGTCAACTAACTCGAGTATCTTCAATCGACGATCATTGAGAAAGGCATTGTGAATTTTTGTTCCAATCTCGTAGCAGTTTTGGGAAGTCCTAAGAGCTCATCTTTTTGAATGAATATACGACCAAGCTTAATTTCACCAGCCCACATTTTAACTGTGAAAACGAAGGTAAAGAAACTCGAAATTTAACCATATTTGTATTTCTCTTGGGGTTACACCCTTAAAAATGAAATGCTTTTACCACAACTTGTATTACCGTTTTATAATTTTTTTTAGAAAATATTAACACTAGTTTGTTTACACGATCGTCATAAGCAAGGGGCAGCACTTAAGTATCATTCCTTAGATGGCGCGCTGTAAAGTTTCAGACACTTAACAACTATAATGGTAATTTGGCTATCTTCACGACATCTCTAAATCAGATCGAGCACTTTCAGAACACCCTTCGTACAAAAGTATTACGAAATACATTGCAAATGCAAAACATAATATTCTCTACAATTATACGAAAATTATTTCACAGATTTACGATTAACAGAAAGAAGACATGCCTATTATCGTATCTGCAGCTCTTACAGACTGGCGGGTACAAAGATCTGAAACTGTGGTGTGAAAGATTGCCACTCTGGAGATGTTTTCTAAGTCGAGCATGAATTAAGGTGTCGCATAGGAAGAATGCTAAAATATGACTTGCCTTATAGGACTGTGGCACGTTGGGTGTCCGGTTTTCGGAAAGGATTTGACAACGTGAATTGAACTGCAACGGTAGAAATAGCTAATTCAAAGGTGTTACTTATGGTGAAAGGCTTGCTATGTTTTGCAAAACTGCATCTCTTGCAGATGTGCACTAAGGCACCATTACTTCAGGGCGGTCACGTTTTCATTGACATTATTATAGCATTTGATGACAAAATGGGCGCATCTTACAAAGCCCAGTGAATATGGCTCCAAAAACCAGGCAATGAACTCAGGAATGTAAAAATGATGTGATAGTGACATATATAAGCATGCAATTCTTAAGCTAGACTGTTAATTCCACCTATATTTTGCGATGAAAACTGTGGCATGTTCAAATTATTGTCTTGCATGACAATGCCAGGTGTCATACTGCTACTACGTAAAGGATCTATTAGTGGTGGGAATGGGAGGTTATCGAGAATCTTCCATAGTCAGCAGATATGATCCCCTGTGACTGCAATTACTTCTTCAAACTAAAGGAGAAAGCATTTCTATAAAAGAAAAGCAATCCTTGGATCAATAATGCACTTGTTTAATAACATCAAAAAAATTGAAATGGTGTCTTAAGTGATAACGCTTAGAAATTGCATTTGGGCACCGCCACGGGTGGCCGAGGTCGTTAAGGTGCGGACTCGTGAGTCGGAGATCCGGGGTTCGATTCCCACCAGGGCCGTCCTACTTGAGAGATTTTTTCTCAGTCTTCATTAATGGCAAATGCCTAGTAGTTACCCTAAACTTAGGCCTGGAATGTTTCCTTCCTTTAAAAAAAAAAACTTTCCAGTTTTCATTTCATCTCGCCAGTGTTCACCGTCTTTGGCACTTAGCAGTAAAAACAGGCGTTAAACACCATTAAAAAAAAAAGCTTGCATTTGGGAGAACCCGGGTTCAAATCCCTTGGAAGGCGAATACTAGGATAGAGTTTTTATTTCCATAAATTTTCCGCTCTCCCATTTCATCTCAGTTCATTTCGAGCCTCTTTGAGTTAATTGAGCATATAAACTGTATTTATAATATTGCCTATTTTTTTATATTTAACAAAAGTATCGTCGTAAAGATAACAGCTGTGAAATATTAATCTAATGAGAATTATATTTGTATGTAAGAGCGCTCTGTAATAACCTTCAGAAAACGTTTACGTTACATGTTAATAACATTTAAATTAAATTTCAAAGCCACTGAAAATCGATGTAACTTTCGATTGTTTTTATTTGCTTAGTACATTGCAACTGTTTTTAAATAGTAACATGTTTTTGTTTTATTGAAACATATGAACATCATTTTAAATACGCAAATTTAACTCCAAACTTTCTGTTGTTTCTCTGTTTTAGTGAATGTAAAGGATCATAATAATAAAAATAAATGTGGTTTCTCTTATGTAATACTTATAGAAGCAAGAGTTCTAATTTTGGTCCCCTAATACGATACAATAATGCCATAACTTATTTCATCAATTTAAAGGCTGTACGCAGCTCTGTGTAAAAATTAATCTGTAGAAGAGATAGGCCACTTTTCAAGCAGTGATCATAACATATAAGTAAATATTTCAAAAGTTTACTTTGTGTGCAACTCTCGATCTGAACCCACAAAGAAAAGACGAAGCAAGCTAGACTGGTTGACAAAGCTGTTTGACAAGTACTAGCGCGATAATCAACAACTCATTACACTGCCATGAAGCTATCGCGAAAACCTGAAGGAAACTTTACGGGGTGACGATGGCCTATTCAGGTAAATATATGTTTAGTTATCACAGGTTAAGGAGGATAAAAAAATATTACTTGACAATGCTTGTCAACTGGCTTTCTCTATAGACCAGTTTTGCTGTAAATGGTGTTGCCTGTTAAACGGAATCAGAAAAGCAGTATGGGCATTGAGTTTCAAAGGTAAAACTCTCTCTGTCCCAAAGGGTGACTTTAATAAGACTACATTGCTTAGGAAAGGCAAATCAACACACACGTTCTCTTGTAATATTGTTATGTGTACCATTTGAATTTTATATATTATATCATATTAATGTTTTTAAAAAAAGTCTTCTATCGTACCATTCAGAACATAACTTTTGTCTTACCTTGCCTTTGTATTTTCCCAGTTCCTTAATGTTTTCGTCTTATTTTAAATTTAAAATCTGTCTGCCTCTTATTTCATCCGGTAAATTTTCCCCTTTCGTAATAGGAACTGTTCACTCGAAAATTTGATTTGCTTACAGTCTAATATCAACGTCGAGCACTATCTGGACATATCCCCATAGTATGTCCATTTTTTAATCCTGTTCTAAACCATGCCACCCCTTTCCTTACTGCCTTATCACTAATTTCAATACATCTTTCTCATCCCCACACATTTTTTATTGTACTATGTAATTAAAGAGATTTTGTTGTTGTTATATTTCCTGTTTTTCAATATCCTCAATTCTTATTGTTATCCTTTTCAAAAATCCTTTACGCAATCTTTCTCTCTCGTACCTTACTTTCTACCCGCTTCTTGTAGAACATTTTGGATAACCAAGTTTCTCTCCCCTGAATTTTTCCTTGTGTTACCAAACACTGATTAATGATGTTCTCCTTTTCTAGTCTCCCTATTCCATACTCTTTCTGTTACCTTGCATTTATAGCCCAATCTTCCTAGTTCCATTAGAGCAACCTCGTTAGGCGAAGATCTAGGTAGGCTTAGAACAATTCTACAAAATAGTCCATATGTCCATCCTTGATCTGACCCCCAAATTTTTATTCCATACATCATGCCGCTCTCCACTATTGAACCATATATTTCCTCTAATCATTATACTTGCACAAGTGGCCGAGATCGTTAAGGCGCGGACTCGTGAGCGGGAGGTCTAGGGTTCGAATCCCGCCAGGACCGTCCTCCCTGAATGAGGTTTTTCCAGGTTTTCCTCAGTCCTTATAATTGGCAAATATCTGGGAGGTACCCTAAACTTAAGCCTGGAACGATTCCTTCCTTAAAAAAATCATTTCATCTCATGCATCATCAGTGTCCACCGCCTGTGATGCCTCAGTATTAAAAACGGGCGTTAAACACTATTCATTCATTCATTCATTCCTCACCACATCTTTTCCTCCGGGAGGTGCACCCACTGGGGTGGGCAGGCACAAACAACTGGCCTTTAAGCAAGATCGTTTGTTAACAATGGACCAAAAACGCAATGGAATAAACATTTCACAAGAGTGTTTATACTTGTCTAAACGCAATGACAGCGAGTTTCTCCGACGTTTAATAACAGTAGATGAAACACGGATTCATCACTAAACGCCAGAGACGAAGGAGCAGTCCAAAGAGTGGGCGGCAACAGGTGAAAATGCACGGAGGAAAGCAAAAACGGTTCCATCTGCAGGAAGACTGCGGTTTTCTGGGAATCTCATGGTGTGGTACACATAGACTAACTCCAGAGGGGCAGAAATCATCGCCGAGGAGCACTACACCTCATTACTGGAGGATGCTATTCAGACCAAATATCCACATCTCATGAAAAAGAAAGTTTTCTTTCATCATGAAAATGGGTCTTCACATCCGTCTGGAGTTGTTGCTTTAAAACTGTTTGACCATTGCTTCCAAGTGTTTCCCATCCCCCAAATTCGCCGAATTCGGATCAATTGTGGAAAGATCTGAAAGTCAAACATTTATCCAAATTTCAAGAACTGAAACGTAGAATTCCGAAGCATCTGTAACAATTCAATTCAGTCCAAGCTACATAGACTCCAGTGGAGGGTATTTGGTTGTGGTAGGAGGGGCATTTGGCTCGATTCCCGGGCATAGCTTGATATTTTTTTTTTCCTGATTGTAACAGAAGTGTTTGTGTGAATAATGAAATTTAAAAATAACAAAAGTGTTGTCTCCTTAGTAATTGCATATCTTACTCATAAACAAAGCTTTACTACAAGCAATCCAGCTTTCATTTGCATGAGCTAAAGAAAGTGTTGAGGAAGGCTGCACTTTGCGGGTAGAGCCTGACACTGCTACATTCATCATATAAGTGGGTATATTGCAGCATATGGCAGATGGGGTTAATGAAGACTTTAGGATAATGTGACATGTGCGGTTCTACCGGCACACCGCACAAGCCGCCAGCTCATTACAGGAAGCATGCAACCCTTTGGTGTCATCGTGTCATGCAGAATTGGAAATGGGCCGTGTGGCATCTGGATACCGTAAATCTTCACGTAAAACAGCCATATGTGAAAATACCTACATCGTGAACCAAGGTTGCAATACCGTAAGAGTATAGATGTCAAGTTACCACGAAGCGTGAGAAAAGGATAAAGTATTCCTGGAAGAAAAAACCGCAACACTTCAACACAGTTTAATAAAAAACATATGCGCAGATATTTTTTTTCTAAAAGAAGATGTGTTATAAATTTAAAACACAGTGATTTATATTTTCACAACTTCTGTACTTCAAATTTTGTCCCATGTATGATATCAGTGGTCTATATACAAAAATAAAGCAAAAAAAAAAAAAAAGTTTTTACTTTCTTAAGAATTAAATTAACGGTTGGTTTGTTTTATTTATGGACGCTCTTTAACATCTCAGATCATCAGCGTCCCATTCAATCCAGGGCGTGAAACGGCCGATAAATTTGGCTCAGAGGCCTCTTTTTTCAGACTTGAGATTCTTTTACACGCCGTAAATATACGACACGAGAGCTAGGCCCGAAAAAAATCCATCGGTCCTGGCCGGGTTTGAACCCGCGATCTTGGGTTTAGGAGGCAAGTATGGTTACCACACACCACCAGGACCGACTTAGATGAATATATTTTTTCTCCATGTTAATTTCAAACGTGCTTTCAGATTTTTTCCATCGTGCAGAGTTTTTTGTGACAAACTTTTAAAGTGTTAAAAGAATTAGCAATTACGAAACAATTAAATGAAAAATATACTCCCAAATTTTAGTGTATCTAAAAAGTTGAATTTTGCCTCCGGGGTGTCTCTCTTCATGGTTCAGCATACTAGAACTCCAATTGCCTTGGTACTTCTTTTTCCATAGCAGATATCTGCTGATGAAAAACGCTCATCAGAGATAGCCCAAAGAATTTCTGGGAAGTGGTGAATTTTTAAAGACGTGTTGTATCCCATAGCTTTGTATTCACTATAGTTTTCTTCTTTATTATTGCCAAGAAAACCACAAAAGATACGAGAGAAGGTCCATAAGTTTCCGACCTCGGCGGTAAGGATTATCGCCTTCACAAAACCCTTATACATGTTTTTCACAAAATTAACCGACAGGGAATTTTTTTTTTTTTTTTTTTTTTTTTTTTTTTTTTTTTTAAATTATTCAGCAGGATTCTGTCACTGCTCACACTGCGAATAATTCCATGAGAGCAATTCACAAGACAGAGTTATTAGTAGGTATTTGTGGCCCTCTGAGGCCCCAGATTTAACAGCCTGCGATTATTACCTTCGGGATAATAAAAACGCCGTATACAAGAGGAACCCGCACACCATACAAGAACTCAAAAGATAATATTCGTCAGAAAATTGTCAGGACTTCTCAAATTGAACGACTGCAAGAGATGAATAGTTTCCTACAGAGATGCCAAAAATGTGTGGAGAATAAAAGCGGGCAGTTTCCACACCTCCTTTGATAATTTGGTAAGTAATTAGTACCATAAATTGGTTTGTTTTATTGTTTTACCTTTAATCACCAAGATCCGGCTGGCCGCCTAACCGGCTAACAGGCGGCGCGCTTGTCTGTAAGCAAAACACTCCGGGGGAAAACAAAACTGATTGCACGGTAGTTGACAAAATCTTGAAACTATAAAACACCGAACGAATTCTTCCTACTTTCTCACGTGTAGTAATATTTCAGTGCTTGCTTCATATCCTGTAACACTGGAACATTTTTGGACTCGTGCAAATGAATTCACTACAAAATATGTAAACAGATAATGCCTGTACCTGCCAGTTTTTGTGATGATCATTTCGGTGCCCAAGTCGTGGAATTTATCCCAGAGCTCCTTTGTCTCGAGATGGCACTCCGCCTGCAGCAGTTCCTCGCAGTTACAGCGAATTTTCACCTTGGCCGCAGCACCAGCTTTCTCGTCGGAGGGATCTGGGGATTCGCCGTCGCGATCCTCGTGTTCCGAACCAGATTCCTGAAGCACCGCGGTCACGCCACCCTCGCTGTCTGAACATTCCTCTACGTCTACCTCTATGTCCTCCTCGTCATCGCCGTTGCTCGTGCTGGGCGGCCGATCCTCGGCCTCCTCTCCTCGTCGCGGCAAGGACCGCCGATGATTCAGTCTGCCGCCGTCCTCAACTCGACGCTCTCCTGGATACAAATATAAGCCCAGTGCCATTGTAACATACACAGTGAATCCAAAAAATACATAAACAAAATTATGAAAAACTCTACTTAACAAATGCACGAGCGTAAGTCCATAAGTTTCCGGCATCGCCGATAAGGAGTATCGCATTCACAAAACCTTATCAGGTGTCACACCTTATCTGTTAAGAAAAAGTTCTTCACAAGAGAACTTACTCCAAATAAAATTAAACAGCGATTGGACGGTGTATATGGGGAAGCATCCCCCTCATATTCTGCCGTAAAAGAGTGGACCAAACTTTTTCGAATGGGTCGAGAAAGCATTGAAGACGAATAGCGTGCAGGTTGGCCCTTGGAGGTGCTCACTCCTGAAAACATCGCTCGCTCTTGTGGAAGGAGAAATTATGGAAGACCGGCGGCTCAAAGTTACAGAAATAGCACTAAGGTTGGGCCTTTCTAAAACAACAGTCCTTCGCTACGTTACTACTATAACAAGGTGTGTTTAAATTAAAATGAAAAAAAAAAGCATCATAAAGAAGATTAATTATTTCAAATATCAATTATGGAAATAATAATTTCCCAATGGGGTCTATGGTAGGTAAATCAGTAAAACATTAATCTATGTGTATTGACATATGACCGCTTTAGGACTGAGGAAAGAAGTCTAGGTACCCATCTTGCACTAACCTTATTCATGTTTAAATGTTCACGTTTATATAGAAAAAATACACATATACATGTAATGTAAATTTTCGTAGCAGTCAAATGGAGTACAAATGATTTAGCTTATTTTTATACCGGTAATTGCAATAAATAAATTATACCCCTGTGTGTTTCATGCTTTACGTTACTACTGTAACAAGGTATATTTCAAAAAGCAAATTTTTCTATACATTTGAGTAGCGCTTTTAGAAAATAATGCAATTTTATTTCTTAAAATTAACCGTAACTGTTTCCAAATTTTATAAAGTAAACATTTGCCGCATTTGACTATATGTCTTTTACCTTATATGTGTTAATATCAGTTATGGTAATAATATTACTACATCCCAATGGGAGTTATATTAGGTAAACCATTAACCAATGTGTGTGCATATGTCCATTTATAAACTTTAAATTCTCTCGCTCCTTTTTACAGTTTTTATATCATATTTCCCATGGCAGATAAAAATACTCACATTTCAAGCACAAAATATTACCCATAAATATCACAGAAATGTAAGAAAGTACATGTACGCATATGTAATATAATTTTTGTAGTAGTAAAATACAACACATATTATTTAGCTATTTATTTCAGTAATATATATTATAATATTTATAATTGTTAATTTCATTCTACATTACCATACAGATACAAAGTTTCTTTAAATTAAAATATAAATAAGACTTTCCACAGCGCACTAAACTGTTTTAAAGCTGAGATGTTGCTTCTAACTTTGTTAACATCATTTTAGAGAAAATTAACCTAATTTCTCAAAATTAACAAGTTCTTTTCAATGTTTATAAAGTGAGCATCTCTTCCATTTGACTATTCGCAGTTCATCTCTTATCTTTGTTAACATACACTATGAAATTAATGCGATTATTTTTTGATTTGGCGCTATGGTGGACCTCTATCAAGTCTAAGCACGGACATGAGCTTTTATGAATTCGAAATTATCATAAAATAAGGATTTAGTTGTAATACGATTACTTTTATGGTTTGAAGAATGTTCTGAATCAAACTTTTGAAACAGACTTTACGTACAGCATTGATATCGTATCTCAGAAAATTTTCGTGGCGGTTAAATGGGGCAAAAATGGTTTAACTAGTTTTACAATTGCAGCTGCTTGTGTTATGCAATTGCTACGTCTTTTCTATTGCTAAATTCCATTTTGTGCTATGGCATAATTGCAACGTCTATTAAAATTAAAACAAGGTGCGCCCATAGATGATTCAAAGAGTTTCAAAAGTTGTGATTTTGCTTTATATTTGTTTCAACAGCGTTTTTAGAAAATAATACGCCTTTATTTCTTAATGTTAACAACAGTAAGAAATAAAGAAATGTTTCAAATATTTTACCGGCCCCATTTGACTAATTACTATTTATTCTTAGACTCTTTGTTAATATCCGCAATTGAAAGTATGTTAATATTTTTTACCGAGCGCTCTGAGCTTGGGCGTTTATAAACCTATAATTCTCAAGTAAAATAAGGCTTGGTTTTAGATAATAATACACCTGTATATCTTAATGTTAATAACAAATGTTTCATGTGTTTCAATTGCCCCATTTGACTAATTAATATTTATTCTTAGATCCTTTGTCAATATCCGAAATTGAAATTATATTAATGTTTTTGACTGAGGGCTATAAGCTCGGGCGTTTATAAACCGGTAATTCTCAAGTAAATTAAGGTTTTAATTTTAGAGAATAATGTACTTTTATTTCTTAATGCTAGCAACAAATTTTCAGATGTTTTAATTGCCCCATTTGACTAATTACTATTTATTCTTAGACTCTTTGTTAATATCCGCAAATGAAATTATGTTAATGCTTTTGATTTAGCGCTATGAGCATGGCATTTATAAACATGTAATTCTAAAGTAAAATAAGGCTTTATTTTTTAAATTCTTTAGACATTTACATCAGTTTTATTAATACGTTGGAAAATCTGCGAAAAATAAAATGCCTACTAACGTAAATAAATAAATAAATCACATTTAATTAATATTTTAAATTTTTTTATTATTTTAGTCATTATTTTGAAATCGTGAAAGCATTTTCAGAAAAGAAAATTTTAATGTTAGAATGAGGAACAGACTAAGAGAAAAAAAAAAACTAGAAAAAACCTAAAACGAGAAGAAAATTATAAATTTAATAAAATTTAAAGCTGAGATAAACGAAATTATGGGAGCTTTCCCAATACTTAAAATCTTCCACCTCGGAAACTTCACTGAACTTGTCTGAAGTCGAGCATGCGAGAGATCATTGATTAACCGCTCGATCTTCGGCAGCACTCCCTTTAATTTCGAAATAAATGGACCGCCTCCCCCCCTCTAAACGATTTATATGCCTATCGACATTTGTGGAATATTAACAACACGGGCACCTAAAGCGGTTTGTTGCATCACAGGAAGGAAGAGTTAATTTGTTCGGTAAGGACGCACAGTGTTGCCAGCTTTTGTTGTTTGAGCATGATACTAGCTTACGTATCGCTTGATGACCTTCCGTGCATGTGCAAAGGTTAGGAAAATTTTAAAATTCCTGCAAGTTTATTAAAATTTAAAGTGTTGCTCCCAAAGAACGCCTTCAGAAGATAATCTTGCAGAAAAGCGTGTATTTCCTGAGTAATTGTTAAATGTTCAAAAGCCCTATATTGCATAATATCGATTCCCACTGAGTTCCATATTCTGAATGCCGCCCAATTTCCTGATATTCTTGTAAAAATGTCCTAGGATTTATACCTTGGCCTCGACAATTAGCAAGATATTTTATTTTTACACTAATATAAGTCTTAAGCAGTGGCGGCTCGTGACATAAACTGTTGCTGCAGCTCTACCTTCACATAAGGAGCTTTAATTTAAAAATAAGGTCGAGTGTGTACTAATATACAGTATGATTATAAAAATGTATTAATATACACAATTATACAAATTCACTCTTTCAGACCGCCTATTACACAACTTAAGCCTGATCAAGTAAAAATACTTTATTTCAACATCAGTAAACGTGCTATACTAAGTGTATAATAGGAAAATAAAATTTTAAAAAAAAATCTTACAGTAGTATTTACAAGATTCGCTGTTTGTGCGTCATTTTATGCAAATATAACAATTCACCGGAGAGGCGCCATAGAAAACCTAAGTTACAAACAGAGTACTATACCAATAGCTTCAATATAGCCGGAGTAAAATACAATAGCACATTATTACAAATTACAAATCAAAAATTATTTATTTTTGTAGCTGCAGGTTATAAAAATCCGTCACGCAGGAACTGCGTAAATTAAGCGAATACCTCAGAGGGTTGTTACAGAGCGCTAGAGCAGAGAATGTAGTAAAAAAACAAGTAACACTAACTCGAGATATACATGACTTTCAGGCTTAAAAGTATGTACTTTTCTCGTATTATTATTATTATTATTATTATTATTATTATTATTATTATTATTATTATTATTATTTTTTTTTTTTTTTTTTCGTGTCATATTGTTAGTTCAACGTTTCCAATTGCACCTAGCTGTGCAACAACTAAAACGAAATGTGATTGCGTATGGTTGCTTGTTTTTCTGTGTTGCGAAACCGTTGTGTTCTCTCCGTATGCATTTATTGTATACTTTACACTACGAAGGTTAATATGGTACATCGCTCCGTATCGGTCCAACTCGACTTTTTCCGCTGCCGTTCGGCACTGAAGCCAAAGGACGTCAACTGTCTTGTTATTCGTCCATGCACATGAGCAGACTACTCCCCCATACTTCACAGGGTTTTTCGCTTGGCGGGAATACCCAATTGTTAATGCTAACAAAAACAATTCCCCCGTATGCCACACTCACCGCCGCGTTTCCTCGGTGATTACAAAAATGTGGTTTGTAGGTAGAACCTCACTCCAAATAGTCCGAATTCCCTTATCTTCGGAAACTGTTTCTCTTGCCTTATTTAAATGATAAATATCAAGTTTCGTTGCAAAAAAAATAGATTTTTAAATATTGGGTTTCAGGTAAACTCCCACTCATAATAGTCTGATTTCCCTGAATTTCAGAAACTATTTTTCTTGTTTTATTTCAACGACATTGGGAAAAAAATTAAAAATTTTGCTCTGTGTTAATCACCCCCCCTCCCAATGATCCAATTTTACTGCTCAACAAAGCTCGATGAATTGGTCGTTAAATGTGCATAATTTCGTTAAGAAAAAAGTTACGGCCGCTAGAACGTTAACACACACACACATAGAAAATTTTCAAAAATGTTTTCATAGGTACAACATTCACTAAAACAACTCAGTTACTATTAAAAGTATTTTATCTAAAAGAAGTTTCAAAAAACGACACTATGATTCGTCGCCAGCACCAGCTCTTCCTAAAATATCCTAATCATTATGCATTTCCAGTAGCTGCCGACAGACTTTAACCCTTTTGTTCTCTTGTGTGTGTGTCAAGTCTAGCAGAACCCAATGTGCACACCTTTTTCATATTCAAATCGTCGTGAATAAAGGTGTTAAGGGTTGCACGACCGAGGTCTGTCTGGCATTCGAGTTCAACGGTTATGCGCCTATCAGCCATAATCAAATCAGACAAAACTTCAATGTTTCTGAGAGACCATGATTTTCTGCCGCTGGTGAACACATTGACCCAGTTATTAACGATACAAGAGCTTCTCGGCCACATAGCGCACTTAGACGTCTGGAATTTCTACATAACGTAAAAACCATGCAATCAATCTTTGACTATGATGCTCGCTTTACTTTCTGTCCATATCTTTCTCTACTTAAAAACAAACCAACACTGTTATTTTGCCACACACTCTGCTAACATGTGTGGTATTCGTAAAGTCTTGTCTACAAAACAGCATCATTACTTCTTCGTCACACTTAAATTTCTTTATTTGAAGCTCCTTCTTGAGTTTTGAGAAGAGGAAATACTCACTGGAAGATAGATCTGCGCTGTAAGGTGGATGGTCGATCTCCTTGAAGCCACATTTCTTCACAGCTTCCTTTGCAACAACTTTCCTTGTACACAGGCGCGTTGTCGTGAAGAAGGCGCACATCACCACTCAGCTTTGCTCGCCTTTTCTCTTTGATGGAAGCACGTAGTCTGTGTAGTAGGCCAGCATAGTACTCCCCATTTACTGTGGTGTTCCTTTCCTTGAAGTCAATGAAGTCCTTCACAGTGCCAAAAGATTGTGGCCATGATTTTCTTGGTTGACTGAGCGACCTTGGACTTTAGAGGCGGTGCTTCACCAGGTTTACGCCAGTCCATTGATTCTCTTTTGGACAAGGGATCATAGGAGAGGACCATAGTTTCATCTCCTGTAACAATGGTTTGCAGAACTTCTCTCTCGTTGCCATGGCAGAGCTCCAAAATGCCTGACAACTCGCTGCTTTTGGACTGAGGAAAGAAGTCTAGGCACCCATCTTGCACTAACCTTATTCATGTTTAAATGTTCATGAATAATATGAAGGACTGTTGGTTTAGAAAGACCCAACCTTGATGCTATTTCTGTAACTTTGAGCCACCGGTCTTCTATAATTTCTCCTTTCACAAGAGCGATGTTTTCAGGAGTGAGCACCTCCAAGGGCCGATCTGCACGCTCTTCGTCTTCAATGCTTTCTCGACGCATTAGAAAAAGTTGGCCCATTCTTTTACGGTAGAATATGAGGGGGATGCTTCCCCATATACACCATCCAATCGCTGTTTAATTTCATTTGGAGTAAGTGCTTCTTTTGTGAAGAGCTTAACAACGGCTCGAAACTCCATTTTAAACATGTCACAATCTACTACACATAGCCTTCTTTATTCAACTATATCTGAACAACTGAACACAGTTACAGCTACAATTATTTACTTAAGAGATAAGGTATGACACCAGATAAGAGTTTTGTGAAGGCGATACTCCTTATCGGCGAGGCCGGAAACTTATGGACCTACTCTTGTATTCTCTAAGAATGCCACTATTAATATATAGTGTAATATTACAATTCTAAAAGTTATAGCAGATACTAACAATTCTACCATACTGTACAAGCGGTAACTTAAATATGCAAAAGTTAGCGCTCCATCCAATGTACAATACCTGCCTTTCAGACAACCCTAACCAACTGCATAATAGTATTCAAATTAGCTTAAAGGGGAGTGTTTGTACAAGCGAGCGAATCATATACCTCCTATTGGACGAAAGAAGATTTGAAACACGTTCCTATTGGTCATGCATGCGTGAAACACAAGAGACCCTTCTGCTACGGGAATGAATTGTTAAGTAGTTTTTGCTATTGTCCAGGTAGGACAGGGGGGAGGGAGGCAATAGCATACTTCTCCTCAGGTGCTGATTTAAAGGGTTGACTTATAGGTCACGTTTCCAGAAGAGGTCAATAAACATCGGCGGCAGTTGGGCCAAACGTTTTCTAAAATCAGTTCTAATATGGCGCACTATTTTATGAAGTGTTTTTTTTTTACATAAAAATTAAGGCAATGTTAAAATAAATTTGGGAAAATAAAGATATACCTTCCATAATTTTATACTACAAGCATAGAACCGCCATGGGTAGCCGAGGTCGTTAAGGCGTGGACTCGTGTGTGGGAGATCTGGGGTTCCCGCCAGGACCGTCCTCCCTGACTGAGGTTTTTTTTTGCAGGTTTTCCTCATAAATAGCAAATGCCGGGGAGGTCCCTAAAAACGTAGGCCTGAAACGTTTCCTCACTTAAAAAACTTCTTTCCTAATTTATCATTTCATCTCATGTATCATCAGTGTCCACCGCTTGTGATGCCTGAGTAGTATAAACGGGCGTTAAATACTATTAAAAAAAAGCATAGAAAATTCAGGGTATGATTGCAGTTGGTCATACAGAAAATCTTCCTCACATATCGTTGAGTTTTACATAAATACTAGGGCAGTTTGAAAAGTTTAATAAAATACATAGTTAATTTTTTTTTTTTATTTGCTAAAACACAAGTTCGTTTAGGCTCAATACATTTAGTCCAACGAGATTCCGTTTTTTTTTTTTTTTTCTTTTCCGAACTGTAAATAATACTTGTTTACAGTTCAGACGATCGCTTCATTCTACGAAAATTTCTTCCCCCCCTCAAGACAATTTTTGAGGTTATAAAACAGAAAAAAAAATAATGGAAGCAAATCTGGGCAATATAGTGGATGGGGAACTGTTTCGAAGCTCAACGCGTGCACTTTTGCCATCGCAACTGCCGACATATGAGCAAACGCATTGTCATGGTGGAGGAGCGCATGTTTGGGCGCCAATCCTTGTTTCAACTCACTATCCAAACTGTCAAATAGCGTTGCGTAATAATAACCAATCACGGTTTTACTAGCTTTTGTGTGTGTGTACGTACACACTTTCTAGTTCGCCAGCAACTGTTTTGTCCCCAGGATATAATGGTGGATCCAAGTTTCATATACAGTCACAAAACGACGCAAGATGTCACTCGCATTATGCTGCAACTTTTCCAAACACAATTTTGAAATTTCCTTCCCGAGCGTTTTTGGTCCGGAGTCAACAAACGCGACACTCAGCTTCTTCATATGCAGAATTTCATGCAGGATTTTATGTACCCTTTCATATGAGATACCTACCATCTTCAATCGGGCATCCTGAACATAAGCAGCATCTGCAGTACTCGTACGGCCACGTTTAAATTCATTTCTCCAGTAATAAATGGTCTTGAGCGCTGGTTCACAGTCCCCATGGACTTCCTTCAGCTGTTTGTATGTAGGCCGCAGTTCACTTTTTTAAATAAAATTTTTTTATCACAGCACAATGCTCGTCTTTATCCATTTCTTCGATAAGTTTTACACCGATCACTTAGGATAGCTGCCAACAAAGAACTGCGCCTTTAAACATTTGAAGAAAACCGTTACAGAAATCACTCTTAGTAACTGTTATGAGGTTTAACAAATTTGCCAGCCAGTGTTTTACGAATAGAGACAGGACAGTGCTCGTTTGTTGTCAAGTAGAGAAAGACGTGGGCAACATGGAATGCAACTATCATGAACAAAGGTGGACTGCATGGTCTTTGTGGTAGGAAGGCGTCAAAACTGTAGACGCTTGATTGCGGCATATGGTTAAGAAGGCCGTTTACAGTTGGGTCAATGGGTTCGCCTAATGCAGGGAATCTGCACACGAGAATGTGAATACTGGCCGTTCGTCAACTTTGCTGTCTCGCTGTGTCTGAATTGATCATGACTGTTGAACTTGAATGTGAGACAGACCTCCGCCGTGCAACCCTGCTCACTATTCATGACGGTTTAAATATGAAAAAGGTGTGGGCACATCGGGTTCCACAAGACTTCACAGGCACAGAAGGACAAAAGCGTCAAAGTCTGTCATCGGCTACAGGGAATGCATAAAACAGATCAGGAATTTTTGCAGAAGTCTGTGAAAGGTGACGATCATGGTGTCATTTTTTGAAACTTGAAATTTGATTTTAAGGTTTGAATATGAAAAAAAGTTTCCACATATTGGGTTCCACGGGACTTGGTGTGTTTTGTTCATAGTTTATTGGACAGCTCTATATTATAACATAATACTTAGTCGACCTCATTTTATCGATGAATTGAATTTAATGACGTAATTTTACTAACGCAATTTTATGAAACAAATGTCATTATGTAGCTTTTTATTAACGATTTTAACCAAAAATAATTCTGTCTGATATAATTCTGATATTCGAAAAAAAAAAAATATATAAGTAACAAGTAAAACTAAAATTTATCTCATACAGATCTTGTTAAAAGAAAGCCTAAAGTTTTGCATAAAATGAAAGGGCGTGTTTCATTTGTTTGAACAAAAGCAGAAATCACTACCAAAGCCTCAAACAAAAGACTGCATGAAGAAGAACGTACATAAACACCTGAACATCGCTGTTAGGAATGTAAAATGTACATTCATCAGTTTTGTCGATACGCTTTTAAGTTAGAACGTTCTTCTTTTCGACACCCATGTTCTTACCACCCCTAGCTCTCCACTAGAGAATGACGTCGGAAACATTTCACGGTTTTGGAGGCAAACAAGGAAAAAATATGGACATGTTTGCGTTTAGGCAGACGAGTTTCCTTCAAAAGGATTTGCTTCAGCGACAGCAGTAGTAAAACTGAATTCTTTCATTTACCCGGAACGTAACAAAAAATTATAATAGTCGTGCCCAAGTATGAACAAGGGTCCAAATGAAAATTGCTGGAACCTCCTTCGTTCAACCGCATAATGGCTACAAATCAAGTGTCACGTGATGGCAGCACACACGACCGACTATGCTGCTCCGCTGATGCAACGTTTTTCACCATGGCAACCGCGTTACCCATAAAAGAAATCACTTTGGGAAGTCCTGTAATTTTGAACCATCCTTGTCATCCAAGTTTTACAGCAAACCTTTACATCAATAAACAAATTAGAAACTATTTATAAGTGTAAGCATAAATAAAATAAAGAAATAAATAAAGTAAATAAAAAAGTAAAGAAATCAAGTAAATAAACCAGCTAATGGTAGCTTTAATGGTTTCTAGTATTTTGTATTCTATTAATGAATTGTTTAATTGAGCTAGTGTCTTAATTTGAATTATAAAATTTTCTTTTATGTTTTATTAAATTATAATAATTATTTTTTATTTTACTTTCTCTTTATAGTTTATAGTTTATGATATTTAAAAATTACTATGTATAGGGGAAATTAATTCATGAATAAATGATAAAATTTGGAAATCTACCTTCCGGTAGAGGCAACAAGGGGACGGAATATTGCAGATTTTATTTATTTATTTATTTATTTATTGTTTTGTTGATAAATGTATTATAGTCTAAGATGTATGACAGATATTGCTTAGAGGGTTTGCATTCGGGAGGTAATGGATTCAAATCCCTTGGGGCCGGGTATCTTCATTGTGTATGTGTATGTGTGTGTGTGTGTGTGTGTGTGTGTGTTTGTTTGTTTTTCTGTAGATTTTCCTGGTTGCTTAAGTGAATGCTGGCACTTTTCTCTTTCCCATTTTATATTATTTTAGTCCCTTCTGGTTGGTCCTGGTGGTTCAGTAGTAACCATACTTGCCTCCTAATTCGCTGGCTTAATCCCGACCAGGGTCAATGGATTTTTTCGGGCGTAAAAATCCTAAGTATGCCTTCCTTCGGAAGGGAAGTAAAGCCGTGGGTCCCGTGTCGTACATTTACGGCACGAAAAAGAACCTCAAGCCTGAAAGAGAGGCCTCTGAGCAAAATTTGTCGGCCGTTTCACGCCCTGAGTTGAATGGGACGCTGATGACCTGAGATGTTAAAGAGCGTCCGTAAAAAAACAAATCAACAGTCATTTCTCTGTATCTCCCTCAAGTCATCCCTTCCTCCTATAGGTACCCATTCCAACTTTTTATTTATTGTTTCACGCTATTTGATTGATCTAAAAATTAAATAGCATGTAATACAATTATAACTAGTTAGGTGCAAATTTGAGTTTAAACATCTTGTTTTTGCTTCCTTTGCTTTATATCCAGAACGAAACTATTTTAGTAGTGACGGCTGAGCAAGCAGAGGCGACTATGCGTTCCAATACCCGAAATTATGACTTCTTTGATAAACCCAGTTCTTACGTCCAGAAGGTCAGCATAATATGCTCCAGTGATAGATGGGAAGACATTCAATCAGCGGTGTACTTTGCAATCCCAGAGAATCGATGACATGATCTTCTCGGTCAATTTCATACACTTAGCTTTCTTTGGCGGTGACGCTTCCATTGTTTAGATTGCTTTTTGTTTCAAGTGTGTTGTAGTGCAGCCATGTTTTATTGTTGGACACATGTGGACGCATAAAGTCGGCGAGGTCTCTCAGCAGTCGCGGCCGATAATCTTTTCATGCACAATTTGTCCCTCAAAATGTGAAATATCCGTTCTCTGAAATGCCTACAGTTTCAGCAATTTCGGATATCTTTAATCGGCGATCCTGTAGAATTATGTGGTGCACTTTATCTCTGATGTGATGGATTTTGGTGGTGTAGTGGTAACCATACTTGCCGCCTAAACCGAAGATCGCGGGTTCAAACCACGACACAGGACTGATGGATTTTTTCGTTCGTAAAAATCCTAAGTATGGTTTCGTGTCGTACATTTACGGCACGAAAAAGAAGAGGCCTGTGAGCAAAGTTTGTCGAATGGGACGCTGATACCCCGAGATGTTAAAGGGCGTCCGTAAATAAAACAAATCAACAATGACGGATTTAGGTCATCTGCTGCGAGAGTTATCTCCCAAGCTTTCACAGCTGCGTTTTAATTCCTTGCAGAGTGTTTGTCATTTCTGGAGAAATTTCTGTTGCATTCATGCCCTTCATTATCAAATAATAACCGCACTATATTCGATATTTGCCATTTTTCCCGCATACACGTTCACACTGCAACAAATACAAAAGACGTTAACCAATCCATGTATTATTGCACAAATGTTTCTATGAAGTTTCATACCAAAACTGCTTTAGAAATATTGCTGACATCTGTGGGTAATTCCGAGAACTTTTTAAAGGAACCTTGAACTTTACCTGTGACATAGTGCTTAACTCTTTAATATACACATTTTCCATTAGGTTACGATATCCCAAATTGTACCGCACACTTTTCCTATATGTAAGGATAACGGTATATGATCTTTATAATATAAAAATATATTTAAATTATCTTATACTGTCACGGGTGGCTGAGGCCATTAAAGCGCTGACTCGTGAGCGGGAGGTCTGGGGTTCGAATCCCGCCAGGACCGTCCTCCCCGACTGGGGCTTTTTCCAGGTTTTCTTCAGTGCTCATAAATGGCAAATGCCAGGGAGTACCCTAAACTTAGACCTGGAATGTTTCCTTCCTTAAATAAAAAAAATTCTTTCCCAATATATCATTTCATTTGATGCATCATCAGTGTCCACCGCCTGTGGTACCTCAGTAGTAAAAACGGGCGTTGAACATTATTATCTTGCAAATTTAAAAAAATTAAATGCGTGCAGTTACCCCACTGTCCCCTACATAATTCGGCTGACAATAAAAAAAAAACATTATTTCTTATTTAGTTTTATTTTACGGTTAAAAACGTAAGACTTCCATAGTGCTAGCACCAGATACAACCGACTACCTTAAGTTTTATAAATTAATCAGAACAAAGAATAATAAAGTAAAAAAGTATTCCTGGAATGCAATTCCTACACACACACACAAAAAAAAAAAAAACTTTATCTTTGTAAATCACCAAGGCGACTATCCAGCTACACAACATTCTTTTGTCTCGTCTTATTTAAAACAAATGAAGCGCATGCAGTTGTTACTACAGAAACCAGACGTCATGCATAATTCGACTTCGGTTCTTGATGATCGATAACACATCTCAAATTAGTAACCATAGCAACTGCGTTACCGACGTGCTTGACACGCAAGTTCAGCGACAGATGTCTCTATTTACCAAGGATGTTATTTCTAACAAATTTACCCAAAAGGATTATGTGCCACGTATGTTTATCCGCTGCTAACGAGTTGCGATTGCCCGATGTTATCTTCCTGCGCAGGAAATGCCGGTAGTTTCTTTTCAGATTACGTCGATAGATGGCAGCACACGCAGCGCCTCTTTAATCTTCTTTTGGACAATTAGAGGTTTTGCCCAGCTTCTCCCCTTGGGCAGCAAATTGCCTGCTTTAGGAGTGGCTCGCAACGAAATCATGGGTTAGGTAATTTGTCGCTTTCCAGAAGTTTACAAACAAAATGCGCTAACGAACTGACGCCTGGAATGTGAAAGGTGAATGGCCTAAGTTTAGTATTGTTGTTAATAAACGCTGTAAGAATTAAGACTCACAGAAACTGCAGTGGCTCGTATTTATCATAAAACTAATTCCGCTATTCAAATTCATCGAGGTTTAAGGTGGGAACTTTTAAAGTTTCGTTAAGTTGGTATGCATGGTGTATTTACTCCAGTGGCAGCAAGACAATAAAACTTCAAGTCACACGGCTCCAACGTACCAGGAGCGTTCTAAAAGATTCTTGGCCTGACCAACAAAACACAAGATTTAAGAGATTCCCCCCTCCCCCAAATAGTCACCTTGTAAATGAAAACATTTAATTCAATGACTTTCTAACGTTTTAACCCTCAGTAAGATAAGATGTGAATCTTCGTCCGCCCAGTTATTTCTTCAGGTTTGGGAATGAAAGTATTCGCTGGAAGCCAAATCCGGGGAATATGGCGGATGTGGAGGCACTTGAAAGTGAAGGTCATGCAGTTTTGCAGCAACAATCCCAAATATGTGTGAAAGAGCATTATCGTGTTAAAAGAGAACTTTTTTTTTTTTTTGGTGTGAACGTTTAGGCTGAACAGCATCCTTCGGTTTGTGCAGTAGTGAAGCGTAATACTCTCCGGTGACGGTTCTGCCCTTATGGAGGTAGTCTACAAGCATCACATCATGAAAATCCCAGCTAACCGACTTTTCCTGCAGATGGAACCGTTTTTTCTTTCTTTGGTGCACTTTCACCTGTTGCCACCCACTGTTTGGACTGCTCCTTCGTCTCTGACATGTAGCAACGAATCCATGTTTCATCTACTCTTATGAAACGTCGGAGAAACTCACTGGAATTGCGTTTATAAAAGTCTAAACACACTTGAGAAGTGTTCGTTTGGTCCATTGTTAACAAACGCAGCACCCATTGAGCTGAAAGTTTTCTCATATCCCAAACTTGAGGTTAAATGTAGTGGACAAGGCCTATCAAGGTCTTTGCAATGTCAGCCAACTCGCATATCTTCAACCGACGATCATTGAATATGGTTCTGTGAATTTTTGTCACTATCCCGTTGGTCGTTGCAGTTTTGGGACGCCCTGAGCGCTCGTCAACTTGAATGTATGTACGACCACGCTTAAATTCAGCAGCCCGCATTTTAACCGTCTAAAACAAAGGGGTAGAATCCTTTAATGTGGAATCTATCTTCTTTTGTATTTCTGTTGGGATTAAACTCTTCAAAAGGAAGTACTTTATCACAGCTCAAATTTCAGTTGTATCCATTTTGTAGAAAAAGTTAACACTTGTTTATTTACGATCGTGCAAACAAGTGTCAACAAGAACATTTATGCGTTTGAAACTTTACATCCAAAATGTGATACTTAACAACTATAATATTAATTTGGCCATCTTCACGATATCTCTGAGTAAAATCGAGAACTTTTAGAACATCCCTTATATTTGTAGCTTTGATATTTCAGCTATATTATAACAAAAAAAAAAATAAAAACAAAAGTATGAATATCACAGATAGACGGATTCACTCATTTGAAGAAATCAGAAAAGTCAAAAGCTACGCAAAAACATCGGAATGTTCAAAATTGAATACAGAACTGTGATTAAAATTTTAACTAAAGAAAGACTCGCTCAGTGATATTTAACAACGCCTTGACGGTGTGTAAAGGAAAGCTTCCTGTTCATATTCCAGTGAGAAGTGATCAAAACTATTTAGATTGGACAGTGACATTCTTGAACCTTGTGAGGATAGACCGGTAATATAAAACATCTCCCTTGCCAAGGAGAAAGTGACAGGCGTGTGAAGACAAAAGAAAAATTTACTAAAATTATTTCTTTAATTCAAATGCAAGTGCGCGTGGAATGTTGTCAGCATATTTTGCACCTTTATCGCCATAAGGAAAGGTGATATTGGAATATGTCATAACAGGGAATGGAATCATGGATGTCTTTCAAATGAAAGAAACAATGGAACAGCGGAAGAGGAAGACCAAATTCACAAAACCCACTGGTGACGATTTTTCGGACTGTAGAGAAATTTTGATTATGGACTTCAAAGAAAGAAATAGTGGCTGATAAATACCGAACGATCGGTTTTGTTTTTGCATATAGGCGAGCTCGCCGCTCGTAAGATGGGTCTTGATAATTAGCGGGAAGATAAAATAATAAAACAATACACAAACCAATTTAAGATTATGGATTCTTATTAATTTTATTTGGCAACAAGGTAATCGTGGTCTCATTGTAGGAATAAGGTAAGCAGATTCAGAGGTTGCAGAAGATGCAACCGCCATTAAATGCGTAATTAAATCTGCTATACTATTAACAAAGTCGCCGTTACCCTCCAGCCGTACAAATGCTGATGCTAGGGCTGAAGCCTGGACCTCCCAAGTGCATTTTCAGTTAACTTGAGAGACTGTACCATGTCGGTATACAAATTGGCACGTAATCAGGTGTGTCTAGAACGTGGAACATAAACTGTACGTGTGCTCTTTAATATGCTTTCCAGATTCGTTCTGCCGGCACCTACTGCGCATGTTTGTTGCAAGACACAGGGATATTAACTAGATTTGTTCTGTCTTTTGTTTTCCAAAATAAGTACAACTTTAAAAGAAATAGTAGTAACCCAGTAGCACATAAATCTTTTAAAAATATCAGCTTTTTTGATTTTGGTCATTCATTACAATTCAGAATTTCATCATTAAAAATATTAATCATTTACGTCTAAATGACATTTCTAAGTGTGTTAATTACTTATTTTAAAAGTATACAATTTGTTGGAGGGTGTGTCATTCTTGAGGCTTTAATATCAAATGTTTACTTATTTTCAAATTTCTCGCTTGAAATAGGACATTTTTGTTTTAAGTGTATGTTAATTAAATGTTGTGGCTAGCCTGTAGATGTGGAAGTTGTATTCTGTTCACGAGCGTGGGAAATCGCATGTTTAAGGGGACCCGATATGTCCTATCTTATCAAAGTTAAATTAGTTGTCTTTTTCTTAGTATCTATTGCGACTAGATCTTCAACTTTTATGCCATAGAGTTGCATATATTGATTTCATTTTAACATGCCTCATGTTAAACTATACAGAGGCACCAGAAGAACGACCGACATGGGTGGCCGAGGTCGTTAAGGCGCGGACTCGTGAGCGGGAGGTCTGGGATTTGATTCCCACCAGGACCGTCCTCCCTGACAGGCTTTTTCCAGGTTTTTCTCAGACCTCATAAATAGCATATGGCGGGGAGGTACCCTAAACTTAGGCCTGGAATGTTTCCTTCCTTAAAGATAAATCCTTTCCCAGTTTATCATTTCATCTCATGTATCATCAGTGTCATCACCTGTGATGTCTCAGTAGTTAAAAAATGCGTTAAAAAAAAAACAAGAATAATTGCTAAAATTTTGAAAGTTTTAGCTCGAATAGAAACTGAGAAAAAGAAAAAGTTATAGAAAAAAAAGGAAGGTACTATTATCTATTAAAGTAAACAATTGCAGCTGTACTTCCGCTCCGTCTTTGTTCAGATATAGTTGCATAAATAAGGCTGTGTGTAGAAGATTGTGACATGTTCAAAATGGAGTTTGAGCTGTTAATAAGTTCTTCACAAAAGAAGGACTTACTCCAAATAAATTTAAGCAGCGATTGGACGATGTATATGGGGAAGCATCCCCCTCAAATTCTACTGCAAAAGAATGGACCAAACTTTTTCGAATGGGTCGATAAAGCGTTGAAAACGAAGAACGTGCAGGTCGGCCCTTAGAAACATCGCTCTTGTGGAAGGAGAAATTATGGAAGACCGGCGGCTCAAAGTTACAGAAATAGCAGCAAGATTGGGCCTTTCTAAAACAACAGTCCTTCGAATTATTCATGAACATTTAAACTTGAATAAGGTTAGTGCAAGATGGGTGCCTAGACTTCTTCCTTCAGTCCAAAAGCAGCAGCGAGTTATCTGTTGTCAGGCATTTTTGGAGCTCTGCCATGGCAAAGAGAGAGAAGTTCTGCAAACATTGCTAAAGGAGTTGAAACTATGGTCTTCTACTATGATCCCTTGTCCAAAAGAGAATGAATGGAGTGACGTAAACCTGGCGAAGCACCGCCTCTAAAGGCCAAGGTCACTCAGTCAACCAAGAAGATCATGGCCACAACCTTATGGTATTGTGAAGGAATACTCTTCATTGACTGCAGGGAGAGGAACATCACAGTAAATGGGGAGTACTCTGCTGGCCTACTGCACAGACTACGTGCTTCCATCAAAGAGAAAAGGGGAGGAAAGCTGAGTGGTGGTGTGCGCCTTCTTCATGACAACGCGCCAGTGCACACAGCTCTTGTTGCAAACGAAGCTGTGAAGAAATGTGACTTCAAGGAGATCGACCATCCACTCTACATTCCAAATCTAGCTCCCAGGGACTGTTTCCTCTTCTCAAAACTCATGAAGGGTCTTCGATGAAGGATATTTAAGTTTGACGAAGAATGATGAATGCTGTTTATGTCTATTTTGCAAACAAGATTTCTGACTATTGGGGGCGGGGATTGAAATATTAATTAAAAGATGTGAGAAGGTATTGCAATAAATGGTAACTATATTGAAAAGTGAAACATATTTTTTGCCTTTATCATACCTAGATAATGGTTAGGCCGGAAACTTATGGACATATTCTTGTACATTTTTTCCTGACAAAAAAATTTCCCCAGCTTCTACTTATTCTAGAACTACCAAAATTTCAGAAAGTGTTTTTCTGTTGCCTCTGTATAGTTTAACATAGCATTTTTAAACAACATTAATAACAACAACAATAATAATTATAATAATAATAATAATAATAATAATTACATTAAAATATTGGTTGCAATGTATGCTTAAAATATAAAAAATAATATTGCAACCAAAATATTTTTTTGTAGAAATAATAACAATTTGTTTTTTAAAAAAGCTCATGTTAAAGTGAAGTCAATACGAATATATGCAACTATTTACCATAAAAACAATTAATATTATATTTATCAAAAACCACGGGTCTAGGATTTTCCGAAGTTAGTACATAGGTATGAATTAATTGCGAATTCCAGTAAGAGCAGATTTGCTAATATTACAACATTTTACCCGCCTAACAATCCCCTATCACTTTATATTTAAAAGTTACGGAGGACAACGCATAGGTTACATTATGTTTAACACAAAATAATACATGCAACATTCACACTGCGGCCACGCACAGTAGTTCGGCTCTCTCCGCTGTCGCTGGGGACTTGCAGCAGCTTGCAGTAAGAGTTGCGCTTGGTTTCTGTGCTCCGTGTAAGGTCAAGTTATGGTAGACAGATTTGAAGATCAGTAGACAGAATGACGTCAATGGACAACAGATTAATTGCATTATAAGAAAGCTACTTGCTCATATTACTGAAATAAAATTAGTTACTGCACTTTGCATATGCGTAAACGCTACCGCCATCTGCTCAGAAGCAGCCATTTTCAATCAGCTGTTAGTTGATCTTCGCCATTGACACCAAAACTTCCTTACAGTTCACAAGAACTTGCAAGTGATTATTCTTTAAGCGCAGTGCGCAGAACTTTATTTTGTATAGCTGAAGACCGCCCAATACTTATCTTCAAAACTTGTATTTCTTCAGCTACTAACTTAAAGCAAACCGTTTGTGCAAATAATCTAAGAAGAACGAGAACTATTATTTTGTCTTCGGACATTCTTTGTTGCGTTTGAAGAGTATATACGAGGGATAAGACATGTCAGTGCAGCTATTTTATTTCTCGCGAACAAGGGACAACACGAAAAAACTAAGATATACGATTGAAAGTATGAGGCAATTGCTGCCGAGAGTTGCTACCAATAGTTGGACGTAGGTATCTCTCGTAGGGAAGAAGTAAAACACTGGCTATCGGACAACAATGATTTATTATGTCGTGAGCAAAAGTTACACAGAGTTTCAAATCCGTCACAGGACGGGTCTCCCAGATACTCCACGGTGTTTAGCAGCCTTCGAAGTAGTCTCCAAGTACATGAAGGTTCGTTGTCAGCGATGTGGAAGACGCTGAATACCATCTGCTGTATTTAAGTTGTTGTCATGAACCACCTCGCGTCGAAATGCTGTCAAAATGTCCGCTTTGTTAACAAAACTTTTACCTCGCAATGGCTACTTCACTTTGTGGGTGAGATCGGGCGAATATGGCGGGTGTGGAATCACTTCCCAACCTCAGAGCTGTAAAAGACGCTTGACACTGTCAAGCTGTATGAGCTGTCACGTTATCGTTGAGAATAATGGAGATGTTCAAACGTTCTGACCGTTTGGTGCGTACGGCTCGACGCAATTGTGACACAAAAATACCTGGAGCACTGGGCATTCACAGCGGTCCCCTCACGTACTGGATGCCTCACAAGAACACCTTGACTGTCTTAAGTCAAAATGACCATAACTTCTGTTTGTGAGAGAGTAGCGAAACTTGTGTTTGCTGGTGACGCCATTCACTGCACTGTCGCCTCAATTCTGGTTCATACGCCCTTGGCTACGTTTCATCAATTGCAATGATGTGATTCAGCATGGCGTCCCCTTCTTCCTGAAATCTCGCCACATGTTTCGTAACGAGTCCACTTCGTAGAGAGCCATATCACTTAATTGATGATGTAGCACCCACTTTGCACGCATTTTCCGCATCCGAAAAGTGCTGTGTGCTGTTTTCTCTTCTAATTCTATAAGTGTCCGGCATAAACCATGTTTCTCCACCACGACCCGTACATTCTTGTCCGCGGACACAGGACTCCCTCTGCGCGGAAGATCGGCAGTCGACATTCTGCCCCATTTGAAGGCCTCTATTCGAAAGGGCAGGGTACGCATAACCAGTGTTCCCCTAGCTGTGTGGCATTCTAGAGTATTCCTGCCGCGGAGAAATGCTATTTTCACATACGCACATTGATCAATCTTCGTGACGTCCATTCCTGACCATGTCGCTCACAAATTGAACTTCGGGGCATGCTGAGACACACAAACTATTTGGTGGCTTCATTCGAAGTTACATTTCGTACACTTTCAATCGTATATCTTACATTTTACGTGTTGTCCTTTGCCTGCGAGAAAAAAAAAGTTATCATGACTTAAGTCTTATCCCTCGTATATAATGAAATAAATATGTTTAAACTTGTCCTAATCTATGTTTATAATAAAATGCTCAACAAATCGTCCGCTTGCAAGTAACTCAAAGACAAATGAATAAACCGTAAAGGACACATTTCTCTGCGCAGCAAAAACAATATAATTAATAATTTAGAATTCCTATATAAATTTTTGCATTATTACTAATCAAAGTGAAAGATAACGCCTCTCTACTTCTTAATATATATTACTAGTACAAATGTTGCCAATTTATAGCATGCTTGTTGAAATTCAGATTAGAACATCCAATGGCGAAAATTTTTCAAAAAAGGTTGATCTTGTAAGAATCTATCCCTGGCTTGGTGGTATTGTAGCGGACTTCTGAGGCTGGAATAAGCATTGGACGCTACTACGAGGAGATGGTAAAGGTGTTATGTTTATAGGCACCATAGGTACCGAAACGTATAGGGAATTAATGAAATTAAATGAATTAATGATGGCGCAAATCAGTTCGGAGCCCTTGGTATATCCAAGCTATCTGACATTCACCTTCTCAGGGTAATGAAAAACATCGAAAAAAACTTGACCTAGACAGTTTGACCGGATCGGAAATCGAAGCCTACGGATTAGTAGATGCAATCGCCACTAGACTGCGGAGAAGATAAGTTTTACGAGGGTTGTTCAATTAAAAAAAAAACACATTTTTAACAGGCATATTTCCTCATGTTAAAATTAAACTTTACAATATTTTGTTACATTAATTTGTTATTAATTTTATTTTGTCACCTCTTGTCTTTCTGCTTTCGTTTCAACAAATCTTCCGCTGAGGCCTATGGGGAGTGTGTTCTTCCATATAGCACAGCTTGAAGATAGTTTTAAATATTTAAAGTGTAGAGGGGATAAAGTTCAAAAGGAGGGTGGACATGAGGCTCCAATTTATGCTCAGACGAAGAGAGCATTAACACCGCCGCTTTCACTGTGACAGGATCGATATTAAGAACATTTTCAGAAATTCTGAAAACTTCACTGTCACCCACATGTTGGTAAATGAAAAAGTTTCACATGAGACGTTTTCGTGCATAGTGGTTCCAAGACTTATGCGTACGATTTGCATGAAGATTTATGTAGAAATTCCCATCATCACCAACACCAAAAAAGGCAATACTAAAGAGATATCCTAAAATCCCGGCAAGGCTATATCACACTTCACAGCACCACGATAATGCACGTCCGTACATCGCAAATGTTGTTGCTAAAAGGAGTCGATTTTTGTAGAAGCTATCAAAAAATATTCTCACCACATTTTTGAAGACTGGCAGAAAATCTGGGTAAGGTGCATTCATCCAACGGGGACTATTTTGAAAAACATCATCAAAATTATGAGGATGAGTAAATAAATACTGTCAAAAAAAACGTGGTTTAAGTTTATTTTACAGTTGGCGAATTCAGTAACTAAATGACTACGTCATATCCCTGAGGAAAGATCAGTTCATTGAACCAATCACTTGATTACGGTTGTTATCTCCTTCAGCGTGTTAAACAGCAAACAACATCAAACACATAATCGTTAAACAGGACTTTCATTTCAAAACTTCCCAATCTGAATGACTATCCAGTTAAGTGCTAACAGTGAGGCAGATCTGCCGCCCGCTACCCTACAAGGTAGTGAAAAAAAATGATAGCTATTTAATATTGTCTAATATCTCATATATTGTAAATAGATGGAAGCATAATTAAGTATTAATATCTAGTTTATACTATGTAAGAGTTTTAGAAAGGAGAGGGTATAATCAGAAGTCTGATATTTATTGTACAATTATGTTCAATAAGTCAAACTATATAAGAAAATTTCAAGTAAAAAGCAAGTGTTGCAAAACACTGTGCGCTCGCTCTTGTTCTCACGTGAATGACAAAAGATGCAAATAGAAAGGTACACCTGGCTAGGAAAGGCTATTGATGACAATGAATCTTTTGTATATTAGAGAAGATACTAATGCTATAAGGACAATGGAGGCGTTAACGCAGGTGTTTCTTTCTTAGCGTGGTTGGACGCATGATCAGAAAGTCACCTATGAGAATTTAGTATTTTAAAGGGATGAATTTGAACGCCGTCGAAAGAGCTTTAGAGTTCAAACGATAAGAATCCATGAGTTAAGTTATGAAGCCCCGTAGCGCTTCATGGAACACGTGGTGAATATAAAAGCAGGAAACTTCCTCGTGTGGAGAGCATTCTTGAGTACACAGTTTGGGCCTTCAGCTCATATATTCTCCAGATTTAAGTGACGCATGTGGCAACTTCAGTTCTAGAATTTCGAATTACCAGCAGTTATTAGTTAGTCAATTCCAACAGTTTGTTCAAGCGGTTCTAGATCCCATGCCGAGCAGAGTATGCAGTTCACGCGGTATCAGGCAGTGTGGAAAGCAGTTTTCGTAAGCAGGCTGTAAAAACAAACATCGAGAGTAATTCTCATAGCCATTTATTCCTAACCTTCAAAGTAATTGTCTGCATATTCTTGAACTGTAGGAATCTCACGCCAGTGGTTTCGCATTTTCAGTTAACGTCGCCGGCCAGAGCAGCACACCACTAGGCAGGCAGTTTAGGGTGAGCTTACCATCGCCCGACGACAAGGGGTATACGATCACAGAGGTCTGTGCTACCCAATGGTTTTTTGCATTTAGGACGGTACCTGGTTTCCTAAACCGACCCGCCTTTCGGCTGCAGGCGATTAGGTCGCCCAAGCGCGCCGAGTGAACTGCAGCTTCAAGAGCCGAGCGCACCCAGCTACCAGAGTTTCACCGGCTGATAGGTCGTACTAGCTTAGACCTACTCCTTTATAGGGGTGGGTGACCCCAGCATTAAGAAAGCCACCACCGCCTCACAATGACGGTGATTCCGGCGCACCGGCCCCCAGGGTACACGCCTTTGGCACTCCCCTGGACACACCGCTTTTGCGAGTACTCAATTACCCGTGAATTCCGGGTACCACTGCCACGCCGAGTCCAACCCAATCCGGACAACTGGGCTCATCTCAAGTCCGACCCGGCTTCCTCTAGTAACGTCAGAGGTACCGCGGGCTCTCAGGGTCCGCAGAGCCCGCGCCTGGAGCATCTGAAGAGCAAAGCCGTAGCCCGCCCGCCCCCCCACCCCTTACGGCAGCTGTATAAAAATGGAAATAATAAACACAATGACAAGCGAATGCAGAAAACAGTTGTTTTTATAAAATCCTATTCTTTTCCCCCTACTGGTCAGCGGTTTTCACCAAATCAACTGGTTATTGCAGATCTTCCAGAAATCCACTTCATAGACCGGGTAATGGTATTAGAGCATCGTTAAAAATAAACTTATTAACCCTAAGGGAGATAATTTTAAAAAATAACAATAATTTTCATTTTGAATACTTTTTTTTTTTTTTTTCATTTTTAGGATGAAAAGTTTGTATTGTAGTTTTATTGGTTTGACACCATAGCACAAGAACATCATAATTGCATTAATTAAATATCAAGTATGTACACAATTTTGCCGAAAATACATATAACTC
This sequence comes from Metallyticus violacea, assembly GCA_030762175.1. Taxonomy (NCBI): domain Eukaryota; kingdom Metazoa; phylum Arthropoda; class Insecta; order Mantodea; family Metallyticidae; genus Metallyticus; species Metallyticus violacea. The sequence continues at coordinate 162,328,202 of CM060831.1, forward strand.
GTTTAAATGATAAAATCACTCGCATATATCCAGCAGTAAGGAACAACTGAGGAACGCTTTAGCATAAATTTCCTTTGTATCGTCTCGTTTGTCGGCAAGCAAATCCCATCATCCGTCAGAGGCGGTCCTGGAGACAAGACTGTACGTTGAGGGATTTGCGCCAAGGCTTGAGCAAGAAGCCCCTGTTCGGGGTGTAAATCCGACACGTCCCAGTTGTTGATTACTTCCATTAGACTACCGCTCCAAGTTGTCCAACTTCTCTCTGCAGGTATAAACAGACCCCGGCTCTCAGCTTATTAGGCAGATAAAACTCTTGCCACTTGCCACTGGCTTGCGCCCTATAGAAAAACTGCAGCACATTTTCGCGTGATATTATATATTTCTACACACTTTGTATGACGTTGTACAATTAATTCACAAAACAAAGGCAAACATCAAGGAAAGAAAATATCTCCTTCACGCAGGAGCTGCGTAAACTAAGTGAATTCCTCAGCAAGTTGAATAACTTTAAAAAATAACATTAAATCCAAATTATGACCTGATTAATTATTGAAATGAGATAAGTTATGGCATTACTGTGTCATATTAGGGGAACAAACTATTATTATTATTATTATTATTATTATTATTATTATTATTATTATTATTATTATTATTATTATTATTATTATTACTGCTGCTACTACTACTACTACTACTACTACTACTACTAATAATAATAATAATATATAAATTGTATACTATTAATTAAATTAAATCCCTGTGTGGATATTTTTTAACATTTTTAAATGTAACCATGTTTATGAACTGAGCCCTTGATATCATCTTTACATTCACGAAAATAAGAGAAAAGAGTGAGGTAGTAATTTTGTGATTTTTCTTTGTAAATAATGTTATTGTTTAAAAATATAAATGTCTTTTTAGTGCCCATATTAAATACTTTGGTACCTTTTTCATATTTTAAAGACCTGGATTTACTTCACAGTTAGTAAACTGTATAAACCACACATAATCAAAAAGATGATTCTATAGATTTTTAAAATAAAAAAATGTTTAAAAGTCCATCAAGTATACCGCCTCCCTAGCCCCTTAAATGGGAGAAACATGTTTTTCAGCACCTCTATATTTATTCTGATGTTTAAAATTAATTGATATTACATATTTGTAACAGAAGTGATTAGTTGATAATTAGTGATTACTTTTACTAATAAATAAATTGAATACATTCACAAAAATACCGAGGGTGGCAAAAATGTTATACAACCTTTCACAGTAGTTATCTATTTAATATATTTCAAAGTTGGACTGAAAAACAACAGCAATATGTAGTATGATGTTCTGTAAACAGATGTGACACACATTACGTCATGATAGCGTTGCTATGTGACAGGTAAATCAACATTGAACAAATGAAGTCAAGATCATCGATGATGTTCTGTAAATAGAGATGACTCACATTACCTTATGCTAGCGTTGCTACAACAAAATGGAGCCAAGATTATCGTTTGAAGACCGGAAAGAAATTTGAAATGATAATGGAAAACCAAGAATGATGTTGAAGTTCAAAGGCAATGGAGACGTGTGTACAGAACAGAGCCACTGTTGGACTTCTACCTATGGGGAACTCTTAAGGATGTTGGATACCGTAGAAAACCAGCTACACTGACAGCACTTCGGGAAGAAATTGAAACGACATGTGCTGAATCGCTTGGGGACACTTTCGCAAACGTTACTCAATTAGTAGTTCAACGTACTCAGAAGTGTATCGACGCTGATGGTGAGCATTTTGAGCAACTTTTGTAACTATAAAAGTCTAAGATGATTAGTGCTCATCATTTTCTGTTTGTGTGAATTCAGTTGTGTTGTGTTAATACCGTTTTTTCTTTGCTTGAAGTGTGTATACATTTTAACACCCTCTGTATATGATAATTCAATTATTACACTTTTATTACATAAATATATAGATACTTTAATTTTTTTTAAGAATTTTTGTACGACTAAATATATTTTAAAAGTTGTTTATATATGCTATAACAAAAACATCATTTTACTATCATCCTATTGCTTAATGTTTAATAAAACCCTTCCAATACTTTCCTATATATGAGAAAAATTAACTAGTTTGATATTATACATTGGTTTTTAATCCACTAGAGATTCAGAAACCCTTGTAACTGCGGTCTAATAGAAAAAGCTTTAAAGCTTCTGTCCGTATAAAGCGCCCAGGGTAATTCGCCTAAATGAGTTGCGCGCAAATGTCGGGTGTTAACTCCGCCAAGCCGGGCTGTGAAGACACGGTGCAAGTTTAGGGGATATAAAACTTGACACAGTACTAAACTCTGCGCTGTGTCGTGTCTTGCTCTCAGGAGTAAACAGTTTTAATGGCCTGCACCAGTTACTGCGTTATCACCATAGCTACTGAATAGATTCGCACAGTAAGGACCGCATGCCCTCTCTGGTCCGTCAGTATTAAAATTGTAACAATTATAGCGTTGTGTGCATCTTTTATATTCCATTCAAAAACTATTTTTATGGCTTTGTTTAAATGATATATATATATATATCATATATATATATATGAATTTCGTTGCTAAAAAGGAAATATTAATGCCGCTAGGGCGATTTTTAAATTTTGGGTTTCAGGTAAACTCCCATTTCTAACAGTTTTATTTCACTGATTTTCAGATAATACTTTTATTATTATATTTCAATGGCATATACAGAATTTCGTTAAGAAAAATAAAAAATTGCGGCCTGTAGAACGATTTTTAAATTTTAGCTTTAGGTTAACCCCAGTCCCAGATGGTCCAGTTTTTCTTTTTAATAAACCCGATGAATTTTTTTGTTAATTGATGATTACAGGCTGAAATTTTTTGTGAAAAAACCAAAATTGCGGCCGCTAGAGCGTTAACACATATGCATTGCTTTGTGTTAACCCCTATTCCTAATGGTCCAATTTAGCAACTTTTTAAATTGGATGCATTTCTTTGTTAATTGATCATTATATGTAGAGTTTTGTTGAGAAAAAAAATTGCTATTTAAAGAGTTAACACACACACACACCTTTTTTTTTTTTTTTTTTTTTTTCCCATTTTTTGGTGTCTAATAAGTCGATGGTGGTTTTAAGAAAACTTTCAAAAATGTTTCCATGGATACAACCGCTAAAAAGTTCATGTTTTTGTTGATTACTTTACAAGAACTGAATTGGTTTATTTGTTGTAGTGTTATATAAACAGAGAGTAAAAGGTGAATACACCTGTTAACATAAACATTTGTTTGTCTTTAGACTAGTGTTTCACTAGTATGGCATGTACTGTATTTTGTTAAAGGTGGTGTTGAAGTTATTAGTGACATAGATTTTGGGGGATTATATTTTCTAGTAATGGAAGCTATTATTGGAACCAAAAAATATTAGAATTTTATTTCAATTTAGATTCAACGTAATGTTGGATAAACAAGCAAAACTAGATATAAATGAAAATTCTAGTTAGATATGAAAGATGCCACGGAAGGGAAAAGAAAACATAGATTAAAGATCTGGACAAAGAAATTAGCAAATTAAATTTAAGATACGAACGACTGGCATCAGAGAAACCTAGTAACTGAAATCCCAAATAACTACATACAATACAAACTGAAAATTAAGCAAACAAAGTGAGCGAAATAGTTGGGAGATGTTAATAAAATTTGAATACAAAATTTTCAAAGCCCTTAAATGAAAAATATATAGGTGCATTTTTTTTTTTTTTTTTGGATGATTTATTTATGGACGCTCAGGTCATCGGCGTCCCATTCAACTCAGGACGTGAAACGGCCGACAAATTTTGCTCAGAGGCCTCTCTTTCAGGCTTGAGGTTCTTTTTCATGCCGTAAATGTACGACACGGGACCCACGGCCCACGTATGGAAGCCATACTTAGGATTTTTACGCCCCGAAAAAATCCATCGGTCCTGATCGGGTTCGAACCCGCGATCTTGGGTTTAGGAGGCAAGTATGGTAACCACTACACCACCAGGACCGACATATATATATATATATATATATATATATATATATATAGATGCAGCCAGTTATAAGAAATAATTAAATATAGAAAATATGAAAAATATAATCACAGATGTTCCCTTTTAATAACGAAATTGAATTGGAAGAAGAATTGGCAAAATCAAGGAATAGGAAAAATGAGGGAATTGGTAACATAAACATAAAATAACCCAAATATGAAAGAGAGATACTTATGAAAAGAATACTCCAATTGTTTAATAAAATATTAATCAATGGACAAATACCGCGAGAGTACAAGACAGCCATTATAACATAAGTGAAAAAATATAAACGTCAAAACTACAGAGCAATAGCATCGAGGTTATTTCCAAATATAATACGGAGCAAGAGTAATAAATGCTTGAAGAACAAGCTCGGATTTCGTAAAGGGAGGTTAATATCTAATGCATTCTATACTATAAAGCATATAATTGAGAAAACAGTACAATTTAATTTACTTATCTTAGAAACCAATCAATGCAATCAAAGCATTATACAAAGCTATATTCATATTAATTAATCAAATAAATTAGAAACAAATGAAATGCAAACGGATTTAGGATTAAGACAAGGATATAAAGCTATGAAAAATAAAAACCGACAAGTATAAACCATTAAGAACTGTAATACGATATAGGGTAATTTGAAAAGTTCTCGAAATGACCTACAGATTGCAGCAGCAGTTACAAAACAGTTATGTTTTCAAAGCCTAGAAACATTTGTGCAATAATTCATAGATTGGTCAAGAGTTACAGTTGTTTGTTGTAATCGGACGTGTGTATACAGAAAAATGGCTTCGTGCGGTTATTAAGTACTTGCTAAAGAATGTAATGGAAATTCATACAGATATGACAAACACTCTAGGGTACTCTGAACCATCATTTTCAACGGTTTCCAAGTGGACCACGGAGTTTAAACGCGGCGTGAAAGCTTGTAAGATGACCCACCAAAATCTATCACGACACCAGACTTGGTTCGGGAGAATCGCCGATTAAAAAGCGCCAGAAATTACTGAAGCCCTGGACATTTCAGGGGAATGCATGTTTCACATTTTGAAGGAAGAATTTTGCTTTCAGCAAGATGGATGCCGAGACCGCTGACTCAAGAATCAAAAGCGAATCAGAATGCAAATCTCTCAACAAAGCTTGGCCCGTTTTCAGAGAGATTTCACTGACTTTATAAGTCAGAGATGAAATATGGCTGCACTACTACAAAACATCAGCCCAAACAATGAAAGCATTATCATTCTCCTCCAGCGCGTGGCCGAGACTCGAGAGCTGGAGGTCTTTGGTTGCAATCCCGCCAGGACTGTCCTCCCTGAGTGAGATTTTATCCAGGTTTTCCTCAGTCCTCATAAATGGCAAAGTAGGTACTCTAAAATTAGGCCTGAAACGTTTCCTTCCTTAAAAAAAATCCTTTCCCAATTTATCATTTCATCTCATGTATCATCAGTGTCCACCGCCTGTGGTGCCTCAGTAGTAAAACGGGCGTTAAACACTATTAAAAAAACGCCAAAGAAGGCCACGTGTGAGAAATTGACCGGAAAGATCACGGTATCGGTTTTCTGGGATGTAGTGCTAATTAATTATCTATCACTGAGGGTATTATGTCAACCTTTTGGACCCACTGAATACAAAAATACGCGAGAAAATGCCGGGTTTATAAAAGAAGAACCTAATCTTGCATCAAGACAATACTCGCCCTCATACGTGTCGTTGAAATGGCGAAAATCAATGCATTGGGGTAGGATTTGCTGGCACATCCGCCTTAATCCCCTGATTTTTCAGTTTCCAAAACTGAGTTAAGTATTTCATCAGTTGAGGCCTTTTTGCAGGCCGGAGGAATCTAACTTTCGTGATGGAATAAAATGCATTATCGTCAAGAGAGACTATGTTGAAAAATAAGAATAATTTCAAAAAGTTCTGCCTTTTATTGTCCTTCATTCCAAGAGCTTTTCAAATGAACCTCGTATAAGTCGATTATCGAAAGGTAAACCTCAGAAATCTTCCAACATATTATCAGATATCGCAGGATTGTATAACATGCATACATCTACAGACAAAACTAAAGGGTAATGCCTGCAATAAGGTCAAAATTACAATAGCAGACAAGATTATTGAACAAGTTCGATATCTGAAATAATTACGTTGTGGTAATAACAAATGTAAAGTAAGAGGAAATAGATAACCCGATTCAAAGATATAATTATAATAATGAAGTTTTAAAAATAAATTGAGAATGGAAACGAGATGAGAGATATATATCAAGATTTTATAATACAGTAAGTAAACACGGTAGTGAATAAGAACTGAGCACGACGAATTGCGGCAGTACAAATGAGGATGATAGCGGCGCTAGTTCAGTGACTAGACATATCACTTAAGATATACATATAAAAAGAAATGGTAACACCATATAAACAGAATAGAAAGTAAATACCTACCTAAGATGATACTTAAAACAAAGCAAGAGATTCTAGGTAGGTAGGAGAGTTGTTAAGGAAGGTAATGGCAGATGGAAATAAAAGAGTCCCTCCAGAAGAAGCTAAGCAGTTCCTCAGCAAATACAATAACTTTAAAAAAGAATATAAAATTCAAATTATGGCCTTATTAATTAATGAATTAAGTTATGGCATTACTGTGTATTAATTATTATGACGAACTCTAAATCTAACTAATAAAAGAAAAAATGAACCATAATACATTTCTTAACTACGTTTGTTTTACCCCTTTTAAATTTAAATGTAGTGAAATTACTCCAAATTTCAAAAGTAAGAGGTACAAAATTAGAATTCTTGCAATCTATAAGTATTACAAAAGAGAAATCACATTATTATATATAATGTGATATTTAAGAAGAATGATGATGATTATTGTTTAAGGGATTTAAGATGATGTTCATATGTTTTAATGAAACAAAAACATGTTACTACTTTAAAACAATTGCAATGTACTAAGAAAGTATACACATTCAACAATAAACAATTGAAAGTTTGATTGATTTTCAGAGGCTTTGAAATTTAACTTTCTGAAGGTTATTACAGAACGCTCTTACATACAAATATAATTCTCAAACTCATATTAGATTAATATTTCACATTTGATATCTTCACGACGATACTTTTGTTAAACATAAAGCATATGCATCTTTATAAATGCAGTTTATATGCTGAATTAATTTGTCATTTTAATTTAAAACAATATAGAGAAAATTAAATGCAAGAGCGCTTTTTAAATTTTGGTTTTCAGATATATCCCTATACCTAATCTTCCGATTTCCCTAATTTTCAGAAACTATTGTTCTTATCTTATTTAAATGATATATACTGGTGTCATTACGAAATAACAAATAATGGTGTCATAAGAGTGATTTTTAAATTGTTTAATATCGGGTAAACTCCCACTCCTAATAATTTTGCTGATTTTTATAGAGTATTTTTTAAAATTTATTTTAATGGCATACCAGGAGTTTCGATAAGGAAATACAAAATTTGCGGCAGCTAGAGCGATTTTTAAATTTTGGCTTTATGTTAACTTCCAACCCCTATGCTCCAATTTTGCTGGTTAACGAACTCGATGATCCGTTTATTAATTGATCGTTATATGCCGAGTTTTTTTTCAGAAAAAAAAATTGCAGTTATATATATAATATTTTTTCATTGCCATTCTCATTTTCGGTGCCTGGTGGGTAGGATTGATGGAAATTTGGAAAAAAAAAATGTATTTTCATAGGTACAGCCGCATTACAATTCTTCGGAATTTGCTAAAAAGGTTACGAGTGTGGTCTTCTTGTTTAAATAAAATAGCTAATATGAAGATAAAATGGTTAGAACGAGCATATTTTTCAATTGTAAATAAATGTAATCCAATAGAAGTAAATTTTGGGGTCCAGATAAAGAATGAAATTAAGTAGATATGATACACAGATCATTTTGTAAATTAATTATTGGTCGTATGAATTGCACTTATGAAACTAGAAAGATTTGGTTATAAAATCAAAACAATATTGGTAGAGAAACTGGAGGTTTGACGATGAGGATATTATAAAACAATGTTTGTAAACTATAGTGAAGGAAATATGGATAAATAAAATTCAGAAAACTCTTCAAGAAAATGTCATGGGAACATTACAGGCGGAGAGAGACAATGAGGATATCATTTTGAAATTAAATTAAAAGTAAAGTGGACGATGTTGAAAAAAAAAAAAACATGAATTGTGAATCAGTTTAAATTATAAATTTTTTTTTAAATCTATACAGAACATTAAAAAATGACTCAGGGACAAACTTGTGAAATTTGTGATAAAGTAAATAGAGAAGGAATAACATGGTTCAGATCTGGAGTGATATACAAAAAGGGATCTACAAATTATGCGATGTGAATTGGATAATATTTGGCATTGTATTTTGGAATTTGAACCGACCAAAGTGGAATAAGTGTATTAATATTATAATTAACTTAAGAGTTCATAGCGTTCTTGTACAATATATCGTGCAGAAAGTCAAGAAGTTCCAAGTTACATTAATGGGGATAAAAAATGTTTAAATACGTAAATACACACGCACAATCTCATACATATAACAAAATATTTAAGCTGTCATACAAGAAAAAGGAGAGCAGCACATAACATACCTTGTTATGAGGTATACAGTGATACTGTGCCATATTTTATGTGTTGTCTTATGACTATTTGAAATCTGTGAAATTAACTGAAAAAAGGTCTTATTACATAAATATTGTGTAGGAGTATATTTTAATATTTCTCTGTTATAGAATCTTAGTAATTTCAGAGTAATTGGGAAAGCATTGTATGTTCAAATGCATTCATAATAAAACATTTTGTTATCAAAATAAAATTTTAATGGGTCTATGCAGAGTTTTATTTTCTCTAGGGTTTTTGTATATTTTTAATAAAATGGTCTTCATTTTTAATAAAAAAGTTCATTAGAAAAAGTATTAACTCATAAGGAAGTATTAACAGTTCGTTTTAGAAATAAACATCTTCACGATTTTCTATTAAACGTATTACCTTCTTTTGTGATACAAAAACACGATTACTTTCAAATGAGTTCCCCAGAATATTAAATCATATTTCATAATCGATAAGATATACATATACTGAGGGTGCCAAAAATTGTATACACATTTTCATAGTAGATATCTATTTAATATATTTCAAAGTTGTGCCGAAAAACAACAGTAATATGTAGTATGATGTTCTGTAAACATTATGATAGCGTTGCTACGTTACAGGTAAATTAATAATGAACAATTGAAGCCAAGATTATCGTATGATGTTCTGTAAACAGATGTGACTCACATTACGTTATGCTAGCGTTGTTACAGCAAAATAGAGTCAAGATTATCGTTTGAACACCGGAAAGCAATTTTGATGTGGTATTGGAAAACCGAGAATGTTGTTGAAGTTCTAAGGCAATTGAGACGTGTGTACAGAACAGAACCGCCGTTGGACTTCTACCTATGGGGAACTCTTAAGGATGTTGTATACCGTAGAAAACCAGCTACACTGACAACACTTCGGGAAGAAATTGAAACCGAATGTGCTGCAATCGCTGAGGACACTTTCCCAAACGTTACTTAATCAGTAGTTCAACGTACTCAGAAGTGTATCGACGCCGATGATGGGCATTTTGAGCAATTGTAACTGTAAAAGTCTAAGATGATTAGTACTCATCATTTTCTGTTTGTGTGAATTCAGTTTTGTTATGTTAACACAGTTTTTTCTTTGCTTGAAGTATGTATACATTTTTGACACCCTCTGTATATACTGTATATACAATAAGTAAAGTACATAGGTTGCTTTTATTAGTTTCGGCGTATATGTTTTCAAATTTAAGTATTTGTCAATATGAAGACCCAGAAATTTGTTATCATCATGTTTGTCTAGTATGCGACTATTAACTCTTATTTAATGTGGGATCAAGTGAGTTATATGTTATGAATTTTATGATACTAGTCTTGTCTAGATTCAATGATAATTTATTAGCTTTGAACCAGTTACAAATTGTATTAAGAACATAATTATTTTTTTCCACAGATTATCAAAATTATTGCTAGAAACTGTTACACTAGTATCATCAGCAAACAGACAATAGTACTAAGTCATTTAATGACAACGATAAAAATTTTATATAAACTAAAATAAAGAAGTTGGTCTAGAATTGCTTTCTATGAAACAATTTTCCAGTTTCTGTTGTCAAGGCAATTTATACACCATTTTTATTTCATAAAAGTTTAGATTTCTTATTAACGTTTATAGTTAACACAGTTTGATATTTTAGCTATGTCACAGAAAAGTCTGTAAATATTCTTTCTATTATTTAATCGTGGCAGAATTTAATTTGTAATGCTATAAACTACATTTTCTGTAGATGTCTTTCCATTTTTTCCCCCAAAATATTGTTGGTTACAAAATAATTATACTTTTTCAATTTTTTTTTTGAGAAATTTGTTAAAAGTGAAATGGGTCTGTAATTGCAATCTTCATTTTTGCCTCTTTTTTAAACAACGATTTAATAATTTGTTACTTAAGTTACCGAGAAATATAAAAGGTAGGAGATTTTGAAACTTAAGAGAATTTAGAAACATAAAAAGGAGGGAGTTTTTTTAGGAAAAGTAAAGACAAAAATGACTTAAAAATGTGGACATATTTCATAAGAATGAAAATGAAACTGAAAACCAAACAGGAAAGAATAATTTGTGTTAATGAATTCTCGAATATTTGTTACTTACTATTTAAATATATCCTTTTTACATAAAAAACGATGTGTTAAAGAGAATGGGAGAAATGCAATGCTCTTATTGTTTGTTTCCATTGCATAATAGTATTGTATTTGGTTCATTATTTAATAACCATTATTATTAATATTTTGTTACAAACCTAGGAAGTGTTTAAATCTTCCAAACAATTTCTGCTTTGTGTGTGGTAACTGACCTTTAAGTCTCAGAGACTTGTAAAGCTGGTAATGTTTTAGGCTTCTCAATGGATGATGACGCGATAAAACACAACAAATGTCATTTGAAATTCAATGATTTGGAGGGAACCACAGGATCATTGTACTTATTGTTATTTCTATAAAACTAACATTACAAGAATCGCTTCAAAAACAAATCACCCCACTTTGCCATCTTTGAAGAGATCTGTAGATTTCTTAATATGAAGTGCTATCTCCAAATTTGACCTAACTCAAGTAAAAACACAGTGATCCTAAACTCAAGCAAGTTATTTATCAGAACTCAAAAACTCAAGAATTTAATTAACCCATTCTGGAAGTCACAATGTCTAAACAACAAAATGAAAATTTACATTCTAGTTTCATGTACTCCACAAGATGCCAGAATGTGCATTTACCGCAATCACAGGTGATTTTATAGAGAGAAAAAAAGTGTAATTTTTGTAATAATATTCGCTTAGATGCACATGTTCATTCCCGGCTATAGCAAACTGGAGGTAACGTGCTTTCGTCTCAACAAATGTTCAGCCGAGGCCTATGCAATGTCACAGCTGGAGTATGGACAGTTTGTACTTCTTGTAAAACAGGTTGAAGACAAACAGTTTCAAAGGAAGGTGTAACCCGACGCTCCAATTGTAAGAAAACATTAACCCCGTTGCTGCCATTGCGAGAGAGGATCGTTGAATGACGTTAACAGCATTTTTAGAAATTGTGAAAATTTCCAAACGTTGGTAACTGAAAGGTTTACATGCAGTTGAAGATATAACGTTTCTGTCATTGATGAAACTTGCCTACATCATTTGATTCTGCTAGGAAAGCTATGATCATCTTATTTTTTTTTATATCTATCACCTTCCCTGTAAACAAATGACTATTTCCTTTTCCACAAATTTAAGAAACCTACATGGAAGGCTTTCTTTATCGTCAGAAGCAATGGTGAAGGCTGCGGAGGCGATTCAGAAGATCCTGACAAAAAATGGTTTCCAGCATGTCTTTGAAGACTAACAGACAGGAGACTCCACGGAAACTTCTTTGAAAGAGCTCATCAAAATTATGAGGATAAATAAAGGTATGTTGTCAAATTCTATGATGATGATTCTTTATCGAACAGTCTACCGATCTCAAAATTAGTTATGAAAAACTGAAAGAAGACATTTTTAGTCACTAAAAATGAACGGTGAACATTTGAGCCACTGCAAAGCATATACTAGCAATCATTAAAATACGAGTATATCTATTGTGGTTTTCTTGCAAATATTCCGGACAAAACTATAACTAAATAGTGAGTGATTTTGTACAAAGCTTCCGCTTGGCGAACATTACCCGCGGATTTCTACCAAGGCAAATGGAGTTCAAATATGTATGAATACTGAGAGTGCGAAAAAATGTATACACACTTTCACAGTAGATATCAATTTAATATATTTTAAAGTTGGACCGAAAAACAACAGTAATGTGCAGTGTGATGTTCTGTAAACAGATGTGACTCACATTATGTAATGCAAGCGCTGCTAAGCAAAATGGAGACAAGATTATCGTTTGAACAGCGGAAAGTAATTTTGAAGTGGTATTGGAAAACCGAGAATGTTGCTGAAGTTCAAAGGCAATGGAGACGTGTGTACAGAACAGAACCGCCAACGCGAGTAACAATTGCACGCATTCGAGACAAATTTGAGACTCCTGGTACCGTATGCGATGTTCACAAGGGCAGATCTGGGAGACCTCGTACAGCAACAAGCCCCGCACACTCGATCCAAGACACTGGATAGGACGAAGAGGTTCGATTGAGTTTCCACCGCATTCTCCGGATCTAACTCGTTTGGACTTCTACCTGTGGGGAACACTTAAGGATCTTGTATATCATAGAAAACCAGCTACACTGGCAGCACTTCGGGAAGAAATTGAAACGACATGTGCTGCAATCGCTGAGGACATTTTCACAAACTTGCTCAGTCAGTAGTTCAACGTACTCAGAAGTATATCGACGCCGATGATGGGCAATTTGAGCAACTGTTGTAACTGCAAAAGTCTAAGATGATTAGTGCTCATCATTTTATGTTTGTGTGAATTCAGTTTTGTTATATAACACAGTATTTTCTTTGCTTGAAGTGTGTGTACATTTTCTTTGGCACCCTCTGTATTTCTAGACAACGAAGAGAGACATATCAAAAACATGTCCAAAGATGGCTATGTTACATTACTGTTAGGTCAGCCAGATTGAGATCTACATTTGCAAAACTTAACTATAGATCACTAAGGAAAAAACCCAAAGGCATATTCGGAAATTTAAGATATATTCAGCTGGTTTTATTCTTGCGAAAGCTTTTAGTATAGTTTTACAACCCCTGCTTGAACCTGATGGGCTTATGCATACATTTTATCACCACTATCTTCCAGAAACCGAAAACAAAGTAGAAATAAAATTAGAAAAGCCGTAATCTGTTGATGGTACGTGTATAATGTTCAACTATTATCCTTTTTCATTTATTCATTCTTTATTGGACAAAAGTGTCCAAAAAGGGGTCTGCTTTGTATTAATTGCAATTACACTCATATAAGACACAAAAACAACTCCATCATACCTACAAATATTCAAGACTTAGACTATTACAAAGTCTAGTCATGCAATATGATTAACTAAAACTATTCTCGTTATGTTTGTTTACAAAATGGAACAATTCCGGTATATGAGCCTGTCATAGGAAACTTTTGTGAAACCTTAACGGATGTCTTACGGAGATTAAAACGGAACATAAAGAGAGGAAAATTCAGATTCTAAAAATATTTATATTTAAATTTAAATTTATTGCAGTCATTCCGAAATGCTTTTTGTTTTAAATAAGTGATTTACGTATTTCTCACTAGGGGGAGCAAGAAATAATGGTTGGATAACGTTTTTTAATTTTGAAAAGTGATTTTAAATATTTTAAACATAATTATTATATTTTTTTATATATTACAATAAATAGTTGTTTAAAATGTAATATTCTGGTACTAAAAAAACTATAGTACGGATGATGATAGAATCAGATTTTACTTATTTTCTTGAGGTTTCGAAACCCCCGGAAGAATAAAAAATTTAAAAAAAATTCCAAACTTTGAAAAACATGTAACTTGTATCCAATTAAGTAGGTTAATAACACCACCTTCCACATTAAACCAAAATTGGTAACACTGCAATGTCATAAAATATTACAACACTAAGTATTACTTATTTTACAATAAACGGTCTACAAATGCATTTACAATTTTATATGTATACTTTTAAAAATATTTCGGCAGTATATTTAAAAATTTATTTCGATGTTCGCAGTTTGTGAAAAACGGAAGTCAACCGTCAACTAGCGAATGTTTTATATGAAAGCAATATTTAGCATTTTAGACAAATTTAATTTTTAAGATTTGACATAAGTATATTTTGGCGGCATGGAGCCGCTAGTGTAGCGCTGTTTATACGTATGACCCGCAACAAGCGTTCACGAAATATTTAGTACATTTCCAGAAAGTTTCATTCATTTATGATAATTATAATTTTTTTATAAAACTTCAGTGTGACCAACTTTGGCTTCACACAATGTGATAATTATTGATCCATTTAAGCAGATACTTGGTATCTACATATTTTACAACTATACAATTTTCACTTTCCTCATAGCGGTTTCGAAATCACTTTTAAACTTATTCCAAAAGTTGATTTGCAAATAAACCATGTTTGGCAACCCTGGAACAATGTCAGGTAGGAAGAAAATCGGTAACAGCTGATCAATGTGCATGCCCAGGTGCATGTTATAGCTTTTTCAGCGCGAAAATATTATATTTTTAAAAAGGATTCAATATAGTATATATAAAAATATTATAGTAAAGATATTAAATTGTATTTGGTAAGTTTACCTAGCCAAAACCCTCTAATTACTAGCGCTGCAATATAGGTGTGTTATGAAAACGTTTTTATTTTATTTTATTTTATTTTTCATGTCTCTCCTAGTGAGAAATACGCGAATTATTTGCTTAAAACAACGAACGTTTCGGAACGACTGAAATGAATTCGTTCATTATTACTAATTTATAAATATTAAGACCGTTTAATAAACAGATTATAGGCCGGTGTTATATGATTTTATTAAATCCCACTTTTAATGCCAGTATCTCAAACAAATATTAGGCATTTTATTTCGTATTTAATTCTATAAGTTCGTATTCTGTGAGGCCATGACTTAAACAACGGATGAGAACATTTACTACCCACAAAATGCCGCAATTCTGGCTCTCTAAATTCATTATTCTTCATAAATACCCCACCCCAATTGGTGAAGACCTCGGCGATCGACTTAAGACACAAAATAAAAACGTTTAAATATTTTGGCGAGCTCTATAGCCAAGCGAAGCGCTGGTTGTCAAGGCTGCCTCGCCGCGTGTTATGAAGATGCTTCCGATGGCAGATGAAGGTTTTACGGAACCTGTCAAACTTGTTAATTGCACAGTAATTGACCAGCATTATCATTTCAACTTATATATGTGTCATGTTACCAGCATTTCCTTAAGTAAACTTTGACAAAGGTCTACACCTGTTTCCTCGCATATGACTACATTCTTAATGAATAGCAATATCTCTGAAAGCGTTAAGTGCATGCGAGACTCCACCCTTTGCCTCTCAGCCTGCCAAACAGCCCTAAAAAGCAGACTTTGAAATGTAAATGAAAATAATATTTTACTTAAAAAAAAAAAAGTAACTTTTAAAAGCTAAATTGCGGCATTTGACCAAAGAATGGGCACATAAACGAAAAAATTTATATATTAACAACATTTACAGTAAAAAGAAAGAAAAAAAAACATTGCAGTCAATTGTATAAACTGACCGATGCTTTACCGGCTAACGCCAATAATCGCCCATAGCTCACACGAACAATGGCGGTTAACAGGAAAACTGAATTACCTTTTTATCGCATTCAGATGATAATATATTACAGAGCGCTGCTTAGAAACTTAATAATTTATTTAAAGTTTACATAATTTCAGGCTATAGTTTCAATGATTTATATTAAACAAGAGTGTTTAATTTCGAGAGTGTTACGGTGAAAATTTTGTCTTTTAGTTAAAAAAAAAAAACAGCTTAAATTGTGTGTTTTAATGATTCCATAGATTATTGCAATAAAAAGACATTTAAACGCTAACTTCAATTTATACATATATATTAAAGCTCTATTATTATGTTGAAAGATATTTCAAGAAAATAATTGCTCTGTTCATGCAGTTGGTTAAATTGCATAAATTAAACTTTCGATGCAATAGAGATTTTTACCCGATAACCGACTTCTTAAAACATGAGAGAATTATTTTGAATCAAAGAATGTCCCCCCAAATACGATAGTAATGTATATAATTTCAGACTATAATTTAAATGATTTGTGTTAAATAATATATATTTTCGAGCGTGTGACGGTAAAAACTTTGGTCTTTTTGTTAAAAAAAAAAAAATTAAGTCATTTTTTTTTATGATCGCGTCGATTTTTGCAATAAAACGACACTTAAATTATATTATACATATCTTTAAAATTTTATGATTATATTTTAAAAGATATTTAAAGAAAAATAATTGTTCTGTTTGTGTTCATTTGGTGGAATTGCATAAATTAAACTTTTGATATAAAATGTAATTATTTGACCACTGTTATGGACAGAATTAAAAAAAAAAAAACATTTTGAAATTCCATTCGAGTCTAATATCAAAGAATGTTTCCTCAAATAAGACCTAATTTACAGTATACAACAATTCACGGGCAATAACCCCTTTTAGTGCATTGCTGTAAAATCACTTTACGTAAAAAAATTGTTATAAATTTTCCTTGCATAATATTTGTATTACTTATATAAAAATTAAAAACGCATTAACTGTTATAAAACTAAAAACAGTATCTAAAAATGTTATATCTCCTAATAGCATATTTATTTTTACTATATGCAAAATTCAAGTCAATAAAACATTAACCAATGGCATTTATCATGTACATTTTCAAGTGTATTACGGCATTTTGCATCATCTTATGGGAATCCCACGGTATATGCCCTTTTCTTTAAAAACCAAAAGGATCACTAGTTTAAATCAAGTCACGAAAATTTTAAAAATATCACTCGTAGCGAACGCCCAAAAAAATGTCATAGCAATTGAAATTATTGAAAAAATAAACGGCCACCGATTAAAAATGTCCGAAACTACTTAAAAGAGAGATATTTTAAGTGAGCGCGTGTTTCACGCTCTGCCGAGGCATTATGCTTGAAACGGTTAACAAAAACTACTTCTAAGCAAAGTTTAACACTTTCTAAAACAATGCAAAAGAATGAATGCGCTAATTCGTGATAAATCAGGGACAAAATTGCACATCTAATTCGTTAAAGTAGCTCGAAAAGTCAAAGGTTTCAGTTTTTCCACTGATACAACGAATACTGGGAAAATCGTTGGCATTAACTAAGAAGATTAATGGATTAAAATACCATTTGCTGCTTCATCTCCCTTATTCACCTAATTTAACTCCATTGATTTCTAAATTTACAAAACTTTCTCAGTTTTAAGATATTTTTAATAAAAGAAGAAATTAAACCAATCTTTGAGCAGTTTTTGTAGGCTTAAATGGGTGTCACTCTCAATTTGCGATTTAGTTATTTATTCTTATTTACGGAGAATATTTGTTTCGAGTTTTCAGTCTCTCTTAGCGTGGCCTTAAACTCTTTTGATCTGTGAACCCAATACACAAAACTACGCTTCAAGACTCGCATCTGAAACTGTCCGGATTTATGAGAAAAACAAATCAAGAGAATGCTTTCAGAATTTACTTGGACAGTTTGCTAAACCTACTTCGCTATTTATTCTAGAAGACGTACAATGGAGTAAAACATTGATATAAGTTTTCCATTTATAATTATTTCACGCAAGGCATCAAGAAGGTTAGAATCAACGATAACCGAGAAAAGAGATTGGCAAGAGAATATACAGGCAGAATTTCAAATGCTGTGGCACTAATTTTTCTACAAAATTGTGATCTGTCAATTTATCAATAACTTACTGCAGAAATCCGTCACATCTAATTCAGTTTATCTGTTCGAAATTCATATTTTATTAGGAAAGTTTGCATCTTTAGTTTAGCATTATGGATGTTTGCGTTTAAATTGTATTTACGCTACGAACAACAGCAAAACTTAAGCATAGTTTTAAAGATATTCATTTGTCTCAAGTTTCATTCCATTTTACTTGCTTAATTTACTTAAACTTTCTTTTATTTCGATGTTGTTGGCTGACTTTGAAAATCATACACAATGTCGGTATATCCCTTCAATCAATCAAACGTATTTGTGACAAACTACAAAAAATGGCGAAAATTGAGTTGAAAGTGTTCAAATGTTCTTCCTCGTTTTATGTAAATTATGTTTAAAGCACATATTTGCCAGTATGTTCTGTATAATCACGAGAGATGATACTTTTTTACTTTTCATCATGATTTGAATTTAAAACTCAGTTTCGTCAATGAAAGACCGAATCTCACCATATCCATCCATTATACAGTACAAATTTGGTGCCTTCCGATATCACTCTTTATCCAAAACTCAGGAATTGTACAAAACGTGATAACCTCGTCTCATCCCACCGAGTCCCCAGTATCCAGCGTTGTTGTTTTTGTCGATGCAGAAACACAATGCCAAGAGACATCTGAAAATTCTCCAGCGATGCACTGTTAGTTTGTACATCAAAGATTGAGCAGAAACTATGAACATTTCTTGTTTGTCATGTTATTAAGAATATCTGAGGGTGATTTAAATAATAAATAACAAAAAAGGTAATAAATTATTTACTCCTACTTCCACGTCAAATCTCACTTAGCACTAAATAAACTGAAAAATATTCCAGAGACGCGGCAACGTTGTTTTCCTGAGCGAAAACTTTGACACACCGCATTCCTCAGGCGGTCATCAAGGATTGTTCGTGCATCACTGCGGAATTCTTCAAGGAGTAGTACAGAATGACAAGAGTATGCACAGTGCTTAGTAAAAGGCAATTTTAAAATACCCCCATCATTCATTCTTGATAGGAAAATTATGCTCCCCTTTCGTAATTTTTCCTTGTACAACTATTACATTCTATTTATCTCTTGAACCGCCAGTTTCTGCAATAACCAGTTTAAATGTAATATTCCTTTACAACCTGTATAAAACAAAAACGCAACGTTCCACCTTTATAACTCCGTTTCCAACCAACCTCTGAATTGTTCTTAATTCCAAGGTCTCTGTTTACATTTATAACTGACATTTTTCAATACAGAAATACAAGGTGTGACAAGGATGTATAACAGAATGGTAAAAATAAACGATTTGTTCTTTTAACACGAACTACGCTTGACATTGACACAATGGCCAAACTAGTACACAAATATTAATATCCTTTATCACCCAAAGCGACACTCGAAATATAACACAGCAGGGAATGTTGTTTATTTATTTACATGGGTCTACCATGTTTTGAAATTACGATCAGGATTTCCAATGGTTATAATTTTTGGGAATATACGGTTGGAACCAATATCAAAATCCGGTTTGAGAGCACGTTATTTCTTCACATATTACTATGCAAAGGGCATCATTACTAATTTTTTTAAAATAATATTTTCTTATCGTTTATAATTTACACCTAACTGTTCCTTTGTTTCGGTGTTAAGGAATGGTTGTCTGACGCCGGACATTTTCATAGTGTAGAATTACTCTTTTTATCAAATATTTTATTTTTATTTATTTATTTATTTATTTATTTATCCCTTGTAGCCGCAATGTCTTTTTACTGGGTACTTTATTCCCCTTTCGACCTAGAAATTTACCTCTGTTCATTTAAAATATGATTTGCTACATTTTTAATAGTTATTGATGGATTATTACTACTTACTAATTATTTATCGCGTTTTTTTACTGGATAATTTCAGATTTTCGTTTAAATAAATGTTACAACATTTTCAAGTGAAAGGTTCGTGACAGTTGAAGATTGCATTTTGTATGCACTTGCTGTAGAGATATTTCTTATACGTTACGTTTCCCTGGCAATACGTTTATATTTACTAAACACTTATGACGAACGCAGAATGACTAAACACGCGGAAAAAATATTCTAAGAGTCACTGCATCTGTTTATGAACTATATTTTAAGTATATTGGGCCTATCACTTTGCCCCAAAAATCATTGAATATAATTTTGACAATAAAAAGTTCTCAAAAAGCAGAAAAAATTACTGTTGCGAAATATCTGTTTTAATTTATGATAAATTTACTTACATTAATCTTTATTAGAGTAAATTTGCAGAACAATTGTAATCACGTTGTAATTAAGGAACACTGCATGCTCAAGGGCATTCTCATGTTTATTTGCGGCAAACTTTTCCACTCATCGTTAGTTTTTTTTCCCCCTCGCGGATATTACTCTAACTGCAGTGTTCTATTCTGACAACTGGTTGATTGTATTTTTTTTATTTCGTTAATAACCAAAGTCATAGCTAAATACTTTGACGATTATTTTAATAAGCCAATTCCGAAAGTAGAGCACAAGTAGAGCATTTTGTTGTTCTGCATTAGATTTGTGTAAACTTGTTACCTTGGAAACAGCATATTGATAGCATTTTATATTAAAGAGAAAATTCACCGATTCCATGGCAACCAGTATGAAAATTACTCCACAACGTTTTTCTTCTGTTTGTTTAGTTACCAGGCGTTTTAATTTACCTTCATAACCCACAACGCCAGAAGGTTACGCGATCACGTTGCCAAAAGTTTAGCTATTTTATTTTCCTGTTACTTCATATAAAAAAAAATAAGAATTTGGTAGAATTTAGAGACATTTTTCAAAAATGTGAATTTTGAACTTGAACATTTCAATTACTTGGTTTTTAGTAAAATTAAAAAAGAAACATATTTTGTAACTGCTATAAGAGCATTTCCAGGTTACTTTGCTCAAAATGTACCAATACACGAGTCCATTTTTTAAACATTTTTTTTTTTTACTTTCAATACTAAAAAATTAACTGTCTCTTCCTAGATTTTGTTAAAAAAAAAGGACCATATATTTAAAAGGTTTTAAATATTATATACATTTACCAATGGCATATTTTAATAAGGTTTGTTATAACTGTCCAAGATAGAAAAAATATCCAAACAATATTATTATTAATTCTTATTTAACAACAATTAGCTACTTTCTAAATGTAAAATTAAATTCCGGTTGGCTTCATAACGCAACGAAAAATTAAATAAAAAATGAATTTTTTACAAAAATTCAGAACTGTTTCACTAGTTCGAATTAATACATACGAGCTGCAGCCATTCTGGCCCCTAAAATATGTATCTAAAAGCAAACATACATATAATAATTGCACTTTTTTGAAATATGAATTAAAATTTTGGTTTTTACAATACTTTAATTAGTTTTATGCCATTCAACGTTTATATTTAGCTTGTGTTACTTGTCCCTGCTTGTAGAAGGATAAAGTAATTATTTTATATTTTACCATTCAGGAAATTAATGTCATATATATTTAAATCAACATAAAATAAAAGTAGTATATATAAGAGTAATAAACAGTTGCGGGGAAATATTCCTATATTAGCATGCTTTTCGGGAAATGATTCCTATAAAATAATTAACTCCCAGATAATTTTATTTCTTATGTATTAAATACTGATACTATTTTTCTAAAGGATCATAATATTTTATATATATATATATATATATATATATATATATATATATATATTTTTTATATAACCAAATTTCGATTATACTGTATGTTTTACAGTTTACGTACCGTAAGGAAAGGCATTTTTTATAAGAAGTAATCTTTATAAGCTTCATGAAATACATTCTAATTTTCTTATTTCGAGGTAAAGTGTACCTGTGCTATTGACGAACAAAAGACGGACGCTTTAAGTAAGTGGTTGTCATAGGAACAGACGAGCACTAAATTTTATGCTGATCAGAGGTGTGACTTCATTAGGTTTCAAAAGAAATTACTATATTATCATAACATAAAACGGTAACTTAGGCTATATTCTTTCTCTGTCACACTTGAAGCAAAAGAATAAAATGAGGCATTATTTATATTCATGAGCGCAAATGTTTGCACTTAAGTTGTAAAACAAATTACAAATTTTGATGAACAAAATTTTTAAAGAGCAATTCGCGTTTTGTTTCTATTTACAAAATTTTGTATTGTTCTATTTGACTCCACTTTGTGGTGCATTTAAGTAGACTGCTTTAGTGCGCCCCCATTTACTCAAATGACGCGTGAATCAGCAGATCTCCGTTCATCTTTGAATGACCTCATTTGACCAGTTAAATGCATACGTTTACCTATGAAAATGTAGGGTGTTGCAGCTTACCGAGGGAGGGCCGACCGCCCATGATCGCGGCGATGGAGAAGTCGGTGGCCCTGGTGGAGGTCGCCGTCTTGGCGGTTGGCACGACGAGAACGGCAAGATCCTCTTGCATGGCGCCCAGCAACATCACAACAAAAACACCACTCACAACCCTACGGCAGCTACAACAACAACAACCACCACCGCCAGTTCCATGGCCTTCTCGACACAGACTGACCGCTCTTTGCGAGCTGCCTGCAGCCGCCGCCAGGTGGCAGGCCGTTCGGGCGACCGAGCCCGGCGCGATGGGCGGGGCTAAGAGGCGGAGAATTGATTGACAAATTACGTGTCGCGGCTAGGCCCGGAAGGGGGGATGTGGCAGGGAGCTGGGGGCGTGGTTAACGTATGTAGATAGGGGTCGTCTATTGGTCGTATCACGCATGACGAAATGGCAACGGTAGCACCGAAGAAGTCCCAAGATATCAGTTCAAGATCACAACTCGTCACGTGATATCAAATCTTGGCGTTTTCCTACAAAGCGAAATATTGTCCCTTTTAACTTGAGCTTCCCGAAAGCCTTTGTCATAATTAAACAACTGATTCAGAGCATAGAGCTGATAGTATACAATAAATAAATGTTAATGGTTACGTTAAATATGAGTATAGGGTAATGCGGGGATGAATAGACGTTACTCATACATCAAAGTGCCTAACTGCTTCGTTTTTTAACATTACATGATAATAAAGAAAAATATTTGAGGATTTTAATCCATTTTTATATCCTTTGTACAACCAAAACGACAAGATGTTTTTACAAAACGCTTAGACATTCCAAAATACTGTTTTTTAAGGAGAGATACATTTTTGTGAAAACGGGACATTTTTGTGTTATGACATCATTGAAACTTATTTTTCAAATTACATGATTAAGAATGTTTTACTCTGTATCGATCCTAAACCCAAGATCGGGGGTTCAATCCCGGCCAGGATCGATGAATTTTTTTCGGGCGTAAAAAAATCCTTAGTATGGATTTCGGAAGCGAAGTAAAGCCGTGGGTCCCGTGTCGTACATTTACGGCACGAGAAAGAACCTCAAGCCTGAAAGAAGAGACCTCTGAGTAAAATTTTCGGCCGTTTCACGCTCTGAATTGAATGGGACGCTGATGACCTGAGATTTTAAAGAGAGTCCGTAAAAAAACCAATTAAAAGAAAAAAAAAATCCCGTACCGCAATTTCATGCTTCATTTTTTCAGAGTAGCATAGTTAGTAAAATAGTTCTATGTTGCGAAGTTGGTTTTATTTTTAAAATCAACAAAAATCATGACAGATTTGTTTTATTTACTAAATGTTAAAGCATTTTAAATGTAACCATGTGTATGAACTGAGCCCTTGATATCATCTTTACATTCACTAAAAGAGAGAAATAACAGAAAGTTTCGAGCTACATTGTGTATTTAAGATGATGTTCATATGTTTCAATAAAACAAAAACATGTCACTATTTAAAAACAGTTGCAATGTACTAAGCAAATAAAAACAGTCGAAAGTTACATCGATTTTCAGTGGCTTTGAAATTTAATTTAAATGTTATTAACATGTAACTTAAACGTTTTCTGAAGGCTATTACAGAGCGCTCTTACATACAAATATAATTCTCACACATATTAGATTAATATTTCACATTTGCTATCTTCACGACGATGTTTTTGTTAAATATAAAACATTTGTATCGTTATAAATACAGTTTATATGCTGAATCAAAATGTCCTTTTATTTTAAAACAATATAGAGAAAATTAAACGCAAGAAAGAGCACCTTTTAAATTTGGATTTTCCAGTACTAGTATTTTTCTTATTTCATTTAAATAGTATATAGCAAATTTTGTCGTGAAGAAACAAATACTGGTGCCGCTAGAGCGATTTTTAAATTTTGGGTTTCAATTAAACCTCCAATTCTAATGTCCCGATTTCACTGATTTTCAAAAATTATTTTTATTGTTTTATTTAAAAGTTATAAAGGGAGTTTCATTACAAAAAAATAAATATTAATGCTTTTTACATTTTGGATTAATTCACCCCTCCCCCTTACTAATACTCCGATTTTCCTGATTTTCGGAATCTACATTTCGTATTTTATTCCAATTGCATATACTGAGTTTGCTTTAAGACATTCTAAAATCCCCCCCCTCGTTTTTCAGGTATAGCCCCATTAATCGATTGCAATGATTTTTGAAAACTACTTTTATAAACTTATTTTAAAGAAATTTCGTTGGGAAAAAACAAAAATTGGATTTACTAGAGCGTTTCGTTTTTAATTTTTGCTTTAGGTTAACCCCCACTTCAATAGTTCAATTTTGCTGGTTAACGGACTTGACAAATTGTTTATTAATAAATGGTTATATGACAATTTTCGTTGATAAAACATAAAAATTGAGACCTCTAGAGCGATAACGGACTCACGAATAGGTGCCTAGTAGGTACAATCGATGCAGCTTTGGATAGAAGTACAACGCAATAGCTTACATTCCTTCAGGATTCGCTAAAATGAGATGATTATATTGGCAAGGCCAGGAACTTATGGACCTACTCTCGTGTGTTACAGCTTATCGTAGATGCAATTTAAATTCCAAGTTTTAGGAAAAGTCTGTCCCATTTAACTGTTCAAATAATATAATGGAAATGTACAGCACATCAATCCAGTGAATTCACAAAAAGAAGCAGATTTACTCACCTTCGTAGTAGGTAGGAATATTATAAACACATAATTACTAAAATTTCTGTAACAACAAATGACACACGTTTATAACAACTGCTTGATGCAGAGAAACACGAACCTTCCTATTCCTGCAACAAAGACAGGAACAAAAGTAAAATTTCAAACCTTTGAGAATCTCCCCCACCCAAAAAAAAAAAAAAAATGTTACTCAAGAATTGCGTATTAATCACCAGATTTCTCTGATTTTCAAAAATATTTTTATTGTTTTATTTAAGTGACATATACCGAGTTTAGTTGCGAATATATATATATAGCCGCTAGAGCGATTTTAAAATGTTGGATTTCAGGTAAACCCCCATTTAATAATGTGTTTCACTGATTTACAGAAATCATTTTAATTGTTTTATTTCAATGGAATATACTGAACTTTGTTGAAAAGAAACAAAAATTGCGGCCGCTAGAGTAATTTTTAAAATTTACCTTTAGGCTAACCCCTATCTCTAAGGTCCAATTTTGCTGATTTACAAACTAGATGAATTGTTCGTTAATTGGTCGTTATATACCGAATTTTGTTGAAAAAAAGCACACATTGCAGCCGTTAGAGCGTTAGCACATACACACACCACACACAAAGGTGTATGTATATAAATATATATATATATATATATATGTGTGTGTGTGTGTGTGTGTGTGTGAGTGTGCATGTGTGTGTTGTACATATACACACGCGTTTTTTCGTCGTTATCTTTTCATGAGAACGATCGCAATAAGAATTCGTTAAAAGGAACATAAAAGTTCGTCATTCGGAAGCTGTAAAAACTAAGCGAATTGCTTACCGAGTAACAACTTTATAAACGAATATAAAGTCCAAAATATGTCCTTATTAATTAATAAAATGAAATAAGTTATGGCATTACTGTGTGGTATTAGGGGAACAAAATTAGAATTCTTGTAATCTATAAGTATTTAAAAAGAGAAACCATATTTTATTTTATTAAGTATTTAAAAAGAGAAACCATCATCGAGATTAAACCACAAAAATTAATGGTATACAATTAATTAAATTAAATATATGGTCACTGACAAACAAAGCTGTACTATGTTAGTATTTTGAAACATTTTTAAATGTAACCATGGTTATGAACAGGAGATCTTGGGTGGTATACTATACGGAGTTTCATAGTGAAAAATGAAATATTAATGTCGCCAGAGTAATTTTTAAATGTTGGGTTTCAGGCAAACGCCCCCTCTAACATCACTGATTTTCAGAAACTAATTTTATTTTTTTATATTAATGGAATATATCGAGTTTTTCTTTAACAGAATTTAAAATTGCGCCTTCTAGAGAGATTTTAAATTTCGCTTTAAACCCCACACTCTAAATTTCGGTTTTTAATTATACCTCCCAATGACACAATTTCTTGAATTTCTGAAACTAGTTTTATTAACTTATTTTAATGGCATACACCGAGTTTCGATGACAAAAACCAAAAATTGCGGCCGCTAGAACGATTTTTCAATTTTGTTAAAAACTTTCGCTTTAGGTCCCAATAGTCCAATTTATTGTTAACGAATTCGATGAATGGTTTGTTAATTGATGGTTTATGAAGAGTTTCGTTGAGAAAAAACAAAAATTGTGACTACTAGAGCGTTAACGAATACGTGTGTGTGCGTGTGTACGTGTGTTTTAATTTTTTTCATTGTCATTTTCGGCACCTAGTAGGTAAGATCAATGAACATTTGAAGAATTTTTTTTCAAAAATCTTTTCATGGATAGGTAAATTCGCTTAAAGAAAATAAATATAGAATCTTGGAAATGTTCTATATGAAGGATAAGAAATACTAAGATTAGAAGTTAAAGAACATGACAGACTTTATTTTTACACTCAATAACGCAATCCCTGGCTTGCTAAATCGCCCCTTGAAAGCTCCACCTGCTTGCCTTGTCGGTTCCGCAACAGAAATCGAAACAAGTGAAGAACCTCTTCATCGACAGCGTGAAGGGGAGTGCGGGTCAAAAGGGCCGTGCGGGTGGTCTGTGAAATGTGATCTCTCTTGTCTGGCCATGTTTTGGGCAGTCAGTCCCCAATAACCGCCTCTGTTGCGGTCCCACTCCTGCAACTTTTATCTGTGTCAAAGACCTAGACATCATCTCTCTGGGGTGAGTCCACCCGATTTCGTACTCTAATCGCATTTTGCTGCAATAACTGCGTACTAATTTTTTTTCAATACGCTCTCGGAAACTTCTTCTTTATCATCTTTGATACGGGACCCGTTACAAAGATATTTTGTGTCAGGATTTCTCAGTCTTGTTTCTAGATAAGGACATCTTGTTATGCCGAGGAAAATTTTGTTATTCTGCAGTTACAATTATCAATGAATGTACTCCAAGAATTTTATTATTTTTGTATAATTTTTACTTTTCAAACTTTCGACCAGTGGCGGTTAAAACAGGACGGGAATGTGAATTTAAACAGAAAATGCGATAATATATTTAAAAGTAAAAGTAGCCGTGGTAATGAAAATGTGGTGGACAGCATTAGCAGAACTAATTTTATGGAAATGTGTTCAGTTGCATTTCTTTTTTTTTTTTTTTTTTAAAGACTTTCCAGTTCCTTACCTTTAAAGCAAAACATGTTTTCTAGAAAATAATTTATCGCAAATCATATAAAAGTCAACTCAATTTGGTGCCATATCTTATCTGTTAAGTAAATAATTGCAACTTCTGCTGCGCTATGTTCGGTTCAGATATAGTCGCATAAAGAAGGCTATGTGTAGAAGATTGTGGCATGTTCAAAATGGAGTATTGAGCTGTTATTAAGTTCTTCACAAAAGAAGAACTTGCTCCAAATGAAATTAAACAGCGATTGGACGGTGTATATGGGGAAGCATCCCCCTCATATTCTACCGTAAAAGAATTAGTCAAACTTTTTCATGGGTCGAGAAAACATTGATGACGAAGAGCGTGCAGGTCGGCCCTTGAAGGTGCTCTCTCCTGTAAACATCGCTCTTGTGGAAGGAGAAACTTTGGAAGACCGGCAGCTCAAAGTTACAGAAATAGCAGCAAGGTTGGGTCTTTCTAAAACAACAGTCCTTCGAATTATTCATGAACATTTAAACATGAATAAGGTTAGTGCCTAGACTTCATTCCTCAGTCCAAAAGTAGCAACGAGTCATCTGTTGTCAGGCATTTTGGAGCTCTGCCATGGCAAACAGAGAGAAGTTCTGCAAACCATTGTTACAGGAGATGAAACTATGTCCTCTACTATGATCCCTAGTCCAAAAGAGAATTATTGGAGTGGCAGGCGTAAACATGGCGAAGCACCGCCTCTAAAGGTCAAGGTCACTCAGTCAATCAAGATCACGGCGCAATCTTTTGGGACTGTGAAGGAATATTCTTCATTGACTTAAAGGAGAGGAACACTACAGTAAATGGGGAGTACTATGCTGGCCTACTACACAGACTACGTGCTTTCATCAAAGATAAAAGGCGAGGAAAACTGAGTGGTGGTGTGCCACATCGCGCCTGTGCACACAAAAGAAGCTGCAAAGAAATGTGGTTTCAAGGAGACCGACCATCCACCCTACAGCCTAGATTTAACTTCCAGGGACTGTGTCCTCTTCTCAAAACTCAAGAAAGACCTTCGAGGAAGGAAATTTAAGTGTGACGAAGAAGTGATGGATGCTCTTTATGCCCATTTTGCAGACAACACTTCTGACCATTTTGAGGGGGGGGGGGTGGAAATGTTAATTTAAAGACTTGAGAAGTGTATTGTAATAAAGGGTAACTAAAAGTGAAATATAGTTTTTGTCTTTATCACACCTAGAAAATGGTCAGGCCGGACACTTATGGACTTACCTTCGTACATAGCATATGAAAGTACAAAGGTTCTTAAAGAACTATAACACTTTTTGATAACATACTTTACTCATTCTCATAATTTTGATGATTTTTCTCAAAGAAGTTTTCATTGGAACGCAACGCACCTGTCCGAGCATTCAAAGACACGCTGGAAATCATACGGTCCGTTCTAAATCGTCTCCGTAGCCTTCATGACTGCTTCTGATGACGGAAAATGCCTCCCACGAAGGTGTTTCTTCAATTTGAAAAAAGGAAAAACTCTTTAAAATCTATTGCTTCACTCTTTAAATATTTTAACCATCCTCGAGCTGTGCTATAGGGAAGAACTAACTCTGCATACACCTCAACTGAAGATTTGTTGAGACAAAAACGGAATTTAAGAGCACCATATTGTTCGTCACTTGGTTCTAACATGTTTCAACTTGCACACCTCTCACAGGCGGGAATCGGAAGTGATATCAGTTAAACTAGCACCATGTGTAAATTACGCATTAAGCTAACATTGTGTTGTAAAGTGAAATTTTAGCGCGAGAAATTATATGTATGTAAAAAAATGGTCATTCTTTATTCAAACCCTCAAATTATCCACTTTACCATACCAAATGCGTCATGGGGCATGCTGTAGGACTTTCGACCATTGCCTGTAGGTCTCATTTTAAATGAAAATTTCATTAGTCAGTCGCGCATTGGTTCCTTAGAAACATCTCAAATTGCCTGTCAAAAGCCTCTGTACAATTTTTGAAGTTATTGTGGTATAGATCATGATTATATATGGCGAATACTAACCGTTTTTCGAAGAAAACTGCACTGAGTAATGCATTATTAATTTCACTTAACTCCGAGGGTATAGAATTCATCCAGAAAAATGGGGGAAAACCTTACAGCCTTAGGTCTCATAGGGTTAAAAATTAAATAGATATGGTAGGAAAAAAAATTATACATTTTTTAGATTTGAAGTTTCTCAAGGATTTATTGTTATAGAATTCACTCATGCACCAGTTGCGATAAGGGTAAATACTTTTTAGTTCTTTGCGCATATAATTACATAACTGGTTTAAAAAACCGTTCTTCTTTTGAACACTTCTTATCTAAGCGTTTACTTCATAAGAAACTACTTGGAATGTTAGGAAAGTGGGCTACAAGAGATCTCTTCTTCCAGGTGTAGTTACCCTGGCAACGAACGCGTTATAATCCCATAAAGTATGTTCGCCTTGCAATTAACTGCAGCGTGACACCAACAAGTCTGCATATTGACATTTTCCTTTGTTGCAAACCGTACAGGAGGCTTTGACACGAGGTGGCGGCCGACTTTCAGCAGGCTATGCATGTGTATGTGGAAATGTTCCCAGTTAAACATGGGCTGTCTAGTCGCTATACAAGGCGAACAAAACATTGTCACGGTCTGGAAGAAATGAGTGCTTGCCTTTTGGTGGATACGCATGGCTAGCAATAAAATCCATGAAGTCACCTACAGCAGCTTTGATCTTTGAATAATATCACCTGCTTTGTCTACCGTATAAAAAAATTAGTGCCACATACTGCTAGCTTAGAGTATACGCCTTGTATTTCGTATTCTGTGCCGAACAAAGTTACAGAAATTTTTAGTGATCGGAAATGGATTTAAGATCACGCAAATAAACTATTTTTATTTCTCATTTTATTTCGTTATTATTTATGTTTAAAATTTACTCAAATGTATAAACGAAATAGACTAAAAATATGCGCTTTTGTAGTACCTTTTACTAAAACAGCACTTAAGTACAAGGAAATGATTCTAATTATTTTATAAAAAATTTATTATAGAACATAATTTTATATAAACTTAAGTGCTATATATAGGTTCTCGGTAAATCTCGTCGGTCCTGGTGGTGTAGTGGTAACCATACCTGCCTCCTAAACCCAAGGTCGCGGGTTCGAACCCGGCCAGGACAGATGGATTTTTTCGGACATAAAAATCCTAAGTATGGCTTCCTCCGGAAGGAAAGGGAAGTAAAGCCGTGGGTCCCGTGTCGTACATTTACGGCACGATAAAGAACCTCAAGCCTGAGCGAAGAGGCCTCTGAGCAAAATTTGTCGGCCGTTTCACGCTCTGAATTGAATGGGACGCTAATGACCTGAGATGTTAAAGAGCGTCCATAAATAAATCAAATAAAAAATTTATGAAAATAGTTTTTTTGCTTCCATATTTTTTAAAGTATTCTCTTTTGAAAGCCTTTTATGATTTTTGCTTCTTTTTTTTAATAGTGTTTAACGCCCGTTTTGCTACAGAGGCATCACAGGCAGTGGACACTGATGATGCATGAGATGAAATGAGATATTGGGAAAGGATATTTTTTTTTTAAAGGAAGGAAGCGTTTCAAGCCTAAGTTTTTGGGTACCTCCCCGGCATTTGCCATTTATGAGGGTTGAGGAAAACCTGGAAAAAACCTCAGTCAAGGAGGACGATCCTGGTGGGATTCGAACCCCAGACCTCACGCTCACGAGTCCGCTCCTTAACGGCCTCGGGCACCCATGGCGGTTTGCTTGTAATGAAAATGTGACTTCAAAAATATACAAATAAAAATAAAATGGGCTAATAAACTAAAATTTGCCCAAGCGTAATAGGAATGCTCGATTCTTCTGCCATCTCTCGACTGAAATTAATGCTGCGACGTTTTTTTTTTTTTTTTTTTTTTTTTTTAATTGGTTTATTTATGGACGCTCTTTAACATCTCTGGTCATCAGCGTCTCATTCAGCTCAGGGCGACAAATTTTGCTCAGAGGCCTCTCTTTCAGGCTTGAGGTTCTTTATCGTGCCATAAATGTACGACACGGGACCCACGGCTTTACTTCCCTTCCGAAGGAAGCCATACTTAGGATTTTTACGCCCGAAAAAATCCATCGGTCCTGACCGGGTTCGAACCCGCGATCTTGGGTTTAGGAGGCAAGTATGGGCTGCGACGTAGCCGTGCAAGAATATATATAAGCGTTATCTCAAAGTACAATATTAAGCTTGAATATTGACAAATAGAGCATTTAAATGCTTATTATTTATGAAAAATATAGCAGGAATAGTAATAATAATAATAATAATAATAATAATAATAATAATAATAATAATAGTTCGCACTGTGCACTATATGGAGTTTATTACTAAGGAGTGGACATAGCCTAATAGCAAACAGCTGTTTCTCCATCTTGCTTTTAAACTGATGTCACAGTAACTTTTTGCTGATTGCCTAATGCATTACATTCTTTCGTGAAACAAAGAGTTTCAACTCCATACTTTACAAGAACTTGTATCACTGTTAAGCACTATCAGACACCTGACTCAAGTGCTTACAAATATATGGGGACTACTTCGAAAAAGACATACCAACTTTACTCTTCATAAGTAATGTAATAATAGTAGATGTATCTTCATTGTTATAAAAGTATATATATTATATATTACAAATGTATTTTATGCATGGGTCGTATACCGTGCATGCCTAAGTATGATAGATACACAATTAGAAAGAGGAATACATGGTAATAATATAAACAATATTAATAATAAATAAACATTAAAAATGAGAAGATCGGTATTTACAGATATATGCTTCTAGCTTCGCGCACTTTAACTAGGAAAACGCCCATATTCAACCAATTAGTGTGGTTCATATACAGATCCCAGCATGCAAGCACATCTAATTGTTTTAAATTTTTTTTTCTGGAAACACCGTTTTTCTCAGGTATTTCCAGTGAGTGCATTTAGTCAGAATATGCCACCCATTCTCGCCACAAAAAAACTACACTTTAAAACGAATATTTAAACCTTTTTACCTTCAGTTAGTTTAATTTCATTTGATAGGCTCAAGGAGGCTTTCATGTTATATTCTGCCTCGATTTCCTGCCTGCTGATATCCTCTAGCCTTGTTCTAACTTTCTTTCATTAATTTTTGCATTACTTCGTAAGTATATAAAAAAATAAAATAAAAATAAAAAAAAAACCTGTTCTTATTGACTAGCCTTCGTGGTTTTGCTCTGTTGCTTTTGATTTTGGAAAAGGAAACATTGATCGTAGTAATGCTTATCTGAACTAAGAAATCCACTAAAACAGCTATGTACAGACCTGGAGCTTTCACCCAAGATCTGCCAAAAACGGGGTTTCACTCTCTGGAAAAGCTCTTTCATGAACTTCGCTGAGCTCAAATTACTTGTACTAGCATTAAATAACATTAAAAAAGTCAAAAATGTAATTTATTTAATTCACACCTCAAATTAAATATTGTACACTATCTTGTGTTTGGCAGTGGCAAAACAAGTTTTGTTTCAACGATATAAACGGAGTTCTGCTGTACTTTTATTCTGTAAAAATAGCGCATCAATTGCAAATCTTGTTTCAGATATATTCTAGGTAATAGTTTTAGATAATTGCCCAGTTTAGGAGAAAACAAGGTTTTGAACTGTAATCGCTTCTGAATAGTATAAACGATATGTAGAACGTAACATAATAAAAAAGAAACTATTACAAAATCAAAATAATTGACCTAAAACATCAAGAGATCAAAATAATAACCATTATCGTTCCGGAAACCAACTTTTGTTTGTTACACACACGGTACTTTCCTTCATAAATTGACATATCCCTTTAAATATTATAGATAACAAAACTTTTAAAAAAATAATGACATATTTTTAAGCCAAATTGAACGTGTTGCAAGCAGTATATATATCACATGACCAATCACCGTGAAGGAAATAACCTAGTCGCTTCTCAACTCTAATATTACAATCTTCGAGGAAACGTTACGACAAAGGACAAGGAAATTTTATGAATGCCCACTGTCATTATAGAGGTCAAATTTATGTAATATCAAATTGAGAAATATATGCATAAGCATGTAGCTCAAGCAGCATAAATATGTAACGGGACAATTATATATATGGCCGAAAATATGAAATAACGTATAGATAAAGATTTCACAACAGACGCCAAAATTGTTTTATGTCCTAGTTTGACAAGGGTGTGCGGTGAAATTTCACTTGTCTTCTTGCCATAGAAGAACTCAACGAGTTCGAAATATAGCGATTTCAAGTGTGACTTGTGTGTTAGTGTTTTATGCTTTCTGTTTTTATAATTACTGTTCATTTGTTACATTGTTAATAGTGTTACTTAATTTTTATTTTTATTATATATATAATAAAAATAAAAATATATATATTAACGCTCTAGCGGTAGCAATTTTGGGTTTTTCTCAAAGAAACTCGGCCCATTAATTAATAAACAATTCGTTGAGTTCGTTAATCAGCAAAATTGGACCATTGGGAGGAGGGTTAGTCTAAAGAGAATTTTTTTTTAAAAAATTGAAAAATCACTCTAGCGGCTGCAATTTTTCCTTTATCTCAACTAAACACACTAAATTTCTTTAAAATATATGGATAAAAGTAGTTTTCGAAAATCGTGGCAATTGGGCCATTAGAAGTCAGGGTATACACTTGAAAAACTTTTGGAGATTAAAGCAAAATTTAAAAACCTCTAGTGGCTGGAATTTTAAATGTTTTTAAAGAAAATTTGGTACATATCATTGAAATAAAATACGAAAAACATTTTCCGAAAATCAGTGTAATCGCACTATTAGGAGGGGGGGGGGGTTACCTACACTACAATATTTAAAAATCGCTCTGGTTGGCATTAATGTATATTTTTTCGCAACGAAGGTTCGTATATGTCATTAAAATTGAATAAGAAAAATCGTTTCTGAAAATCAGGGAAATCGGGCTATTACTTCTAACTAAGAACGCAAAGGAAAGCAAATGAAAATCATTTTTGGACATCACAGCGTTCTTACTTGTTTCCTCTCTCAAGCATTATATTTATAATACTTTAATGTTCAAAAGAACCTATACACTGTGAAACAATTCATAGCTTGCAATATAAAATGATACTTCTGCACTTCAATATCTCTATAAAGTCACAACATCACAAATCTGTTCACGTGAAACTTTAACTAGAAATTCTGCAGTTGTTACCAATTTCCAAAGCCTCCTAGTTTTTACCTCCTAACATATTTTTCCTGCTTCATTTTGATAGTCTCGTAGCAACCGACAAGACATCTTCGGATATTACAGTTTTACGAAAGCGTGTCTGTACTTAGACAATAATAAAAGTACTGTGAAATGGTCCCTGCTTCACGTAAGGCCTCTCAGAGAAAATTGAAAAGCCATATGTGACCCAGGATCGTAAACAATGTAATGTCGGGAGATGGTTCCTATAAAACGTGTACAAGATGCTGCCTTACTGGGCTTCTCGCTTCCTATTGGCTGGCCCTTTGTCTTCTTCAAGGGAAACAGATTTGGTCAACTTACACCCTCGTATGCTGGTTTCGAGGCTAATACAATTATGTAGATAATAAAAAAAAGAAAAATAAAGTAATTCCTGAAACATTGTAACTAAAACCACAAGAACTAGAGAAGCAAAAATAAACAAAACACTTAAACAGTCCCACTATTTTCACTGTATTTCGAATAGGTCGTGTTTTTTTTCAAAGGCAGAAGACAAGTGAAGGTAGTAAATATAAATATTGAATCTCGAATGTAACGTAATGCATGGAAACAGATTAAATAAGAACCAAATACACACACACACACACACACACACACACACACACAAAACTGTTTTTTCCCTCTCTCTTTTACAAGAGACAACATAAAAAATCTAAGATATACAATTGAAAGTATGTGGTATTTACTGCCGAATGGTCCCATCAACGGATGGCTGGATGCATGAAGTCCTCGTAGGGAAGAAGCAAAACCATGTAATTGGACAAAATTGACTTATTGTGTCATGACCAAAAGTTACACACAACACTTACACAGGATTGCAAATCCGTCACAGGGCGGATCTCCCAGGTAATCCACGGTGTTTAGCAGTCTTCGAAGTAGTTTCCAAGTACATGAAGGTTCGTTGCCAGCGATGTGGAAGGCGGTGAATACCATCTGCTGCATGTGAGTTGCTAATGTGAGCCGCCCAGCTTCGAAATGCTATCAAAATGTCCCCTTTGTTAGCAAAACGTTTCCCATGCTTCATTTTGGGGATGAGATCATAATCCCAGGGACTGGGATCGGGCGATATGATGGATGTGGAAGAATTTCCCACCCCCACCGCTGTAAAAGACACTTGACACTGACGGAATGTGAGTTATCATGGACCTTTAGTAAACTGGGTGCTCTGGGCTGTAAGGTCAAGTTCAATAAGATGAAGGAGAAGAAGATTTTACCCCCAGCCTTACAGTCCGAAAGATCCCGTTGACATCAACCGTGAAAGCTCACGTTCCACAATAATGGACTTGCTCAACACTTCTGGCCATTTGGTGCGTACATCATAACGCAATCTTCACACACACACACACACACACACACACACACACACACACACACACAAAGCTGTAATAATGCACTGGATGACGCACAAGCACACCTTGAGTGTCACACGCTGGAATGACCATGACCCAGGATGATTACAATGATTCTTCTGCCTGAAATCTCGCCAGATTGATGCGATATTCGTAACGATTCCACTCCTGCACCTCTGTTAATTGATGTGGTACCCACTTTGCACACATTTTCCGCAGGTCCTTCCTCTTTATGCAGGAAATCCTGTTGGTTTTCTAATTCCACAAGTGTCCAGCGCCTATCATTACGCGGAAAATCACCTCCCGCCATTCTCCACTCCATTTGAAACCCTTTGTCAACCTCGTCATTGTTCGACTGGGCAAGGCACGCGCACCTAGTGCTTCCTGTAGCTCTGTTTTGTTTTAACAGTGTTTAACGCCCGTTTTTACTACTGAGGCACCACAGGCGGTGAACACTGATGATACATGAGATGAAATAATAAATTCGGAAAGGATTTTTTAAAGAAAGGAAGCGTTCCAGGCCTAAGTTTAGGGTAACTCCCGGCATTTGGGATTTATGAGGACTGAGGAAAACCTGAAAAAAAGACAGTCCTTGTTGGATTCGAACCCCACACCTCCCGCTCACGAGTCCGTGCCTTAACGATCCATGGCGGTCCCCGTAGCTCTGTGCATTCCTGTCACACATGCACGTTGTTCACTCTTCGTGACCTCCATTTCTGACCACTGTCGTTCACCAGCTGAACTTCGTTGGCATGCTAAGACACACAACTCTGCTCACTACAGGGGGGGGGGGGGGCGGGAGGCCGTTGCCCTACAGATGCTCCAGGTGCGGGCTCTGCGGATCCTGAGTGCCCGTGGTACCTCTGACGTATTAGAGGGAGCCGGGCCGGACTTGATTGGGGGCCCCTCCCGGAAGGGAGTTGTCCGGATTGGGTTGGACTCGGCTTGGCAGTGGACCCGTCACTCACGGGGAATTGAGGACCTACGATTGCGGCGTGTCCCAGGGGAGTGCCTAAGGCGTGTACCCAGGGGGCCGGTGCGCCGGAATCGCCGTTGTTTGTAGGGAGGGTGGTGGCTACCTTAATGCTGGGGTGACCCACCTCTTAAATACGAGGAGGTCTAAGCTACTATGACCTATCCACCAGTGAGAATCTGGTAGCTAAGGGAACTTAGCGCCCCTGGGCGACGCGATCGTCTGCAGCCGAATGGCGGGTCGGTTTAGGAAACAAGGTACCGTCCTAACGCAAAATACCACGGGTGGCACAGACCTCTGTGTTACACCCCTGGACCTAAAGCCTGGTAGTACTCGAAATCACATGACCACTGTTGCTCACCAACTAAACTTCGTTGGCGTGCTGAGACACACAACTCTGCTCAGTACACCATCTGGTGTACTTTCCACACACTTTCAATCGTATATCTTCGATTTTCCGCGTTGTTCCTTATTCGCTGGGCATGTAGGGCAACCGGCAAGGCAGACTTGGTTTTAACAGAACGTCTATGATTGTTCATGCGTAGCGAAACAGTAGAAGTTAAACCAATATAAAATGCTTTGCAGGATAACATATATACGACGTTCTTAGAAGAACAATAGGAAAATTAAGTAACTATTCAGTCTATTTCAAATGTCACTCCCTACCCTTCCTCCAAACATGAACCCGCTTTACCTTCAAGGCAGCCTTTAGAAATGTTTATTAACCGGTTGTTAAGTTTGATTAGTGATTCTGAATTCCTTTAGATAAGATCACCCCTAAAGAGAACTTTAACTTCACGCGAGAAATTAGCTCTTAAATAGCTGAACGGCTAATAATTCCAATGTTATTATTCTTTCGGCTGATAAAGGATCCTGAATAGTGTTAACGTACATTTCTTCTTACAATGCCGAAGCTTACGGACAGCTTGAAGAGGTCACCTATTGTCTTCCTATCCTACAGTGAAGTTTAAACGCTTCTTTTGGTACTGCAGAAAGACTTTAGTCCACAAGATGTCACTCTACTTACTCATAAACTCCTCGTACTTCCGCCATGTGCAATTCTTGCTAAAATCTCCAGGCCGCCCGATTCCACCACCGAAGACATTTTAATTTTTTCAGTTTGCGTAAGAAAGTTGACCCTTTGGCACATTCCAATATACTTCTGGCCTCTATCGATGTGACGTCACTAGATACAAATTTTTGTCATCTTGCTTATCTGATTCTCACTCGCAATGTAGTCGAACCTGGTGGTGTAGTGGCTACCATACTTGCCTCCTAAACCCAAGATCGTGGGTTCGAACCCGGCCAGGGCGGATGGATGTTTTTGGGCGTAATATTCCTAAGTATGGCTTCCTTCAGAAGGGAAGTAAAACCGTGGGTCCCGTGTCGTACATTTACGGCACGAAAAAGAACCTCAAGCCTGAAAGAAGAGGCCTCTGAGCAAAATTTGTCGGCCGTTTCACGCCCTGAGTTGAATGGGACGCTGATTACCTGAGATGTTAAAGAGCGTCCATAAATAAATGAATAAAAAAACTCGTAATGTGTTTAGTTTTGATAATAAATATTATCTATAAATTATTAACACTGCAATGGACACCAGAATGGCATCGTCTTATGGTAATCATTTTATGGTTCGTTTGAAAAAGGATATATATATTCTAGGAAGATACTAGACCTAAGTCTACCTATTTAACGACTGTGACACTGCTCACACTGCGAATAATTCCACGAGAGCATTCACAACGCGTTTCAACAAGACAGAGTTATTAGTAGAGATTTGTGCCCCTCCGTCTCTGAATTTAACAGCCTGCGATTATTATCTCTGGGGTAAATTAAGAAATGTCGTGTACAAGACGAACCCGCACACCGTACAAGAACTCAAAGATAATACTCATCAGGAAATTGTTCGGGTTTCTCACAATGAACTACAGCGAGGGATGAATAATTTTCTAAAAGATGCCAAAAAAAGTGTGTGGAGAATGAAGGCGGGCATTTTCAACAGCTCATTTGATAATTTGGTAAGTAATGAGCCCCTTAAATTGTACCCTCCCGCTAATCACCGAGACCTGGCTCGCCCACAACCGAAACACTCCGGGAGAAAAGAAAACTGGAAACAATGTGACAGACCCCGCCTTACCGCCCATGGATTTGGCAGCCGGATGTCTCCTCATCCTTTCCTCCTGGAGGTTTTCTCACTGGGGGCGTAGATAAGGTTGAAGAACCGAAATATTTTCTTTGTCTGTGACAATCCAATCCAGCAGTAGCAATACGTCAATTCTTCCTAACGAAAAAGTCCAAAGCATTGCACACAAGTTCCCGGAAACTCCTAAAACGTTCTTGCGAAGGCCCGCTGTCGATTTTCTCGGGCGTTAGGCTACAATCACTGTAAGGTGATACAAAAATACTTTGCAGAAACTGAAAGTCTTTTTCCATGATAAAGTCCGGCCCCACACTTATGCATTAGGGATTTGGATGGGAAACGCGTTAGCATCCTCCCTACAGCCTAGTAATTTCCCCAAGCGATTTTCACATCTTTTGCGAGACATCCGGGCCTAAGTTTGAGAGCGTGTGTGAAGTGGATCTGGCAACAGTCTAGAAGTTTCTACAAAATTGGGATAAATGTTATCAAAGTTCTGTAAGATTTCTTTTGAGGTGATAAATGTTCAATACACTATCCCCTATTTGTTTCATGTTGAGACAAACGGTAGAAGTGGCTTACGGAACCAAATAATTCCAGATATTTACTGGACGACGCATGTACAACTCGAGTCCCCTGCTGGGTGTTCAGCGAGCGTAGGAAGGTGCATTAGCCCCTAGACCTCCCTGCCTACCTACCGCACGGAGTCAGTAAATTCTAACCACATTCTCTGTTTGACTGCCTCCCTGGAAAAATTCCTTTCAAGGCGACGATGACGTGATAAAGACTTGTTTACATTAGAGAGAGCATCATTTATTAAAGAATGATTAATCATGGGGCATGCCATCTACTGGGATGAATGGGCGATGGTGAAAAGGGTCGGCCCCGGTTGCTTAGCCCGCCATTGTGGCAGCGTTTTCTCGCCTTGCGAGCAGATCTTCACGGCCGAACCCCACCGTGCCAGCTTCTTCTTTGCTGGAGAAACATGACTCGAATATATCATTCTTGTCTCTGACACACCACGAGGGGGCCGGCTCCGGTTTGGGCACTTCGATTCAATAACTGAATTCCTGACGTCACCGCCACGTACAGTCCAAACTTTTTCACGTATATTTTCCGCTGATTGCTTGTCTAATGATTACAAAGTCAGAAATATGCAATAAATGCTGAACATTTTATCGCAGTGAAAATGCTTGACGGGAATACCCAATCGTTAATGCAAACAATAATACCCCCCCCCTCCCCGGGTCACCTTAATCGACGTCCTCGGCGATTACAAAAATTCGGTTAAACCTCCACTCTTAATAGTACGAAAAATACTTCCCTTGTTTTATTTCAATAGCATATATCGAGTTTAGTTGAGAAAAAAAAAATAAAATTGCGGCATTCGCCCGCCGTC
This sequence comes from Metallyticus violacea, assembly GCA_030762175.1. Classification (NCBI taxonomy): domain Eukaryota; kingdom Metazoa; phylum Arthropoda; class Insecta; order Mantodea; family Metallyticidae; genus Metallyticus; species Metallyticus violacea. The sequence goes on from CM060831.1 coordinate 162,369,059, forward strand.
AATGGTCCGAGCTCAATGAATTATTTGTTATTGGTGGCTATATGACGGGTTTCATTGAGAAAAAATAAAAATTGCGATCGCTAGAGCGTTTTTTTTTAAAATAGGGTTTAACGCCCGTTTTAACTAATTCAAATTATATATAATTCTTGTAATTTAAGAATAAATGAAAATATTTAAAAAATAATAGTATCACTAGGCAAACTTTGCATTTAGAATGATCATCTTTCACGCCCTCTTAATCGTTCGTGTATATTAAAACGAGAAAGTTAATCTAATTGAGGTGGTATTGCATATAAAAGTTTACACAATCTGCGACGGTGAAGAGCTTGCATGGAATCACTCTCAAATTATTAGGTTCAACAATAAACACTGTAATTTCTTAGTTATTCCCAGTAATTGAGTGTATGAAACCCTGCGACGCAAGCAATCATTTTTTCCATGTTTTTATGGGTCATCTTGTTTTTCATGGCCATGAAAATAACCTTGTACATATAAAATGTCCTTCCCACGTAATATGAGGTGAGTGCACAGGACTTGTAATCTGAACTAAGCTAGTATTAACGTCCAAATAATCCTTGAATCACTTGACTCCTTCACTTATGTGACGTCATCTTAAAATCGACCAATGAAACGAAACAAAAATTTTAATTTTGACCAACCACAGCCGGATATAGCAGTGAAATTATCGACAAAAAAAAGATCAAATTCGTTTTATCACGCGAAGTGCATTTATCTTCTGATTAGTGCAGCCAACTCTATACCTTCACTATATAATTTCTAAGCACGCATCACTGACCACTTTTCTGGTTTTCAGTTATTCTAAATTTAACTATCTTAATGTGTATTCACTCAAGCAACTGATTTTACGTGTTATACCTATCTGTTTTGTTTTTCTCAGCTGGTAGTAGTAAATCTAGCAGTTGTAATAGTCGATTTCGTCTATTTCAGTCTCACGGTTTCTGAATAATAGGTTTCTGAATAATAATCATAAGGAAGTATAACATTTTATACAATTATTAATAATCCATGCACGAATTTCAAATATATATATATATTAAATTATATATATATATATTTTACTTTTATTTTTATTTTATTCATGAAATAGTCCTAAACCCGTATTTGATTCCCTTCTATTGGTATTACTGACAATCGACATTCGTCTGTTGCTAGATGGCTTGAAAAGGCTAAGTATTCATAATACAAATACACAATTATTACAATATTATAAGCCAAGTTTATGTGAAGTATATTTAAATTCATATTTATTCGTGAAATAGTCCTAATAAATATCATTCGGGGGTCTGAGTTTTCCGGATGTTTTAACCCTCCACGTTCTTGAATTTATCGGTAATCTCAGACCATCTTGTGTCAATTTCCCTCAGCACCTACAGAGTATCGTTCGAAGTTCACCAACTTCACCTGACATGCACACATTTAGTGGAGCGTAATACTCCCTGGCGATGGTTCTGCCCTTCCGGAGATAGTCTACTAGAACTACACCATGAGAATCCCAGAAAACAGTAGCCATTGACTTTTTCTGCAGATGGAACCGTTTTTTGCTTTCTTTAGTGCACTTTCACCTGTTACCACCCACTGTTTGAACTGCTCCTTCGTCTCTGACATGTCGTTTTATCTACTGCTTTCTCATACATTAAACTTTATGTAAAATGTAGTGGACACGGCCTTTCGAGGTCTTTGCAAGGTCAACCAACTCGCGTACTTTCAATCGGCGATCATCTGAATAAATTTTGAATTTTTGTCACAATCTCTTCGTATATAGCAGTTTTGGTACGTCCAGGTTTTAAATTCAGCAGCCCACTTTTTTAACCGTCGAAGGGGAAGAAGATTTTAATGTGGAATCTAACTTCTTTTGTTTATCACAATTCGTATTTCAGTTTTCTCCATTTTGTAGGAAATGTTAACACTAGTTTGTTTACATGATCGTCACAAACAAGTGGCTACAGTTAACGTTTTTGAAACTTTACAACGCGCCATCTAGAGGATGGTATTTTTAACAGCTGTCATAGTAATTTGGCCATCTTCACGGCATCTCTGAGTCAGGGTGAGAACTTTTAGAACACCCTATATGCAACAATAACATGTTATTTTTCTTTTACTAAAATTAATTGTGAACAAAATAATGTTATTAATATATTATAAAATCATTTTCTATCATTAAAATGTTTCTTCATGATCAAAAATACTAACTGATGTTAAGTAGTATTGCATTTTTATGGGTGTGCCGCGGGATTTTAAATTACACCTTTAATATCCCTCAAGTTGAAAAAAAGTTGAAAAACGTTGTCGTGGATACACGCCGTGTTAGTAGACCGTTTTGATAAACTCTTCCGTCACTTGTTTTCGTATAGTTCAGAGATTTGCGCCGCAGGTCGAGTGTTGCAGATAATGTTTATTTGTTTATTTCCCGCAGTGAATGAAGTGGAAAGGAAGGTAAACCGTGGAAATGCGGGTGACAACCGACACTTAACACTTGATATAGTAAGAACCCAACCCAAGTCGTACCATTATTGTTATTATGATTATTTAAACTCGGCCATAAATACCAAATGTTATTACAAACCGCGTCCACATTAATTTGAATAACAAAATGAAGGTTTGTCATACATACAACTCGCCCCTAGCAGGCCCCAGACACACACAAAGACATCTGATGTAGAGGGCTTTTTTGTGTCAACTCAAAACGTAACTAGGATCCCTTCTTGGGGGTTGGAAATGGATACGTGTGTTTGTTGCGGTTAGGGAGGGAGGCGAGAGGGGTTTCTCGCCTGCTGCAGCTACCGTTAAAATCAAGGCGTTATAGCAGTTCGTTGTTTCCTTATTATGGCAAACAAAACCTTGCCAAAACGAATACAAGTTACGAGAGCGAATTATAAGTCGGGTCAGTTTCAAAGAACTGGCGGGAAATTTGTTTAATCTGCATGACTGTTGGTAAGCATGATATTTGTAATGCGTTTGTATACATTTTCAAATGGACACAACGCGCTATTCCTAGTTGGCAGTTGTCTTAAGTGATTGGTGTAACAAGTTTCCTTGAAATGAATAAATACGAATAACGTGCAATGTAAAACGTTTTATTTAAAAAAAGTGAACAGCGGCCCAGATACAAACAGCTGAAGGAAGTTCGTGCGACTCTGCACCAGCACTCAAGACCATTCATTACTGGATAAATAAATTTAAACGTGGCCGCGTCGGTCCTGGTGGTGTAGTGGTTACCATACTGGCCTCCTACACCCAAGAACGCGGGTTCGAACCCGGCCAGGACCGGGCGTAAAAATCTTAAGTATGGCTTCCTTCGGAAGGGAAGTAAAGCCGTGGGTCCCGTGTCGTACATTTACGGCACGAAAAAGAACTTCAAGCCTGAAAGAGAGGCCTCTGAGCAAAATTTGTCGGCCGTTTCACGCCCTGAGTTGAATGGGACGCTGATGACCTGAGATGTTAAAGAGCGTCCATAAATAAATCAATCAAAAAAAACGTGGCCGTACGTGCACTGCAGATATGGCACGTTCCAAGTCCCCCATTGAGGTTTCGTCTATAAACTCTCGAAGAAGGGCGTTTCAAAATCGTATTTGGAAAAGTTCTTCTTTGGAATGACTTCACTGAAGACGAAATTTGGATCCACTGCTTACCCCGGATGCAAAACGGCAAAAGTGAAATTGCTAAAACCGTTTTGTCAATGGGAGAAATGATGACAAGCAATTTTGGAACTCAAAGGGTATGAATGGCTACTTGGAAAAAGAGTAAAACAGTAATTGTCTGTTATTGGATCGTTTGCATAGTGAGCTGAAGAAGAAGCGATCAAGAACGGTGCGCAAAAATGTGTTCCTTTATCATGACAAAGCGTCTGCTCACATGTCGGCCGTTGCGATGGCAAAAGTACACGAGCTGGGCTTTGAAATAGTTCCCCTCTCACTCTATTCCCCAGTCTTGGCACCGTGCGACAGTTTTCTCTTTCCCAATTTCAATAATTTGTTTGGAGGAATAAATTCTTGTCAGAAGAAAAGATTATCCGTGATGTAAAAGAGTATTATCCACAGTTCCAAAAGGTTACTGATTTCCGCTATCCCCAAAAATGTCAACATTCAATTTGCTATAACTATAGCAGCTTAAGAGTTATAATGCTTATGTTGTGCTTAATGTTCGCATTTGCGGATCATCTATCCAGTCGCAGTGCAAACTGGTGGAGTATATTGATCGGGGAGGTGAGAGGAAGCAATAAGAAGAGCCTCTTACCCACAATAGCCATAATGTGCATGCACCGCCTGAAAACATCACCTCTCCTCGCGCGTGTTCGCGGAAAAGTTGCCTGGAGTTTATTGTTGTTGTGTTAAATACCTTTAAACAACTATTATACAATTATAGTGAAACAGTGCCTATATCAATGTTCAAATATTACATTTGCAGTCACAATATTCTCGTTCAGACACTTTCCAACAGCGATAATCGACTTGTAAACAACTATTGTTGAACGACAGACTAGTGAAGTTTCGTTTAATTCATGAAGAATACGCTTTATTTCATTTTGTGTTAATTGAAATTAAGAAAGTGTACACTATACAAATCTTACATCCTAAGTCCCTTTTGTTTGTTACCATTGGAACAGAAAATTGAAATTAAAACAGTCCTTCAAGCAGGAGCTGCGTAAACTAAGCGAATTCCTCAGCAAGTAGAAAAACTTTAAAAAAAAAATTAAACATCCAACTTATAGCCTTATTAATTAATGAAATAAATTACTGTGTGTTATTAGCATGACAAACTCTAAAGCTATCTAATAAAAGAAAAACTGAAACTATAAAACATTACTTAACTAAGTTTGTCCAGTTTTTCCCCTTCAAAAATTACTTTTGCCAAGAAAGTAGTTGTTAGATTTTTATGTGTCAACCGTACTGACTTCTCTAACTCGGACATCGACTGAGGAAAGGTCTCATCCTGCATAAACTCACGAATCTGGGGGGGTCAATCGAAAAAACCTGCTGCTATCTCAGCTTCAGTTTTCTGTGGGAATTTTGTAACAAGAAAGTTGAAACAATCACTTTCCTTATTGAAATTATTTCATCAGACCTAACTTAATATGTAGTAATGGAAAAGACATTAGAAGCAGAAATCAGCAGAGTGCAAGGAAACAGAGATTTCAAAAAATGAGCATTTATCACCGCAATTTTTGAATGCCAATAGAAATTTGAACATATGCCGGGAAGTGTTGGTGCATGCGAGATACACAATTTTGGAAGAGAAGACCCGTCAAAGGAGGTTAATGACCATAATGAACAGGGGTAGTTGGAGAGAGGGTGTGAGTAAAAGAAAGCGGGCTCAAAAGTAAGGGTTCTATCCACGTCTGTGTATTTGTATTCAAATTATTAATAAAAAACTTAAATATATCGAAGTATTTGCATATTTGTATGTATGCATGTAGATTTATATGGATGTATGTATGAGTATGGCCCTTTTGATTGCTAGAAGGACGGCTTTAGCATATACGGCCGTAAGGCCCATGCGACAGTTGTATTTATTTCTGTGTATCCTAAAACGTACAATAAAAAGTCTATTAATACTTTACATTTTTTCCTTCAGCAACTAAATTTCTCCTTTGTGGCCAATTTTTTCTATCCCAAGCCCTACTGTCCCATTCATAAAGTGAACCATAATAAAAATGGTTTATTATAACATCGATTTCTTTAAAATTGTAACCCGATGAAACAAGACAAAGGCTGGTTTGGGAGATTCCATACGGTAAGGAATCAGAAAATATGAACAGTTTTGATGTAGAGCACTGTAATTATTAATATCTGTGCATTATGAGCCTGTTCCTAAACTTCAATTCTGTGAAAGCAGCACATCAATAGCAGCTCGCATTTCAGAAATATTTGCGGTGCAAGTTTTAGCGATTCACCCGGTATTTATTTTAACTTTTTATACAAACAAGTTTCTTCTTTACAACACTAAGAGTCATTCATTCTGAAAGTTCATAACATATACGTTGTCATTTTGTGACTATACCCTCCTGATCACACCTCCGCGAGCACCATCATTACATAACGACCAACTGAAGAAAAGAACTGTGGAATGTTGGTGTACAGACTCATAATCTGACATGAAGGATGTTCCCCACACGCTTCCAGCCTTAATCCCGCTCATAAGCAAGTCAAATTTCTCGACACGGTGTGTTTCAGTGTTTATGTGCCACGTACTGCCTTTTGTTGTGAGCTTTACAAAAGAGACAACTCATCAATTTTGCTTTTATTTCCTTCTTCCATTCTCTTCGCTTCTGTCGACATGCTGCGCTTCGTTGGGATGGGCGTTGGAATTTTGGAATTCGACACCTAGACGTTTTAGGATATTCAAAATAAAAACTGGCAGGGAAAAAAATCGTTTATATGTGTGTATTTTTTACATGACACTATTCATTGTAGAGGTTCATAGTTTTGGACTATACCAGAGTCATTTAGAAAGCTTTCAGAATGAAGCACATTTTAAATTGTTCTTATTTCTGAAGATAGTTTTCTTAGCCACTAATACACTTTGTCCCTTCAGCAAACAGGTTCCTCCAGGCTTGCAAAATACTCCCTAACTGATTTTATAAGCTTTAGGGAGAGATGCAAGTCCGATACAGACAAATCTGAGGAATAAGGCTGGCGTACCTGCAAACCATAGCCCAGTTCATTGATTTTTGTCATTGCAAAGCATTGTCGTGATACAACATTAGAAAACTGATGCCGGTGCTGAGTTGCTAGACGACTGTGTTCTATATACGAGGGATAAGTCATAAGTCATGGCAACTATTTGTTTTCCTCGCGAACAAGGGACAACGCGAAAAATCTAAGATATACGATTGAAAGTGTAAGGCAATTAGTGCAAAGTGGGGCCACCAATGGAAGGATGGATGTAGGCGGCCCTCATAAGGAAGAAACAAAACACAGCCAGGCGGACAACATTGCTTTATTACGTCATGAGCAAAAGTTACACACAACACTTACACAGGGTTGCAAATCCATCACAGGACGGGTCTCCCAGGTAATACACGATGTTTAGCAGCTTGCGAAGTAAGTATATCGACGGCTCATTGTCAGCGGTGGAGAAGGCGCTGAATATCATCTGCTGCTCGCGTCGAAATGTTAGCAAAACGTTTACCTCGCGATGGCTGCTTCAGTTTGGGGATGAGGTCATGATCACAGGGACTGAGATCGAGCGAATATGGCGGGTGTGAAGAACTTCCCATCCCCACCGCTGAAAAATACACTTGAACATTATCAGCTGTGTGAACTGTCGCGCCATCGTGGAGATCATTGGGCAATGGATGAGTGTGGCGAGTTTTACACGAGCTGAACATTCCACAACCGACCATGGACAAGGTTGCAACAGAAGTCTGACCGCTTGCAATTGCTCCAAGCCCTGACGCCCAATGACACAGTACAACGCTTTGAGTTTTCTGCACTACTTTTTTGTGAATAGCAAAGTGAACAGACATTGTGTGAGACTGGGGCACAGAAAATCCTCGAGCAATCTGAAGAAAGCTTCTGTTTAAGAATACTTCTAAAAAATGACATATACCGCAACTGGGGACTGACAGGATGGATTTTCTCTGTCATTCGCGGATTTTTAAACAGGAGATTGAACGAACTTGGTTGAGGTGATGATCTGCAATTTCTACCATGGCCTCCACACTCCCGCGACCTAACCCCGTGCGATATTTTTATGTAGGGCTATGTCAAATGTTCGGCGTTTGGGTCCCTATAACCCGCCAGAACTGACCTCATATCAACATGTTTGAACAGATTGGTAGAAACACGTGTTACGTCGAGCGTGGGAAATACAGGTAATAGACTTGATATCTATAGATTCAGTGGGGGAGACAGGACATGAAGAACATGTAATATGTCAAAAACATTGAGTTTTTCTATATGCCTGTAAAGTTTGTGATAATTTGTGAATTAATATAGCTACAGTATATTTGTAAATTAACCTGTTTACTCTTATTTTATCCAACAAACTTCTGCCGACTTCTTCAAGAGAAGTATTCAACTTTTCATTTGAATATTTGTAAAATTATCTACGCCAAATTTTGATGGAAGGAAAATCGGCGGAAACGATGTGTTAAAAAAAAAAAGTGCTCAGAAAAATGGTGGAACTGATATGGTTACCGATTTCGCCGGAAATAAAAACATAATGAATAAAGTATTAAGTGAACATTTCCGCTGGCTGTATCAACTTTCAGAACACTGGATGTGTCGCGTTTCGTGTACTGTGGTTTTACCTGGTCACCTTTCATACACTATTGTGCCAATAAGGGCTGCGTGTCGGAACAACCTGGCACGCAGCTGTAGGAGGGCTTTTTACTTGCCCGCCCCTCGCCAGGTAACAATACGCAGACATAATTGTTACATTCTGTGCTTTAATGTCGTCTTTTGTGTTGTGGTTTGCCAGACATATCACGTTGTCAGTGGGTACACAACAAGCATTTTCTACTCCTTTACCTCGTTCCGTTTCTGTTCTTTTATGTTTGACGAAGTCATTGTATTCGTGCTTAGCGTTAAACTAGTTCTATTGACCTGTATTTCAATTATAGTAATAAAATATTTTATTCATTTGTTTTTCTTCTAGTTCGCTAAGTTTTGTTAATTCAGCTGCATTATTTCACTTGTAGATGAATTGATTTTGACAATTTTGTAGCTCTGAATTTAAGCCGTTAAATTATCCTACTTTAAAAAATGACACAGAGTTGACCTGTATACAGGATGATCCAAATAAAGTGTTGCAAGCTAATATGCCAACCGATCAATAATTTCTAAAATTATTGCAGATACGCCAGCAATGGGGCAACACCTAAGTGGGCTTCTTATGTGGCTGCGCGGCGGGGGGAGGGGGACGTACTCAGAATTTGAAGCAACGTTTATTAAATATTTAGAATTTATAGAAGTTTAAAACATGCGTTTTCCATCATTTTACAAGCCCTTGAAATCCAACAGTTTAAAATCTTTGGGTTGTCGTCGGAAACCAGGCGGAGACTTCCCTTTCTACAGCTTCGTCGTCGGGAAAACGTTCACCCGAAAGATGGTATGAATGTTTAATGATGTTTAACGCCCGTTTTTGCTACAAAGGCACCACAGGCGATGGGCACTGATGATACATGAGATGAAGTGATACATTGGGAAAGGATTTTATGGAAGGAATCGTTCCAGGCCTAAGCCAAAAGATGGTGTTTAAGGGAATCGAACAAATGGAATCAATGTCCTAGCTATACGGAGGATGCTCGAGTGTCTCATTTTTCCTATTGGCAGTATGAGGCTGCACATTGACATGCAATAGCAACATGCCTTTGGTAGGCAGTCCTGATCACTTCTGTTTAATAGTATTACAAGTTTCCTGAGGATGTTACAGTAGAAGTCGGCATTTACGGTTTATCCTTGAGGCTGGAATGCGGTGCGCAGTGTATCTTCGTGATCACAGAAGATTGCGAGCTTCACTTTCCCGGCGTATGTGTCATTTTAAATTGTTTTAAGTTGGCTGTTTCCACTGCTTTGTCTTCAGTTGGTAATGATGTACAGTTTGGGTTAGTATATCTTGTCCTTCATCCTGGTAGCGATAGAGATGCTGTAATGTAAGCATTTTGTGTTTTGGGGCAGCAAACTCTTCCCTATAGCACAGATTTAAAATGTTTAAAGAGAAGGAGGCAATCAATTTCAAAGGAAGGTGTATCCAGCGCTTCGTTTGTGCTCTAACGGAAGAAATATTAACACCGCTGTTGTCATTGTGAGAGAGGATCGTCGAATAACGTTAGGAACATTTTCAGAATTTCCGAACATTTTTCTGGATGCCACCCACACTTTGGTAGCTGAAAAGTTGATTTCCAAGCAAAAATGATATTCACAGGAATGCACAGTTTATTTCAAAGGTAATCACTGCTGAGAAACTTAGCCACATCTTGGAAGCAAAATCAGTAACCTCTGTGTGAAAATATCTTCACAAACACCGAAAAAAAAAAAAAAAAAGCAAAATGGTTCCTTCTGATGGAAAAGTTGTGGTCATCTCATTTTTCGATATTCAAGGTATGTTTACCAGCATTCATATCTGCACACACAACTGTAACCGAAACACTACAGAGTGTAACAGTTCCTCCTGTTCATTCTCTTTGAAACAGAATTATAATGGTAAGCCCATTTCATCATTTTTAGCATTGTAATTAGTAATATAAATATTATGTATATATGTGTGTCATAAGCTGTAACTTCAATGTAAGAATTGTGCAAAGGAAAAAGGCTCTGGTATTTGTCCGTTGTAGTAGCTTGGCAAGTCAACAGGGTCTTAAAACTATACAAAAGGAACCCGAGGATCGATGTGAAATGCCACTTTTTAAAAGGCCTGCTATGCAGGGATAATAAACAGAAGGACTTTTAAATCAGTTTGGGGCTTGGACCCCAGCTAGTTGTTGTACTGTTAGCCTTTAAACTATCCAATGCTAATAAGATGTTTTAAACTTTAAAAAATAAAGAATAGCACGGACAGTTGAACTTTAACAAGGCAATGAGAAATGTACGTTTGAAATTTTAAAGGTTACTCGAAGTTTACACGACCTTTGTGACCACGTGGCAATCGTTAAGTCAACGATTATTTGATTTGAATTTAATATACAAAGAAGTGGTTGCTCGGTTGGAGTACTTAGTTGTAAGTTTTATATAAGATATATGAGATACCCTCATATATCTTATATAACGATATATGAGGGTATAAGCAGTTTTCTGTTTCACGTGCCGCGGCACTCGTCTGTAAGTTTTACACGCGGCAACTCAGTTTATATTTGACGCAGCAAAGACTATCGTACGCAAAACACCAGAGGACGCGAAAAATTTTGGACATAATAGTACAAATATATCTTACGTCGCATCGCGTGCTTGTTTACACTTGAAATCCTCTCCCAGTCACGTTG